>MU223516.1:635304-703586 GCA_018584345.1 Thuja plicata | reverse complement strand
TATATATATATATATATATATGTAGATATGTATATATATATATATATATAGAAAATAAAATGGAAAAGATGAGGAGAAGTAGAGATAGTTTTGCTTTGTTGGAACACTTAGTACCTTTTTTTATTTGTTAAGTGTTGCCATCAATGCCAAAGGGAGAGATTGTTGGAAAGTGATCAACTTGGGTAATGTGATTCACTTTTTGGTTGTCATTTATGGCAACAAATCTAGGTTTAAGATCAATTGTTTTGAAGATAAGTTTTGGTATGTCCAAAATTGACTAAGTACAGAAATTGAGGTATAGTATTATTTTGGATATCGAAGATAGAGATTGATGAATTAAGGCATGCGAGCTTAGTGGAAGACAATATGGAGTATGTCTGACATACACCTAAGATTTATTTGGATTTGGTTAAGTTTATGATAAGTTATAAGGATTTGAAGACAGACAGACAACAGAGAACAACAACACAGAGCAGTTGGACATAAGCAAAGAATAAGGGAGTATGACTTGGACTCCAGGAAATCAAAGTTATATTTTTGTTTTTGATAGTCTAAAATGAAAATATGAATCATTCTAGATGAGAGAAGATGAGAAAATTAATGCCTTTGTCAATAAGATCTCTGAACTAGTTTGTGCAATCAGATGCACTGATGGAACCTTGGATGAGAATGAAATTGTTTCTAAGATCCTAAGATCCTTTCCTCCTATTTTTAATCATATAGTTTCTTCTATTAAATAAATAATAACCATGGTACCTATGAAAAGAGATTGTTTGATTGGTAAGTTATCTACTTTTTAAATGAGAGAATTTGGTGATAGTCTTCCTAAAGTTGAAACTTCATTTAAAGATACTATTTCTAAGGATAAACAAAGATATGACCCTGGAGAAAGCTCATATAATCTTGGTAGATATGCTAAGGAATGTGAATGAATTTAGAAATATTAAAGAGAGCATGAAGAGCTTGAAGCCCTAATTACAAAGAGACTACATAAGGGATCTAGAAAGTATCAAGGAAAGTTTCCTTCGAAATGTTTTTCATATAATAAGATTGGTCATATTGCTTCAAGATGTCCAGATAAAGAACCTAAGTACAAGCCTAAGAAATTCAAGTCTGAATATAAGAAGAAGTGTTATTATGTTGCTAATGAAGGTGTGACTAATGGTGAATCTAAAAAGAGTGAAGATTAGATTTTGTTTATTGCTATCAAAGATGAAAATCCTAGTTTTGTGAATGAAGAAAAAGACTTGGTTTCTCACGTGGATAAGAAGGATGAATGGGTTATTGATAGTAGATCATCAGAACACATGACTAGAGAAAAAAATAAATTTGTGAAATTGGAAAGGTATGATGCTGGTGTTGTTAGGTTTGGTGATGACACTCCTTGTTTGATCAGAGGAAAAGGTTCTATTACTCTTGATGGTAAGAATAATACTGATGGTTTTATATATGTTGAAGGTTTGAAATATAATCTTTTAAATGTTGATTAGCTATTCGATAAAGCATACAACTCACAATTCAATGATGGAATGTCCAAGATCATTGGAATCTCTAGAATTGAGAATTCAACAAGAAGAAAGACTAAAGGTAATGTATTTCATTTCAATAATTCAGAGAGTAGATGCTTGATTGATAAGATTGATGACAGTTGGTTATGGCATAAGAGATTTTGTCATGTAAACTTTGATAACATTATTAATATAAGTACTACAAGAGAAGTTAGAGATCTTCATAAATTGTTGAATCTTTCTAATGTGATGTGTAATGAATTTTAGTTGGCTAACTTGACTAAATCTTCATTTAAGAGAAAGAGTTATTCTTCAAGTAGAATTCTAGAATGGTGTGGGTTACATTTTTGAAAGAGAAATCTGAAGCCTTTGAAAAATTCAACATTTCCAAAGCTATGGTTGAGACTAAAAAATGATTGAAGTTGAAATTATTGAGATCATATATGTTGATTAACTAATGAAGATATGATGAAGATGATGAAGACTGAGTGATATTGAGTCTACATGATTGTAGAAATGGTTAGATTTGTTATTATTTTGTCATTGCTGTCAAGCAATTGGCTAATGTGATTTTTATTGTTTTACCATATCTTAAGTTGGAGAAGTTAAATGGGTGACAAATTCAGATAAGAAAATGATGAATTAATGATGATTTAGTTGTTTTCTACTATATATTTGATGTTATCAAGTCGACGGATTTGATTGAGGAAGTCATATTTTTCGAAGAGTTAATTGAGTTACTCTACCGAGCTAGATAGAGTTAGTTGGTATAGAGTAAATGTAAAGTTGTGTTAGTCAGTTACAATTACCAAGCACCGAAAGAAAGTTAATCATCGAGCACTAAGAATGAGTTAGGCACCAAATAATGAATGATGATAGTTACCGTGTTGCAAATCAAAGTTTACCAAGTACAACATATTGATTATAAATGATGATAAGATCAAATTTAATGTGAAGCTATGAGGAGATGAATGTGGAAAAGAATTAAATGAAGTTTTTTATGAGATCTACGATTGTGAAAATTCAAAGAGAAGATCTATGGAAAAGATCAAGTGATTAAACATAATTGTGAGAGTTCCAAGAAAAGTTCAAGTTTTGAGGTAAAAGTGATTTTTTTTACCGAGCTGAGATTTGTGAAGATGATGATCGAACGAAAGAGAGATAATGATAGAAAACCTAATGAAGGAGATTAAGAGGTAAAAATATGTCTATTTAAGTGATGAGAAATAACAGAAGGTTAATGATGCTAGAAAATTGAACAAAGAAGAAGAAGAAGTTGAAGAACAACATTTACCAAGCAGAACAAAGAAAGATAGATTGAAGAATCTACATTCTGAGAAAGAGATAAATGAAGTATGTGATGCTAGTATTCAGAAGAGCATAAAGGATCTGAACCAAGAAAAGGTAGTTGCTATATTTATAGATCAAAGTTTATACTATTGCTTATTATCATTTGTAACATAGAAATCTCTTAACTGAGTGGATTTAACCATCCTATTTGTAAAACCTAGACTTAGGTGACATTCCAAAAAGAGTGTTTGAAGACCTCTAACAAGGCCACTTCTAATAGGGTGAAGATATTAATAGATCTAAGGGAAATCCCCTAACAAGGTCACATTTAGAAAGTATGTTTGTAATCTTTAATAGGATAAGTTCTTAATCAAGCGGGTCACAGTTCCCACAGCGGTTTTCCCCATATTGGGTTTCCTCTTTAAATATGGTGTCAACTGAGTTAATCTAGTGTTAATGATATTCATATTATAAGATGTATGTTTATTTAGAGTGAAAAGTTACTTGGTGAATTGGTTATTACTATATTCAGTTCTACCAAGTGAATCAATTAGTTTAGTTTTAAGTGTTTAAGTTATATTTTGGGATGATTCATCCCCCCTCTTAGTGGACCAATAATTGGTAATAGATCTAGTTACTCTAAAGTGATAAGTTTAAAATGACTTGAGTAAATATTTAAATATGTATAGGAGGGATGCACCAAAGCTGACTAGAGATTATTTCTCTAGATGGAAGAGTAGAATGTGATTACATGTGTCTGGCATAAGAGATTATGCACTTTACTATCTTGATCATGAGTATGTTGCACCTACAACTTCACCTCTGACACTTAATGAGCAAAGACAAAAACAAGAACACACACAAGCTATGATAAAGATTTCTTCTACACTTACCGACTAGGATTATGATGAACTTGATGGATGTACTTCTGTGAAACAAATGTGGGCTAAACTTATTTTGACCTATGGTTGTGATCTACATGTTTAGAAGGATGAGGTAGAAAGTTTGAGAGGAAAATTTGACTCTATGAGAATGAAGGAAGGAGAAAACATAATACAATACAATGACAAAATTAAGGAGACTGTTAATTATATTAGAGGATCTGGTGGAACCATAAATTAGGATGATGTTACAAGAAAAATGTTGAGAACCCTGCTACTGAGTTATGCTATCTGAGTATCTGCTATACAAGAGCTGAGATATATTCCCCATCTAAATGTTTCACTAGATGCTATCATTGGTAAGTTAATTGAATTTGAGTTAAATGATTTTGAGAATATTTTTCTTGCTACATCTAATATTGAATATGTATTCAAGTCTACTTTAAAGATTGGAAAAGATAGGGAAGCTACAGCTAGAGATGGATATTTGAGCAGTGCTAGTGAGAAATTGTATAGTTTCACTAAAGGACTTAATGAGTTATATGATGAATGTGATAAAAATGAAAGACAATTTGAAGCTTTATTGGCTAGAAGGATAGAGAGAGGCAAAGGCAAGTACCAAGGAAATTTATCCTTGAAATGTTTTAACTATGATAAAATTGGTCACTTTGCATCTAACTGCCCTAAGAAAGATGAAGAGAAAGAAAAGAAAGATAAGGAAAAAAGAGAGAATTTTTTTTTGAAGATTCAGAAACTACAAGAACAAAGGTAAGAAATCTTGTCATATTGCTAATGAAGAACTAAGTGATGATGATTAAAATGATAGTAATGATGATAAGGAAGTAGTTTATGTGTAGACACCTAAAATTTACCAGGTGTTCTCTAAACAACCAAATCTGCATTTTTCATCAAATTGAATCAAAATGGATCAAAATCAAATCAAATGGACATTTATAAATCAAATTGGACAAAATCAATTTAAATCAAAGGATTAATTAACCATGACATCAAATAATCAAATATAAGCCTAAAAGGATCAATCAGAACTATATAATTGTTTTAATCAATTACTTGTATAGTTTAAATCAAAAATCAAATTGAACCTATTCATCCCTACATGGATAATTTAATTAATTTATTGAATTAAATAATCATAATATCTTTCAACATGAATTTGAGTAACCAGTGGGAATTGAGAACACATAGCACATGGATCACTCCTAAATTTGAATCTCAATCACTCATTTTGAACTTTTGATCTCAATCACTCAAATTTGTCTCTTTGTTCAAACCTTTGAGACAATCATTTAAATTATCCCCCAATTTGAAACCATTTGAAAGCCTCTCACTCAACCATGGCTTAACTATGATCAATTAACTCCACCCCCTACACTTGGGAAAATCCTATAAATATAAGTCATTTTGAGAGCATTAAGGATCCTAGAAATTTGAATGCAAAACATTAAACCTCTTGTCATTTTCATAATAAATTTGAGCATTTTGAGAGATTAGCATAGAAATTTTGCATCATGGAGATCATTTTGAGTGCATTTGAATACAATTATATCATGATTTAAGAGAATTGAGCTAGATTTAGGCATTTATCTTCATCAAATTCTTGTTCTAGGACTGTCATTGATAGAGATTAAGGCTGAGAGCTTTATCAACATGCTTAGATAGAGAGACATGATATGCTTATTGATTTAATTACAATTCTTAGATTAAATTTCCATTATTCTTCCACAGAATTGTAGTTAAATAAACTAATTTCATGAAGGTGTATTTTATTCACAAACAAATGGCACCCACCATGGGGCTTTGAGCCTCAATTCATCATTTATTTCAAGTTTTGTGTGTTTTTCCTTCACTTTTGTGATAATTTTGTAGTTTGTAGGAGAAATGATGCCTATGAGCTATCTATTGACTCCTTCCAGAAGAGAAGTAACGCCTGCAGAATTCTTTCTAATTTTGTCTTAAATTCTTCTGCCGCCTATGAGATAAAGTCTGATGCCTGCGAGCGTAAAGTGACACCTCTGACTTGCAAAATAATACCTATGAGCTATCTGTCAACACCTGTGATCTATTTTTAGCACAATTTAAACTTTCTTTAGCGCCTGTCAATTATGCTTTAACACCTGTTCATTGTTTAATGCTGCATGTTAAGATTTCAATTTCACTTTCAAAGTTTTAAAAACCACGTAGTAATAGTTAAATAACGTCTGTTAGCTGTTATATGAAACCTATAATTTTTTGCATGTTATTGAGTTTAAATTGATATATTTTCTGTTTTGACTCTCTATTTTTTCTATTTTTTGTAGATGAAACAACACCTGAAAGTGTAGAAGCCAGAATTGAGGGTTACAAGGCCAAGAAAAGAGGTAAGGATCTTCATGAAATACTATAAAAAACTTCATTGTGTAAATCTTTTAGAAAATTTAGAGTTAGAAGAACATTTGTATGGGCATTAAAAAAAAGTTAGTAGTGCATATAAAAAGAATTTTCCTACTCTAAATTGATTTTATGCTTTAGGTTCTTAAGTTTGATCTTGGAAAATTTGATCAAAAGAACTAGTTGCATTTTCAATTTGATTTCAAGTTTTCTTCACTTTATTCCTTTGTGTTGACTAACTTGTTGGTGGAGCCAAAGTGGGAACTATCGCCACTAGGTGAGTAAGAAAAAAAAGTATAAAAACCTCAAAAAAGTGCCTAGCCTTTGCTAGCTACAAAAAGAGGTACTTTTTGAAACAAGCTTACTTTCCCTTAACTTGTGGCATTTTATTTATACCTAGTATAATTAGGAAAAACCCTATTGTTGTCCATATTGAACAAAACATTTGGCATATCCTCTCAACTTTTCAAAGTTGATTAAAAGTCCAAAAATGTTGAGTTTGGGGTGGTAGAAAGAAAGGGAGGAAAATTAACCACACATTTCAATTTCTAAGAACCTCTTTGTAATGAGGTTGGAAAAGAACAAAGTGTTTTTGAAGTGTTTGGAACAAAGAACAACAATAGGGATATGCTCTTCACTTTTTAAGTGAATCAAATTCCCAAACTTGTTGAAATAAGTTCAATTTTTGTTTTCCTATATATGCTAGTTAATTTAGAGCTTTAGAGGGCCTGCCTCTTGATAATTTCCTTACCAGGATGGTGAGAGGGAATGACCCAAAGTGGGAGACACTCACTTTAGCTGTGAGACTATCCGACCCGCTATAAATAAATGCACTCTTCCTTAATGGGTTTTAGTGACTAAATTGTGTGCAAGTTATCTTCACTTCCTTGAGTAGTCCTTCGAGATTGTGCAAAATCATACTTTTGTGCATGTGGGAAGCCTGCAAGGGGATAAAATAACTTGACATAGTTTAGAATGGAGATGTTAAATAAATCCCAAATAAGTAGCATGCTACCTTTTAGAGCCAAAATGTTAAAAGCCAAATCTGACTCTAGGTAGATTGCTTGGAATCTATTCTTGTGCTATACTTGTTAAAACGACTGAGAACATACACATAGTGTTGTTTTAGGGACATGCTAAAAACTTGATGTGTGTGTTTTGTTTGTATTTACTTTTCAAGAAAGAATATTATCTGGCAGACCTAATCATAACCTTAAAACTTTTGAAATCCAAAAAAATAGAGAAAAAAAACTTTGATCTGCTAAATGCCATGTATGAACATTTAAGTGACACCTACAATAGGTTCTATAATGCCTGTAACATTGAACAACACCTGACATCATTCAAACACCGCATAAGTCACTAGAAAGTGATGCCTGGAAACTTTAAACCAACACCTATCAACTGGTAAACATCGCCTGCTAACTACAAAGTGCCACGTAGACAAATTCCAGTTAACGCTTATGAACAGTTAAGTCACACATACACACAAGGAAGTGACACCTAGAAATAAAGAAGGGAAAATAAGGGGCAATTCCCAAGGGCTTGGAAAATTCTTGATTACATTTTTGGATACCCTTTTCAGAGTTATTTCTGTCTAGTGCAAAAAATATATCATATTATGCAAAAACATTTATAATGATGAATCTATTTGAGAAACAAATCAATCCTATGGTGGAGAATAATTATCAAAATATCCATAGGACTCAATACAATGAAGTGACTGAAGATGAAATTTTGGAAGCATCCTAAGATCCCATATTTATGGAAACAATTCACTTAATTTTTAAGAGGGATAAAGAAGCATATTTCTTAAATTTTTCTCAATTAGGAGCTAATATTTCTCATAATGATGATATATCAACCTTAAAGAAGGATGAGGAAAAATAAAAGGATACATCATTTAACAAGCCATCATTAAGATCAATATGTCCTTTTCTTTATGATGATGGGCCATCCGTATCTTCATCTTCTTCATGAAACAAAACATTTGAGTGCAACAAACCTATCTTGGATCAAGGAAAATTTCATGACCACCCTATTTGTGATCAAGATAATAAAGAGAATGAAGAGAAAGGTATCACTCTCAAGAAAGATCTAATGCACAAAACTCTATCTAGCAAGGTTTCTCCCATAGCCTTTACTCCTTTCATCCTTGTCCATCTCACAAAGCTTCAAAACTATCCAAGATTCCTTCACCAAAGAGTGAGCCTAGTGATGATAGTTTCCACATTGACTATGTCTACCCTCAAGGGCTACCTCTAAAAGAAACCCAAGAGAACTTACATCTTTCTTCAAATTGTTTCCATACTTCAAAAATCTTAGAACTTAAGCTATCATGTGCTTCAATGCCTATTCAAAAGGATTATCCATCATTCCTCCAAACATTCCCCATGCATATCAAAACATCTACCTTTTCCTTAGAAGTGGCTCCATGTCAAGAGGATAATCCAATGAGAAAAGAAACAAATATCTATAAATATCATGATCAAGATTTTATACAATCCCCTCCCATATATGATGAAGGTCCCATATCCATAGAATCCTAGGATGATCCCCTTGCACCCTTTCATTTATTCCAAGAAGATATCTCTCCACCTCAAGAGCAACATACCTCTCCACTTCCCAAGCAAGATCAAGACATCCCTTCCATCAATTCCAATGAACATATTGAAAATCAAGAGCAAAGAACCCTCTCTACACCATCCAAAGATCCTTGTCAAGATCGAAGTATCCCATCAACTCCTTGTCACGATCCTCCATATACATCTCAGGAACCCATCATTCCTCCAAATTCATTGCATGATAATAAATCCCTTCAAATATCGATTGATCATATCAAATTTGTTCCTATGAAAGCTACTCATAAGCCTATTGGTATAAAAATAAATCTTAAAGATGAGAACCTCAACAATGCAGCTCATTCCAAAGATATTGATATCTCTTTTACACCTTATCGCCCTTCATTCAAATTCAACCATATTCCTTCACCATCCTCCAAATCCATTTTGGGTTCCTATGTCCCAAAGCTAAAGTCTTCATCCCTTCCATCCATATTGGGTCCATATATTCATCCATCAATCATTCCTACCTTCTCTAGTTCTCCATTCACTTACCCTACCATGCATCAAGATCAACAAAGGCACATGTACTTGAAGAATTTCCAAACACCAATCCATATGAACCCTCCATATTCTTCCTATTCACCCATAATTCCTAAGTCTATTGGAAGTAATTTGGATGTGTAACATGAAAATAAAAAATCCAAGAATTAACATGTGTATAAAAATCACCATGTCCCATCTAATTGACATGTGAATGAAAAGAAAAAAGAAATATTCAAAAGGCCACCAAGGTCCACAAAGAAAAATGAAATATCCAAAATGCCACAAAGGTCTACCAAGAAAAAAGAGAAATCAAAGAAAATGTGGGTTCCTAAATCCTTCATTGAAGAAATGCATTCTAAAGCATCACAAAAGAAAGGAAAAACAAAGACTATGTGGATTCCTAAGTCACTTTTGAAAGACTTGCACACAAAAGAAAAATCAAAGTTGACATTCAAGCTTCCAAAGGCTTCCATTCCATCTCCTTCTAAACATTTTCCACTTTCCAAGTCTACTTTGGGTTCCTATATCCCAAAATCCACTATCTTAGCTACATCCTTACCTACTTCATCCATTGTTCCTCCATAATTCCACCACTCTTCAAAGTGTGTTTCAAAGTTGATCTTGCCAACATTTCCATCCACATCATACCTTCTTCTTATCCTCACATTCATTATCCAACACATACTTTCCATCTTTCCATCCCTGTTATCCAATCTATGAAATAAAACCTTTACCACCATCTACCCTTATCCTCCATATGTGACCTTTATCATCATATTATCAATATATTTGAGCATCCTAGCCATATTCATGGTTTATTATAGCATATCTTTTAGAGGAACATTGTCCAAAGATCCAGATGTTGGGGAAATTTTGAAAAATACAAAAAAGAGAAAAATTGAAAAAAGAAAAAAGTGCCTTGGTCAAAACCTGGTAAATGGGTGCCTTGGTAGAAAAATTAAAGATAAATCAATCCATCCTATGGTGAAAACCACTTTTTGTGGCACCTTGGACAAGTACCATGATGAAAACTTGGCAAACAAGTGTTATGCATAATTCCTTCCTCTTGCACTCTACACTTGGGAGGAAGTTTCATCCATGTTATCCTTCATCTTCCTACCATTCATCTCACTTGCATCCATACTTCCTATTTCAATTTTGATCTTGAGAACGTTGGACACATGCATGAGCATCAAGTATCTTGACACTGTTATCCTTTTCATCAGCTTATTTACTTGCTGCATCCATGCTACCCTATCATGATCTTGCTTCCCCCCAATCCACCTTCATTATTCCTAAGTAGTCTTTCCTTAAACCTAAAACCATCCCCTCATAGCCTCCATCACCCCTTTATCTTGATCATGCTATCTTATCCACATCTTACTCAAATTGATCCATTGGTCTTGATTAGAAATGAAGGACGTAAAGTATAAAATTTGTTATAAAAAATCCTCTTGATATGTCCACTCATTTGGATCACTCACTTTCATGACAGCAAATCGTTATCCCATATGCTATCTAGAATTGCATCATTGGCTTTTATTGCTTATCTAAAAACATGTTTCACTTTGCTATATTGTTTTTCCTTAGCTTGGGTAATCATGAGGAGATGGTCCTACGGGTCACATTTGCATGCTTCATCCATCATGGCCTTTCCATCTTTAATCCATCAGCTTGCAAATCCATCCTTCATGTCCTATACCTTGCTAGACATTGGGGGAAAACCAATGTGATCTTGTTTGAGAGATGGTAAAAATCTAAAAATTCAAAAAAATAAAAAAATAAAAAAATCTTAAAATAAAAACAAATCTTTAAAAATCTCAAAAAAATTCAAAAAAATTGTTAAAAAATCCAAAAACAAAAAAATTCAAAAAATTCAAAAATATTTTCATAAAGTCTCTTTGAGCTGCATTGCCAAATAATTGTCGCATACTAGGTTCATTTGCCCAGATTTTGCATGGTTTCATATTCACTTGGGGGTAAAGCATTGGTTTTGATATGAACGGATTCAATAAGTGCTACTTTTTGGTCACATGACATGACAAATTTTTAGAACTTTAGAGGAGAGATATTTTTGAATCTTTGATGGATATCATTGTTCAATCCAAGTATTCGATCTTGCAACTTGATCCTTGAAATTAATGACCTTATTATAAGGATTAAAAATTGACAAAACCTAAATGATCAGAATGTTTGGAGTTCTATTGAAAATCTTGAGACAATACAAAACACTTGAAGTTTTTGATGATATTCATTGCATTGTGTTCTTTTTAGCTAATCAATGATGTTTTGACCAGATTGGCGATGATGAAGACATGATATTTTCTTGATTTTGAGTAATTGTTTTGAGGAAGATCCATCAACTTGTGTGAATTCATCTAATGACATGGTCATCAAAGAACCATCGAGGACATTCATATAGGAAGGAGGGTTAACCTTTGTTTGTTTATGCAAAAGGATACCTTGTCTATTTAGATCTTCCATATCTTAATACCAAAATCAACTTGCAACATTGAATCTAATGAAACCGGTATTCATACTCCCATAGTTGGTCATTTAACTAGTGAGTGTTGTACTAGTTCCTAAAGAGGTTACCAAATGAGATGAAAGTTATATTCATATTCTTATGGTCCCAATGGCACTAGTAAGGATTGTATTGAATCCTAGTTCCACAATGCTCAATGATGATAATATATCTCTTTTGCATTTTTTTCACAAAAACAAATCAATGACATTTAGTTGCATTGCATGACATTCATATAGATTAATCTTTCATTATAGTTGTTATGGGATTTTCCTCAATCAAGGGGGTGGAAGTTAATCATGATTACATCATCAAAGTCCTACTCAATGTCCTCAAATGTGTGATCCATCAAATTGACCAATGCACATTAAGGATATCATCAATATACATCTTCTCACCTAGGGGAAACCTCACCATCTGATCAACTAGGGGAAACCTAATTCTCTTTATTACCCATCCCTATATCTGCACCTAAATCATATCAAATGACCCTATCTATGAGCTTCCCACCATTAATCTTCCTGTCAAAGCCAATTAAATTGAATATCAATCAGTCAAATCATCTAATTGATCATTTCAAGTAAATCATTTATCCTATCATCCATTGGCTCATCTTGAGCGCATCAAATTTCCTAACTCTAGATATTGAGGAAGGAAAATCAATCCATTTGTTCATCTCTCTAGATCTTGAGAGTGAATTATCAATATACCCAATCAATCAATCAACCCACATATCCTATCTGATTGACATCAATACAACATCAACCATGTGATTCTAACTGACATCAAGTCTTATCCAAGTATAATCACCTTATCAACAAAATTTTCTCAATCATAGGTATTGGCATCAAATTCTTTCACGACTAGGGAATTTTCAAATTGATTTGATTGGGAAATGAATCTCAATTTCCCAAACTCAACCAAATCATCCAAACATCATCTTGATTCATTTCCTGAGTGGGCATCATATCTACAACATATCAGCATCAAGGATTCATATCGAGTTTTATTTTCAAATTAGGGGTAATGTCCTATTAATCAAATTTGCATCAAACATCAATTTAAATATGGGGCATTGAAATTTTAAACTATAATTAGTGGGGCATTCTGCACCTTTTTCAAATTAGTTTCGCAATCATTTTTGTATCTGGGCATCGTATCAATCTTCACATCAGGGTTTCAAATCAGTCTCGCATCTCAAATCATGTTATCAATTTGTCAATCAGGTTTTGTATCAATCAATCAATCAACATCAAATCAATGATCAGGATGTCAAGTTTTGTTTGAATCAATGTGCTTCACACATCAATTCAAAGAGGGGCATTTATAGACGCCTAAAATTGACGAGGTGTGCTTTAAACAACAAATCTGCATTTTTCATCAAATTGCTCCTAATCTCATCAAATTGCATCAAAATGGATCAAAATCAAATCAAATGGAAATTTATTAATAAAATGGACAAAATCAATTTAAATCAAATAATTAATTAATAATGACATCAAATAATCAAATATAAGCCTAAAAGGATCAATCAAAATTATATAATTGATTTTAATCAATTAATTGTATAGTTTAAATCAAAAATCAAATTGAACCTATTCATCCTTACATGGCTAATTTAATTAATTGATTGAATTAAATAATCCCAATATCTTTCAACATGAATTTGAGAAACCAATGGGAATTGAGAACACAAAGCGCATGGATCACTCCTAAATTTGAATCACAATCACTCATTTTGAACTTTCAATCTCAATCACTCAAATTTGTCCCTTTTTCCAAACTTTTGAGACAATCATTTAAATTTTCCCCCCATTTGAAACCATTTGAAATCCTCTAACTCAACCATGGCTTAACTATGATAAATTAATTCCACCCCCTACACTTGGGAAAATCCTATAAATAGAAGCCATTTTGAGAGCATTAATGATCCTATAAATTTGAATGCAAAGCATCAAACCTCTTGTCATTTTCATAGCAATTTGAGCAAATTGACAGATTAGAATAGCAATTTTGCAACATGGAGATCATTTTGAGTGCATTTGAATACAAATTTATCATGATTTGAGAGAATTGAGCTAGATTTAGGCATTTATCTTCATCAAATTCTCATTCTAGGACTATCATTGATAGAGATTAAGGTTGAGAGATTTATCAACATGCTTAAATAGAGAGCCATGAGATGCTTATTGATTTAATTGCAATTCTCAGATTAAATTTCTATTATTCTTCCATAGAATTGTAGTTAAATAAACTAATTTCATGAAGGTGTATTTTATTCACACACACTATGTTGCAATTAAAGATAATTCTGATGAAGAGAACATAGAACCCAGAGCTCTAATATAAAAAATAAGTAAAAATGAAACATGGATTATAGATAGTGGTTGTTCACATCACATGAGTGGTGACACACTTAAGTTTCTTTCCTTGGAAAAGCATGATGGAGGATTTGTTAAATTTGGAAATGATGGTCCATATCCTATGAAAGGAAAAGGTTCTATAATTTTACTGAATAATACAAGGTGTGATGATGTTTATTGGGTTGAAGGATTAAAGTATAATATGTTGAGTGTTGCACAGCTGAATAACATAGGTTACCGATTGGAATTTCAACATGGAAAGGTGAAATTATTTGATAAGAATGAGAATATGATTTCTACTAGAGAAAAATCTAAAGGTAATTTATTTCATCTTGATACTTCTGTGAAGAGTTGTCTATTTGCTAAAGTTGAAGATGTTTGGTTATGGCACAAAAGGTTATGTCATGTTAATTTTGACAACTTAATCCAACTAAGTAAGAAGAATAGAGTAAGAGGAATACTAAGATTAGAGAAACTTGAGAATGCTATGTGTAGAGAATGTCAAATGGGTAAGATGACTAGATCTCATTTTTCAAGAAAGACTTATGTTACACAAGGTATTTTGAATTTAGTTCATACTAATTTATGTGGATCCCTGAGGACTCAAAGTTATTATGGAGACAAATATTTTATTTTATTTGTAGATGATTATTCTAGGATAATGTCGGTAATGTTCTTAAAATAAAAATCTGATGCATTTCAAATGTTTAAGTGGTATATGAAACGAGTTGAGAAAGAAATAGGAAGACAACTGGAATGTTTGAGATCTGATAGAGGAAGAGAATTTACTTCTGATGAGTTTACATTATTTTGTCATGAGAATGTAATTAAGAGACAGTTGTCAGCACTGAGGACACCACAACAAAATGGTATTTATGAGAGAAGAAATAGATCTATTGTTGATTGTGCAAGGGCACTGATGATTGAAAAAGGCATTTCATAAATTTTTTGGAGAGAAGCAGTCAGTATTTCTATTTACACATTGAACCGAGTTCAAATGAAGAAAGGTACCAACAAAACACCATATGAAATATGATACAATAAAAAACCTAATGTGAGTTACTTTAAAGTTTTTGGAAGTAAATTTTATATCTTGAAAGATTCTAGAGAAGGAAAGTTTGATTCAAAATGATAATAAGGAACATTCTTAGGATATTCTACAAGGAGTAAAGCTTACAAATGTTTGAAAAAAAGTTACTTAAAAAATGGTGGAAAGTGCAAATGCGAGAATTGATGAATTTTTAGAAAGGAATGATGAAGAAAGCAAGAAGGAACCTAAAGACTATGAGAAGTTTGTATATGTAAAATGTGATGTTCCTGATACCTTACTGAGAGCACCTATCGAGGAGGAAGATGAACAAGAAGTTCCACAACCTAATGTTAAGGATGAAGAATCGAGACCTCCCGAGTTTTTTTTGGAAAAGTATGTGAGAAAGCACCATTCCTCGAGCAATATTATTGAAAATAAAGATGCTGGAGTGATGAATAGAAGCAATGTAAGAGACAATACATGTCTGATATCTTCATTTCAGCCAAAGAAAGTGAAATATGCTTTAGATAATGAAGATTGGATGAAATCCATGAAAGAAGAAGTTGATCAAATTGAAAATAATAAAACATGGACATTAGTACCTAGACCTAAAGATAAAAATGTTATTGGTACTAACATGATTTTTAGAAATAAGTTGAATGAGCATGGAGAAGTTATTAGAAATAAAGCTAGATTGGTTTGCAAAGGTTATGCACAAGAAGAAGGTATAGAATATGGAGATACTTTTGAACCTATTTCTAGATTGGAAGGAGTCATAAAACTTCTGGATTATGCTTCTTACAAAGGATTCAAAGTATATCAAATGGATGTTAAGTCTACATTTATGAACGAGATACTTGAAGAGGAAGTTTACATTGAGAAACTTGAAGGATTTAATGAGAACACAAAAAAGAACAAGGTATACAAGTTACATAAAGCTTTATATGGATTAAAGAAAGCACCCCAAGCATGGTACGAGAGATTGCACTCTTATCTAATAAAAATAGGATTTGAGAGAACAAGTGATAATAGTAATGTTTACTTGAAATGTGATAGTGAAAATAAGGTTTTGATTACTAAATTTTTTGTTGATGATATTTTTCTCGAGGTAATGATATCTTATGTAAAGGATTTGTTGATGAAATGAGAAAAAGAGTTTGAAATGTCAATGATTGGAGAGATTAAGTTCTTTCTAGGTCTACAAATACAAAAATTTATTGGAGGGATCTATATTTCACAAGCTAAGTATGTTAAATAGATTCTTAAAACTTTTGGTATGGAAAATTCCAAGCCTGTTGGAACACCTATGGTTACTAGATGTAAATTTTCAAAATAAGATGAGACACAAGATGTGGATAATACTCTTTACCAATCCATGATTGGTAAGTTGCAGGATTTTGTTCACAACAGACCTGATATAGCACACGCTGTTGGGATTGTTGTAAGATTTTCTTCTAATCTGAAGGAAAAGCATATGTTTGTAGTAAAAAGAATTTTGAGATATCTGAAAGGCACTAAAGATTTTGGATTATTGTACAAAAAGGGAGGTAATTTTGATCTACAAGTCTACACTGATGTAGATTGGGCTGGTAATGTTGATGACATAAAAAGTACTATTGGTGGTGCATTCTTTCTAGGTGAAAGATTGGTCACTTGGATAATTAGCAAAAAGAAGAGTTGTATTTCACAATCTACTGCCAAGGTAGAATATGTTTCTTCTACTATAAATTGTGCAAATATTGTTTGGATTAAACAATTACTTGTAGGTATAAAAGAGGAGATCACAGATCCAGTCACTATTTTTGTGACAATACAAGTGTTATTAATTTATCAAAGAACCCGGTTATGCATTCAAAGACCAAGCAAATTTCTATCAAGTATCACTACTTGAGAGAACAAGTTCAAGAGAAAAATGTGAGATTAGAGTATGTCAATTCAAAGGAACAATTGGCTTATATCTTTACAAAGCCACTACCTAAGGATTCTTTTTAGTATCTAAGAGGTAAATTAGGGGTTCTTCCCCTGACCAATGTTCACTAAGATACATGAGGCATGCTACATCAATTATATATTTCATTAGAATATATATTTCTAAATTGATGTTAGTATGGCACACTTTAGGAGTTTCCTAAAATTGTGGAGATTTTTGTATGTAATTATTTATGAGTACATGTCAGGAATAATCCACTACTGGAACAAGTTTTTTGAAGTATGAATTTTTGGCATTGTTGTAAAAGAGGGAGAGAATAAATTGATGGAATGAAATGATGACATTTATCCATAAGGGAGATATGTATGATACAAAAACAAAATATTTATCCAAGAGGGAGATTCAGTTTGAAGATTAGAGATAAAGTGGAAACAAAAATATCAACTCAGAGGGAGTCATGTTATGTATTTGAGTTTTGCCATCATCAATTGCTATAACACTATTATAGTGGTTTCCATCAATGCCAAAGAGGGATATTGTTGATTAACTAACAAAGATTTGATGGAGATGATGAAGACCGAGTGATACCGAGTCTACATGATTGTAGAAATGGTTAGATCTATTATTGTTTTGTCATTGATGGCATGCAATTGTGTAAAGTGATTTTTATTGTGTTACCATATCTAAAGGTGGAAAAGTTAAATGGGTGAAAAATCCATATCAAACAATGATGAATTAATGATGACTTAGTTTTTTTCTACTATATATTTTATGTTATCAAGTCGGTGGATTTGATTAAGGAAGTCAGAGTTTGAAAAGAGTTAATTTAGTTACTCTACTGAGCTAGACAAAGTTAGTCGGTATAGAGTAAATGTAAAGTTGTGTTAGTTAGTTACATTTATTGAGCACCAAGAACAAGTCAAGCACCAAGCACCGAGAATGAGTTAAGCACTAAGAAGTGAATGATGATAGTTACCAAGTTGCAAAGCAAATTTTATCGAGTACAACATATTGATTATAAATGATGATAAGATCAAATTTAATGCGAAGCTATAATGAACTAGATGTGGAAAAGAATTAAATTAAGTTTGTTATGAGATCTACGATCAAGAAAATTCAAAGAGAAGATCTATGGTGAAGATCAAGTGGTTAAACATAATTGTGAGAGTTCCAAGAAAAGTTCAAGTTCTGAGGTAAAAGTGATTTGTTTTACCGAGCTAAGATTTATGAAGATGATGATTGAACCACATAGCACAAATGATGGAAAACCTAATGAAGGAGATTAAGAGGAAAAAATATGTCTATTTAAGTGATGAGAGATAATACAAGATTAATGATGCTGGTGAATTGAATAGAGAAGAAGAAGTTGAAGAACAACATTTACCAAGAAGAACAGAGAAAGATAGATTGAAGAATCTACAATATTAGAAAGAGATAAATGAAGTATTTGATACCAGTATTCATAAAAGCATAAAGGATATGACCCAAGAAAATCTAGTTTCTATATTTACAGATCAAAGTTTATACTATTTCTTATTAGCATTTGTAACAGAGAAATCTCTTAACCAAGTGGATTTAACCATCCTATTTGTAAAACCTAGACTTAGGTGATATTCCAAAAAGAGTGTTTGAAGACCTCTAACAAGGCCACTCCTAACATGATGAAGATCTTAACATATCTGAGGGAAATCCCCTAATAGGGTCACATTTAGAAAATATGTTTATAATCTTTGACATGATAAGTTCTTAACCGGGCATACTTCAGAAGTGTACAATTTTTTGTGGGTCACAATTCCCACAGAGGTTTTTCCCATATTGAGTTTCCTCATTAAATCTTATATCAATTGAGTTAATCTGGTGTTAATAGTTTGAATGATTGATTTGCATATTATAAGATGTATGTTTATTTAAAGTGCAAATTTATTTGGTGAATTGGTTACTACTGTATTCAGTTCTATCGAGTGAGTTCAGTTTTAAGTGTTTAAGTTTGATTTTGGTCTGATTCACCCCCCTCTCTCAGTGGACCAACAAGATAGAGGTGGTGAGTTTACTTCTATTGAGTTTAATACCTTTTGTGAAGAGCATGTAATAAATAAAAATATGTCTACTCAGTGAACCCCACAGTAGAATGACATTGTAGAGAGAAGAAATGGAACTATTAGAGACACTGCTAGAACCATGATGATTGAAGGAGATTTTGTGTAGATCTAGTAGAGAGAAGTTGTTAGTACTTAGCTATATATTGAACCCAGTGAAAATTAAGCAAGGAACTAGTAAGACACCTTATGAACTTTGGTATGGTCATGTTTGTACATTGAAATATTTTAGAATTTTGGGAAGTATGTGATATATAAGAAGAGATGAAGATTTAGGAAATTTAATCCTAGATGTGATGAATGAATTTTTATTAGTTATTATATAAAAATAAAAGCATATAAATGTTACAACAAGAGGTCGAATACATTAATTAAAAGTGAAAATGACAGAGTGGATGAATTTTTTTAGAAATAGGTCATATCTTGCAGATATGAATCAAATGATGGAGAAGAAAGTCAGATTGTGCAAACACAGAATCAGAATAAGAATAGAATGAAGAAGATCAAAATTATGAAGTGGAAACACAAGAGTCTACTGAAAAAGAAAATCCAAAGACTCCCTGGTATGTAAGGTTAAATCATTCATAAAAGTAGATGATTGGTGATAGGAATGAGGGTGTTAAAACTAGAGGAATAATTGCTAGAAGTGGAATCTGTTTGATTTCTAAGATTGAGCCTAAAGATGTTGATGAAGCATGTCAAGATGAAAGTTGGGTTAAAGAAATGGAAGAAGAATTGAAATAGTTTAAGAAAAATAAAATATGGATTCTTGTTCCTAGACCTAAATAAAAGAATTTGATTGGTACTAAATAGGTATTCAAAAATAAATTGAATGATGAAGGTGAAGTTGTTTGGAATAAAGCTAGACTTGTTTGCAAGAGATACTCACAGGTCGAACAAATTGATTTTGAGGAGATCTTTGCTTCTATTACTAGAATTGAACCTATTAGTATGTTTCTTGCATATCCTACTTACAGATATTTCAAGGTATATTAGATGGATGTTAAGTCTGCATTATTAAATGGAGAATTGGAAGAGGAAGTCTACATTGAGAAACTAGATGGTTTTCCTTTAACCAATGAAGATGAAATATTTTTCTGATTGAAGAAATCACTTTATGGATTGAAACACAAACCTAGAGCTTGATATGCGAGATTGGATAAGTATTTATTGAGACTTGGCTCGGTAAATTTACTGTTGATAATAATTTATACCTCAAAGTTGATCATGATAAAATTTTGATTGTTGAAGTCTTTCTGGATGATATTATTTTTGCTAGAAATAAAAAATTGAGTAAGGAATTTTTCGATGAGATGTAGAAAGAATTTGAGATGTCTCTATGATAGGTGAGATGAAATTTTTCCTCAGACTACAGATTAAACAAATTGATAAGAGTATTTTCATATCTTAGTCAAAGTATGTGAAATAATTGTTGAATAAATTTGGTATGGATGATTCAAAACCTGTTGGTACTCCTATGATTACTAGTTATAAATTAGAAAATGTTGATGATACACCTAATGAAAATAAGACAAGATACAGATCTATGATCGATGTGTTACTATACTTGACACAAACTAGACCATATATTATGAATTTTGTTTGCATTATTGCTAGATTTCAAGTAGAACCAAAGGAATCACATGTTGTTTCTATTAAGAGGATATTAAAATAATTTAAAGGGATAGTTGATTATGGCTTATGGTATAGAAATGATGATGACTTTATATTGAGTGTATTTGATGATGCGGGTTGGGGAGGTAATGTGGATGATAGAAAGAGCACTAGAGGTGGAGCATTCTTTTTGGGTAAGAGGTTAGTTTCATGGGAAAGTAAGAAAGAAAATTACACATCTCAATATATTGCTAAAGTTGATTATGTTGCTACTACTATTAACTGTACCCAAGTGATATGGATGAAGCAAATATTGAAAGCTATCAAAGTGAGTATTGATGAGCCTATTGCTATCTATTGTGACAATTGAAGTGCTATAAATATTTCAAAGAACCTTATGTTGCATTCAAAGAAAAAGTATATTTCTATTATATATCATTTCTTGAGAGACAAGGTCAGTGAGAAAAAAGTCAAATTGGAGTATGTGTCTACAAAAGAGAAGATTGTAGATATTTTCATGAAGCCCTTTTCAAAGGATAATTTTGAGTATCTCTGAGGTAAGCTTAGGATGATTTCCCCTCCTAATCAGAGCTAGATAGGTACATTGAGATGCATTAGTCCAGTGTGCTTAGAAAACATCATTATTCTAGATTGATGTTTTTGATGGATACTCCTCAGGGGAAGTAGTGGTTGAGAGATGTTCATTTAGTTTTGAGAGATGTATTTTTACAGATTTTTGGCCTCTATGGCCAAGTGCATACATGTTCCTTTTTCATTGATGTCAAAGGGGGAGAATATTCATGTGAAAAAAAAGTATGAAATAAAGAGGAGAGATAGTAAAACAAGTATGTCATATTGTGGATATTGTTGGTAGTACTATTGATATTGTTTCTTTGTTCATAGATTTATTTTTTCACATCATATGTTTCCATCAATGCCAAAGGGGGAGATTGTTGGGATATTGTTGAGATATTGTTTAGATTGTGCATATATGTTTTAGAATTAATGTTTTCCATTGATGTCAACATATTCTTACTATTGAAGATAGTTTTCTTGACATGTTCAGTGAGATGATTTTCATGGTATGACTACAATGTTGAATATCAGATGTTGTGAAGCTAGAATGTGTTTAGGGATGTCTATAATTTATCTTGTTCAAGTGGCAGAGGTTTGCATGGTGATTTGAATGAGATGTGATGGATTTATCAGAGAGTGGTATTTTGGTTGTTCTGTTAGAGACAATATTTTAGTTGCTGGATCCGTGTTGTTTGGTTATGAAATATTCATTGTTGCTAACTTGGTGGTCATTTCAGGGCATGATTATGTCCTAAGATCAAGTGGTTTGTGATTTGGATATTGGGAAACTATTTTTTTTTATGATAACGATTACTGATTACTGTTCCTTGTGAATAGTGCAGAGATGTGTATAAATTCTAAGACAGATTTGTGTTGGCATAACTGATGTAGTGATGGTAAGAAAGTTTTGGAGATGTCATGATGTAGATTTTATGATCATATATTATGTTGTCATTGATTTCAAATTTTAAATTTGTGTTCTTTCTATGTTTCCAAGCATAGTTGTGATGAAAGAAAGATTGTAGTCAGTTTCATAGGTTGCTATCCTTATGGGAGACTTAGGTGTGTCTCTGGAAGTCTAATGCATGACCTCTACCACTAAAGTGATATTATGAGAAAGTTGTTATTGGTTGAAGTATAACAGTGCATCTACTAGAACAATTAATGATAGGTGATAGATGATTTGGAATGTCTTGTCAAATCTATGCTGTATCTTGTGGCATGGTCATGGGATATAGTGGTCAACAATGTTCAAATGCTACATTTGTAAATGCAAATAATTTGAGTGCCCTATGTGTAGGATAGGTGATAGGTGAGTAGAGACAAAGATGTTGCTAGGTTACAGTGTTTGTATTCTTGAGCGATAATTGATAAATCTTTGAGCAGTGATCAGTGTTGAAGTTGTGGTGGAAACAACTGAGTTAGTCATGATCTAGTAACATTTTTTCATGATTAGACATGATGATATGACATCACATTGTTTGATGCTAGTGTGTGGATAAGATTCTTGAGGAAGCTTGTGTTTGGTAAAAATGTGTTTGACTCCTTGGCACAACATTCTATGTAAATCATTGTATTGGCCGATGTGGTCTTGGAAATGTGTTTTTTACATTTAATTTTATTTTGTGGCCTGTTGGATTTGAGTGGCATGTTTGAAATTCTAATTTGGGCTTTAACTAAGGTGGTGGACTTAGAATTTAAGTATATAATGAATGAAGTTAAAAGTTAGGGTTGTTGATCGCAAGTTGCAATCAAACTAGAGAAGAGTTAAGTGTTTTGAGAAGAGATTGTGTGCTTCAATAGATCTAATCAAGCACAAGTAGTGCTATTATACATATCATTATTATTTTTGTTCCCTAACAGTTGCATCAGGTTAAATCCATTAACCGGTTTGATCCTAAAAGATCTTTGTTGTAAATACTCTAACAATGTGACACTTTGTCAAGTGTTCAAAGTCCTCTAACAAGGCTATTCTAAATAGGGTAATGGTCAAAACATGCCTAAGGAAAATACCTTAACCGGGTAGCACCTAACAGTGTTGTTGTAAACTCCTAACAGAGTTAAGCTCCTCATAGGCCATACTTTATAAAAGTACATCATTTAGTGGGTACTAATTCCAACTATGGTTTTCTCCCTATTTGGGTTTCCATGAGATAAATCTATGTGTCAAATTTGTGGATGGACTTGCATGTTTATGATTTTCATTTATTGTGATTAAGGTTAATCTTGTGAATGGTGTTTTAAGTTTATAAGGTTGGATTATATGGTAGATCACTGATTCACCCCCTCTCAGTAATCCAATATTAGGACTAAAAATTGGTATCAAAGCATAGGTCCTCTATTTTGGTGAAGCTTAACATCTTGAGGTAAATATTTGAAGATGATCATAAAGGAAGTTTCTAAATTCACAAGAGAGAACTACTCAATTTGGTGCGGTTGGATGAAGCTCTATCTTAAAGGTATGGGTGATATGTATTGGGATCATGTTATTAATAAGGATATTATCCCTTCAGGAATCCTAACTACAAATCATTTGAAGGTAAGGAAAGAACATACTTCTACTATTTAAGCTATTTCTAGTACTCTTTATAATGCAGAGTTTATTGATATCAAAGACTTGGATACTATTAATGTGATATGGGAGAAGTTGAAGACCATCTATGGTGGAGATCCACATGTGGAGAAGGCAAAGGTTGATATTTTGAGAGGAAATTATGATGATATGAGGATGCAAGAAAATGAGAACATTGAACAATATAGTCAAAGAATCAAAGAAGTTATTTTTTCTATCCGAGGTGCTGGTGGTTATCTTCCTGAGGAGAATTTGGTAAGAAAAATGATGAGAAATTTATTTCCTCGGTATGATATTAGGGTTTCAGCTATAAATGAGCTTAGATATATAGGAACTTTTATTGTTATTATTGATGCATTGATAGGGAAATTAACTTCATTTGGGTTAATAAATTATGATAATACTATGCCTAAAGTTGAAGATAATTTCAAGTCATCATTGAGACTTGCAAAATCTAGGAAAGGAACAAAGATATGTAATAGTTCTTCAGCATGTTACTTTAATGATTATGAAACTATCTTGTCTGAAGAAAGAGAACAAGAGGAATTGGAATCTTTATTTTCTAGAAGGAAGCCTAGAGGAAAAGGTAAATATAAAGGTAATTTTCCTTTGAAGTGCTTTGAATGTAAATAAATTGGACATATTGCTTCTACATGACCTGATAATGAAAAAAAGGAGAAGCTAAGAAGATTCAAAGATAAGAACAAGAAAGTATGCTATCTAGATGAGGAAGGTGTTACCGATGAGGAATCTGATGGAAGAGATGAAGACGAAATTTTGTTTGTTACAGTAAAGGAAAAACCCTTAGAAGAAGGTGAGAAAAATTTAGTTTCTAATATGAATCATAGTGGTAAATAGATTTTTGATAGTGGGTGCACTCACCATATGATCAGTAATAGAAGCAAATTTATCAATATGGAAGAATGTGATGGAGGCTCAGTAATATTTAGGAATTATACTCCTTGTTTGGTAAAAGGTCAAGGATCTATTACTTTGAATGGTAAAACAATTTGTGAGGATGTTTACTGGGTTGATGGACTTAGATACAATTTGTTAAGTGTTTCTCAACTGAATAAAAAAGGTTACAAATTAGAGTTCAATGGAGGTATATGCATGATTATTGGGAAATTGGGTGAATTAATTTCTACCAGTGAACAAACCAAATGTAACTTATTGCATTTGAATTCTACTATTAAGAGTTGTTTGATTGCTAAGGTAGAAGATTGTTGGTTATGGCATAAGAGGTTTTTTTCATGTAAATTTGGATAACCTGATCAAAGTTAGTAAGATAAAGCTAGTGAGTGGTTTGCCTAACCTAGTGAAACCAGATGATGTAATATGCAAATAATGTCATCTTGGGAAGTTAACTAGTTCTAGTTTAATTAGTAAAAATGATTCTTTTGAAAGTGTTTTACATCTAGTTCATACTGATCTGTGTGGTCCAATGAGAATTTAGAGTTACTATGGTGATAGATATTTCATGTTGCTTGTTGATGATTATTCTAGAATGATGTGGGTTATATTTTTAAGAGACAAATCTGAAGCTTTTCACATGTTTAAGTGATGCAGGAGCATCCTGGGTTGCCTTTCTATCTTGCTCATCTTTGTTCATTCTATTAGTAAGTGCCAAGTTGTAGTGTTGCCGAGAAATCTTGTATGTGTCTAGCTTCTAATGTTGGTCAAGATATTTGTACCAAGCTATCAAGTGTTGGCCAAGCATTCCTTCCTCTACCGACTAAACTATTTTGCTGATGCTTGGTTCTTCTTTGACCAAGTTCGTCTTTGTTTATTTCTTGTTGGAGCTGACTTATGTATTTAATTTTTGGTTGTGCATTTAATATTTGGATCTTGTCTTGGGATGTGTGTGGACCATTGGTGGTCAACCTTCCATCTCTATCAGCCATTTTTGGCAAGTATAAATAGGGATGTCTAGGAGTAGGTTAGGTATCAACCAGTAGAGCAAGTAGAAGATGATGATATAAGAATGTAGAAGGTAGAACAAGTTTGGATTTTCATAAATCTTGTTGGCCATAATCTAGAAGGCCTCACAACTAGGAATGTATGGTGTAATTGCATGAAATAATAAAGATATTGTAGTTTCTCTCTCCTTGGTGCTATTCTCTATGTTCTTTTCTTTCATTGTGTACTCCACAGGTGTGGTTGGATAGTTGGGTGTACCTTTGGCCCTGACTTACCTATCTATCCTGTGTTAGGTGGTATTAGAGTGAGTTCATCCTTGGTGGATTGGATTGTGTTGAACCCTAAATTGAATTTGGTTGTAGGGTGGAAGATCTATAGATTTGACCTATAACTTGCAAAGGGTTACGATCTTACAGGAACCTATATCAAGATGGTTTGAGGAAGAGGAAATGTTGATAATCCTGTAATGGACATATTGAGACAAATTTTAGCTAGATTAGATGTTGTGGAGACAAATTAGAGAAGAGGAGCGCATCTTGATGATGTGAGTGATGATGAAGCAGAGGCACCAAACCCTAATCTAGAACCTGAGGAAGATCAAGATGAAGAAATATTGTTGAGAGTATTGTCTAGGGAACATTCAAAGCCCGCTATTGAAGTTGTTCTGTATGATGGAAAGTTGGATACCAATGTTGTGTTGGATTGGATCTTTGATATGGAAAATTTATTTGAGTTTGAAAGAACTCCTAATAATAGGAAGGTGAAAATTACAGTCACTAGGTTGAAAGGTCACACCTCACTATGGTGGGAGCATTTGCAAACTGATAGACAAAGAAGAGGAAAGGAAAAGATAAGAACCTGGATGAAAATCGTGAACAAGGTGAAGAAGAATTTCCTTCCTACTGATTACCAAGTTAGCTTGTTGAGGAAGATGCAAAATCTAAGACAAAAGGATATGACTGTGAAGGAATACATTGAGGAATTCTATAGATTGGACATAAGATCTGGACATGTGGATGATGAGGTTGAGAAAGTTGCAAGGTACCTGAATGGATTGAGATATGGAATTCAAGATGAAATATTTTTTTGAAATTGGATAGTGTGGAAGAAGCATACCAATATGCCTTGAAAGATGAGGAGATCTTGATAAATAAGTATGAACAAAGACAAAGAGGTCAAGGTGGTAGATCGGATAATTCTATGCAAGATAAGGGAAGATCTAAGTGGAAAAATGAAGATAAAAGAAAGAACATGTGGAAAGGTTGTAGTTCTTACTTAGGAGGTAGAAATTCCTACCAAGGAAGAGGTTGAGGTGGTTTCAATGGTAATTATTTCAGATGTGGCAAAGAAGGGCATAGATTTTTTGAGTGTAGACATTTTGATGGAAATGGAAAAATTCATAGAAATTTTTTGGTACAAGAGGATCTTGAGGGTTCCCCAAGTGGCCTTGAGGCTAGAGAAAACCTAATGGTAAGACAAGATTTATGCAATAACCGAGTGGATGAAGAACATGTGCTGAGAAGAAGTCTTTTCAAGACCAAATGTAAGATGGTAGGAAAATGTTGTAAAGTAATTGTTGAGAGTGGAAGTACAACATATTTGGCATCAGAGGAGCTAGTTACAAAGTTGTAATTAGAGAGGCTGAGACATCCTAAACCCTATCATGTTTCATGAATCAAGGATGAATATAAATTATTGGTAAGTGAGCAATGTGTTGTGAAATTCAAGATTAGAAATTACTTTGATGAAGTTCTATGTGATATTATGCCTATTGATTGTTGTCATATTCTATTAGGTAGACCTTGGCAGTATGATAGACATGTTGTGCATGATGGTAGACTGAAGCAATATAATCTTTGGGTGAATGGGAAAAATAAAATATTGTTACCATTAATTGAGGTTCCAGATGAGATAAATTATACTACTGTAAAAATCTACATGGTTAATGGAAAGAAATTTGAGAAAGAAATGAAGAAGAACCCAGTCTATTTTTCTATAATTCCGAAATGTTGAGTGACAGGGTATAGTAATGACTGAGTGATAGGCAATAGTAATTTCCAAGAAACAAAAGACAGTTGATGTCGAGTGCTAGTAGAAATTCAAAACTTGCTAAATAAATACCAGGAGATTGTTGCAAAGGTTATTCCTGATGGTTGATTGCCAGTGAGAAGTATAAGTCATTGTATGGATCTGATTCCTAGAGCTAGTTTTTTGAATAAAGCACCATATAGATTGACACCTAATGAGAATGAAAAACTTAACAGAAAAGTGCAAGAGTTGTTGCAGAAAGGTTTGATCAGAGAAATCTTGAATCCATGTGATGTACCTACTGTATTGGAACCTAAGAAGAATGGAGAATGGAGAATGTCTACTGATTCTAGAGCTATCAATAAGATAACAATGAAGTATAGGTTTCCTATGCTGAGGATGGATAACATAATGGTTTTTTTGGGTGGAGAAAGGTATTTTACCAAGATCAATTTGAAGAGTGGCTATCATCAGATCAGAATCAGAGAAGGTAATGAATGGAAGACTTCTTTCAAGATAAAAGAAGGTTTGTATGAGTGGTTGGTTATGCCTTTTGGTTTGACTAATGCACCCAGTACTTTCATGAGATTGATGAATGAGGTTCTCAAGAGATTTTTGGGTAAGTTTGTGATTGTTTATTTGGATGATATTATGATATTCAATAAAACTAAGGAATAACATATTGAGCATATTAGACAAGTGTTGCAAATACTGAAGGAGGAGAAACTACTGATTAATTTAAAAAAAGTGTTTCTTCATGCAAGAAGAGAGTGTGTATTTAGGATTTTTGATATCAGATGATGGTTTGAAAATGGACCCTAAGAAGGTTAAAGCAATTTTGGAGTGACTTAGACCTGAGAATGTGGGTAAGGTAAGACCATTTCATGGTTTGGCTAGTTTCTAGAGAAATTTAATTAATAATTTTATTTTTGTATGTAATTCTATGACTGAGACTATGAGAGGAGATAAACATGATTTTAAGTGGACACATGGAGATGATAAGAGTTTTGAGAATTTAAAACAAAAGGTTGTTGAGTTATCTATGTTAGCTTTACCATATTTCAATAAGGCATTTCAAGTTGAATGTGATACAAGTGGTAGTGCAATAGGAGCTGTATTGAGTCAAGAAGGTAAACCTGTTGCTTTCTTTAGTGATAAATTGAATGATGCTAAAAGGAAGTATTATGTGTATGATCAAGAGTTTTATGCTATTATTCAAGCTTTGAAAATGTGGAGACATTATTTGATTCCTAAGGAGTTTTTGTTGTATATGGATCATAAATCTTTGAAGTATTTAGGAAGTCAACATAAGTTGAATCAAAGACATATGAAGTGGGTTGAGTAGTTACATAGTTTCACATTTGTGATCAAGCATAAGAGTTGAGTTACTAACCGAGTTGCAGATGCACTGAGCAGAAGATGTTCTTTGTTGACCGAGATGAAGGTTGAAGTTCTTGGTTTTGATGAGATGAAAGAGTTGTATGATACTGACCCTAATTTTTTTGAGGCATAGAGAGAGTGCAGAGCACCAAAAATATCAGAACAACCGAGTAATTTTGAGGATTATTTCATTCAAGAAGGTATGTTGTTCAAAGGAGTTTAGTTATGTATACCAATAAATTCCATAATAATTAATTTGATTAAGGAAAATTATTGTGGTGGATTGGTTGGACATTTTAGAATTGACAAGACATTGAGTTTGATTAAGGAGAATTATTATTGGCCACATATGTATAAGGAATGTTTAGAAGTTTGTAAGGAGTTGTTGAACTTGTCAAGTTGCAAAAGGAGTAAGTCAGAATACTAGATTCTATACCCCTATTTCTGTTCCTGAGAAACCTTGGAGTGACATCAGTATGGATTTTGTTCTTGAATTACCTAAGACATCAAGAGGGTATGATTTCATATTTGTTGTGGTGGATAGATTTTCTAAGATGGCACATTTCATACCATGTAAGAAAACATAAGATTTTGTACATGTTGCTGAGATTTTATTCAAAGAGGTTGTTAGATTGCATGGATTACCGAGAAGTATTATCTCTGTTCGAGATAGAAAGTTTGTTGGTTATTTTTGGAGAACTTTGTGGAAGAAGATGGATACTGAGTTGAGGTTTAGTTTTACATTCCATCCAAAAATAGATGGATAGACAGAGGTTGTGAATAGAATCTTGGGTAATTTGCTGAGATGTTTAGTGGGAGATAAGCCAAGTAATTGGGATATGATATTGGCACAAGATAGGTTTGCATATAATAATTCTATGAATAGGAGTACATGAAAAACACCTTTTGAGATTGTTACTAGACTACAACCTAGAGGAGTATTAGATTAGAGGTATATTTCTGGTGAAGAAAAGAGAAGTGCTGAAGTGGAAGTATTTGCTGATTTTATGAAGTCTTTACATGAGGAAGTGAATTTGAAGCTAGAACAAAGTAATAAAAAATATAAAGAGGATGCTAGAAAGAATAGGAGACATCATGTTTTTGAAGTTGATGATGAGGTGATGGTTCATTTGAAGAAGGGAAGATTCCTATTGCAACATACAATAAGATAAAAATAAAGAAGTTTGGTCCTTGTAAATTTTTGAGAAATTTTGGTTGTGGTAATGCTTATGAAGTTGAGTTACCTGATGACATGGATATATCTCCTATATTCAATATTGCTGATTTACATAGGTATCGTGAATCAGATGATGAATTTTTTTTTATATCAGATGATTATCCTAACAAGAAATTTGAAGGGGTTGAATAGATATTGGATTAAAGGATTAGTAAAAGCATAAGAGGAAAAGATTACTATGAATATTTGGTGAAATGGAAGAATAGAGAAATTGAAGATGCTTCATGGATTTCTCAATTTGAGTTGGATTCAGCTTTGGTTGTGACACCTCAATGATTCATGAGAATCATTTATTTCAACCCTAGTTGTCTGATGCAGGAGAATCCTGGGTTGCCTTACTATCCTACTCATATTTGTTCATTCTTCTAGTAAGTGTCAAGTTATAGTGTTGCCTAGTGATCTTGTATGTGCCAAGCTATCTAGTGTTAGCCGAGTTGTTTGTGTCGAGCTGTCCAGTGTTGGTTGAGCATTCCTTCTTGTGCCGAGTGAACTTTTTTTATAATGCTCAGTTCTTCTTTGAATGATTTTGTTTATGTTTGGTTCTTTTTGGATCTGACTTATGTATTTAATTTTTGGTTGTGCATTTAATATTTGGATCTTGTCTTGGGATGTGTGCAGACCATTGGTGGTTGACCTTCCATCTTTGTAAGCCATTTTTGGCAAGTATAAATAGGGATGTCTAGGAGTAGGTTAGGTATCAGCTAGTAGAGTAAGTAGAAGATGATGATATGAGAAGGTAGAAGGTAGAACAAGTATGAATTTTCATAAATCTAGTTGGCCATAACCCAAAATGCCTCATAGATGAGCATATGTGGTGTAATTGTATGAAATAATAAAGATATTGTAGTTGCTCTTTCCTTGGTGTTGTTCATTGTGTTCTTTGCTTCTGTTGTGTACTCTACAAGTGTGGTTGGATAGCTAGGTGTGCCTTTGGCCCTGGCTTACTTGCCTATTCTACATCATTAATATCTACAAAGACAGAGTGGAGAACAGAATTGGTAAGACCCTGAAATGCCTTAAATATAATAGAGGAGGTGAGTTTACTTGACATGAATTTACTACATATTATGAAGAACAGGGAATTCAAAGACAAATGTCAGCTCCTAGAACACCTCAGTAGAATGATATCACTGAAATAAAAAATAGCTCTATCATTGATGTGCTAGGACATTAATTATTTAGAAGGGTGTTACACATATATTTTGGAGAGAAGCGGTGAGCACTTTAGTTCACACATTGAACAAAGTTCAGTTGAAGAAAGGTACAAACAAAACTCCCTATGAGTTGTGATATGGTTGATCACCATGTGTAAGCTATTTAAAAACTTTGGGAGTAGATGCTACATAAAGAGAGATGAAAATATAGGTAAGTTTGACCCAATAAGTGATAAGGAAATATTCTTAGGATAATCCTCAAAGAACAAAGCCTACAAGTGCTTGAATACGAGAACAAATAAGATAGTGGAAAGTGCCAGTGTAAGAATATATGGACTTTATGAGAAAAATGATGAATCCAGCAAGAAGGAACCAAAAGAATATCATGGGTTTGTATATGTACAACCAATAGATTAGGACACTGCAACATAACTAATGGAGAGACAGGTCAATGAATAGGAACCGATACAAGCAGTTGAAGAAACTCCTAGAACTGAACTGATATTGCCAAAGTATGTAAAGTTGAATCATTCCCTTGCTCAAATTATTGGTGGTAGAAATGAAGGTGTATTAAAAAGAAGGAAGGAAAGAGAAGGTACCTATTTTCTATCTGAATTTGAGCCTAAATCAATGAAACATTGATTGAAAGATGAAGACTAGGTGAAAGCTATGGAAGAAGAGTTGGTGTAGATTGAGAAGAACAATACCTAAACATTAGTGCCTAGACTAGTGGACAAGAATGTGATTGGTACTAAGTGGATTTTCATAAACAAGATGAATGGGACTGATGAAGTGGTAAGGAACAAGGAAAGATTTGTGTGCAAAGGATATGCACAAGAGGAAGGCCTGGACTATGGTGAAATATTTGCACCTATGGCTAGACTTGAATGTGTAAGGATATTTCTTGCATATGATGCTTTTAAAGGATTCAAGGTATACCAAATGGATGTTATGTAAGATTTTCTTAATGGTGTTTTGGAAGAAGAGGTGTATATTCAACAACCTAAAGGATTTGCTAATTCATAAGGTAAGAACATGGTGTGAAAATTAAAGAAAGTTTTGTATAGGATAAAAAAAGCACCTAGGGCATGGTATGAATGTTTTCATTCATATTTGATTCATATTGGTTTCATCAGGAAAAGTGATAATAGTAATCTATATTTAAAGATTGAGAAAGATGACAGGTTGTTGATTGTCAAGATATTTGTAGATGTTATCATTTTTGGTGGGAATGAAGAGATGAGAAGATCAGTTTTAGATGAGATGAGGAAAGAATTTGAGATGTCTATGAATAGTGAGATTAAATTATTAATTGGATTTCAGGTTCAACAGATGAAAAATGGTATCTACATATGTGAGTCCAAATATGTAAGGGAAATACTGTAGAATTTTGGGTTAGAGGACTCAAAACTGATTGGTAACCCTATGATAACTAGTTGTAAACTTTCAAAGGAAGATGATTCTAAAGAGGTGGATGAGAAAATTTATAGGTCCATGATCAGTAAGATATAGTATGTAGTGCACAACACAACATACATAACATAGGCATTTGGATTAGTGGCCAGATTTTCTTTTAGTACTAAGGAATCTCATTTGGTTGCATTAAAGAAAATATTTAGATATCTTAAGGGGACTAAATATTATGGTCTTTGGTATGGACATAAAGGTGATTTATCTTTAAATGTGTTTATTGATGATGATTGGGAAAGTAATGTTGATGATCAAAAGAGCACAAGTGGAGGTGCATTCTTTCTTGGTGAAAGGCTTGTATCATGGACAAGAAAGAAGAAGAACTGTATATCTTAATCAACAGATGAAAATGAGTATGCTTTTGTTGCAATTAATTGTACATATGTAGTATGAATCAAGCAGATTCTAGAAGGAATTCAAGAGAAGGTAACTAAACTAGCGGTTTTCTATTGTGACAATACAAGTGCCTATAACATTTCAAAGAACCCAGTAATCTACTCTATGACTAATCATATAGATATAAAATATCATTTTCTTAGAGAACAGGTACAGGAAAAGGAAGTGAGGTTGGAGTATGTGCCAACTAAGGAGTAGGTTGCTAATATTTTCACTAAACCATTACCTAAGGATACATTTGAGTATCTAAGTGGTAGAGGGGTCATTCCCCTATCTAAGTTGAACTAACAAAAAAGATGCAATTGCATCAATCCAAGTGTATTCACTCAATATATTTATGTTGGGATTGATGTTGTGGGGATACTACTTAGGGGGAGAAGTCTATGTAGTATTATGTTTTCATTAGTTAGGTAAAGTAGAGTAGATATTAGGTGTGTTTGACACCTTTCATATTGTTTTGAAAGGGGGAGAATGTATGATAAAGGAGAGAATGTGTGAAGTTCAATGAAAGGGGGAGTAATTGGAGGACATGTGAAAGGCATAAGTGGAATAAGAAAGAGAGTGGTGCTATCAATGGTGAGGTAGAAAGTGTTGTAGAGATTTTTTTCCATTAATTCCAAAGGGGAGATTGTTGGAATATCTGATGCAGTGGTGGTAAGAGGGTTCTAGAGATGTCATGATGTAGATTTGATGATAAGATATTATTTTTTCATTGATTTCAATTATTGACTTTGTTTTCTTAGTGTGTTACCAAAAATAGTTGTGATGAATGAAGAATTGTAGTGAGTTTCAGTGGTTTCTATATTTATGGGAGACTTAGGTGTGTCTCTAGATGTCTAATGAATGATCAATACTGTTGAAGTGATCTTATGAGAAAGTTGTGACTAGTTGAAGTATAATAGTGCAACTTCTAGAAAAGTTAATGACATGTGACATATGATTTGGAATGTCTTATCAAATATATGTTTTGTCTTGTAGCATGGTCATGGGACATGCTGGTCAATAGTGTTCAGATGCTACATTTGAAACCATAACTAATTTGAGTGACCGGTGTGCAAGATAGGTTACTGGTGAGTAGAGATACAAGTGTTATCTGGTTGTGGTGTTTGCATTCTTGAGCAACAGTTGATAAATATTTGATCAGTTATCGGTGTTCAAGTTGTGGTGGAAATAATTGAGTTAGTCATGATCTGGTGATGTGTTTTCATGATTGGAGGTGATGATCTAGCATCAAATTTTTTGATGTTAGTGTGTGGATAATATTTTTGAGGAAGCTTGCATTTAGTCAAAACATGTTTGACTCCTTGACACAAAATTCTATGTAAATTGTTGTATTGGTTGACGTGGTTTTGGAAATGTGTTTTTGCGTATTTAATATTATTTTTTGGTGCATTGGATTTGAGAGGGATGTTTGAAATTTTGATTTAGGGTTTGATTAAGGTGATGGACTTAAAAGTTTAGTATATAATAAATGAAGTTAAAATTTAGGGTTGTTGATCATGTGTTGGATAAGTGCGGTGAAAAGTGTGTGTTGCGATCAAGCCAAAGAATAGTAAAGTGTGTTGAGAAAATATTGTGTGCTTTATTGGATCTGATGAAGCATGGGTAGTTCTATTATATAGGTCATTCTTTCTGTTGTCCCCTAATAGTTTCACCAATTTAAATCCCTTAACTGGGTAGATCCTCAAAGATATTTGTTGTAAATCATCTAACAAGGTGATACTTTGTCAAGTTTTCAAAGTCCTCTAACAAGGATACTCTTAACAAGGTAAAGGTCCTATCAGGCCTAAGGAAAGTCCCTTAACTAGGTAGCACCTAGCAGTGTTGTTGTAAACTCATGACATGATTAAGCTCCTCAGAGGGCATACTTCAGAAAAGTACATCATTTAGTGGGTACTAATTCCCACTGTGGTTTTCTCCTTATTTGGGTTTCCCTGAGATAAATATGTGTGTCAACTTTGTGGATGTAATTTCATGTTTATGATTTTTATTTCTTGTGATAAAGGTTAATCTTGTGAATGATGGTTTAAGTTTATAAGGTTGGATTATTTGGTAGATCAATGATTCATCCCCCCTCTCAGTAATATGATCTTAGGACTAGCAAGTTGTTCCTATTGATATTGTGGTATTTCATGTTCATTTCTGATGTTTCTCGATCATGTCATATTCATATTGTTGAATCAAATTGGATTATGTGATCAGAATTGAAGATTCTCATGTGGTGTGTTGATGTTCTTATTGTTCTTGGATGACATGGTGGTGTAGCATACTGCGATGGATCATGGTGTGATTTATGGATTAGGAGAATGTTCAAGGATGTTGTTATTGATAATTTATATGTCTTAGTTGACATTCAATGGATTGCATTGTGTATTAAGATATATTATATTAATATTTTGAAATTAGGTCCCTAGATGACCTAGTTGAGATAAATTGATGTAATGTATATAAATATGTAGATATTTATTATTGAAAAAGTATGGGAGTGTGTGAGTGCATTAGATGTTGAAGAGAAGAGGTATGAGTAGAACCTACAATTGAGGAAGAGATTTGATGTACTTCATTGGAACTATTTTGGCATATTAGAGATGTTATTTGTTAGTTCATTAGTTTTGAGAGTATGTCCTTTATGATTTGAGATCAGAGATTTATATAAGGTAGTGAGCCTTCCTTGGGATTGTGATCCTTGTTGTATTTGAGAAATGAGCTCTAGGAAGTGTTCCTAAATGCATGTGCATTCATATTTGTAATACTCCTAATATGATATAGTGTTTTTAACAAAGTACATTCATCTTGTGGGTTTGATCCCCACCATCATTTTTCCCATAATAGGGTTTCCACATCAAAAATCTTGGTGATATGTGTTTTTTACTATATTATGTTGTTGCATTCATGTTTATCTTTCAAATCTAAGATTAATTTGATTTTTTGGTTAAAGTCTTGAGTTTTTGGTTACATCTAATTTACCATGCCGTTCTTAGTTGTGTGTGCTATATTGAATTTAACACTTCCCATCCTTCATTCCCCTGCCTCTAGTATGGGGCATTTCACCCATTTTCTACATAGTTCTTGAATCTCCATCCTCTTATCATCCATCCTTTAATCATCCATATCCTATTACTATCCATCCATTCCATCCATCTATCTCGTATCCACACCATCTCTCCAACCTTCCATCCTTTACTATGCCTTAGTTCTCCCTTATCATTCTTCCTAATTTATTTTATCCTTTATTAATCTTCTATTCCAATCCCATCCAATCCATTTTTCCTCTCCACATCCTATCTAATCCATTAATCCTCCTCCTATCCTATTCATTCCATCTTATACAACCAATCCTTTCATATCAAATTCATTTATCTTCTAATCCAATCCATCTTATCCTCCATTTTTATCATATTATCCAATTCATCTTATCCTCCAATCCTATCATATCTAATCATTTAGCCTCTTCTATCCAATCCATTCATCTAAAAATTCCCTATAATAAAAAATCCCAAATCATTCCAGTCAAGTGTAATCAATACTAATCCATGTGGTCCAATCTTGCAATCTAGCACATAATGCTTAATAAATTCATCATCTTGATCCAAATAAGCTGATAATCCATTGATCCATTTTTAATCCAATCATCATTATGGGATGTATCCTTCCCCAGCCTTTGGATTTTCATTGTTCATATCATTAACTTTTCCATCCTCATCAATCAATCAATACATCAATTGATTTTCAGCCTGACTAGAAGCAAAGTGTTGGTTTTATTTTGGTTTGTTGTGCATGCTTGCATGTTTCTTGTATGTGTTAGTATTTTTTGTATTTATCATGGTCTTTTCCTCCTATTTTCACAAGGCATCATGATCTTCTATATCATGGTGTCATAGGGCATATGATTGTACTTGACCTTTTTGATTATGTACATGACACATTGTCATCTTAGTTTCTCACACCTTGGTGCATAATCTCAAGTACAATATCAAATATAGGTTTCTAAAACCATTGAAGAAGAAATTTCATTTATTATTCTTTAATCATTCGTATACTCTTCCCTTTCATCTTTCATTCCAAACTCCTCTCCATTTCAAGAGTACACCCATGTTATTGGAACCCACCTGTCCTCTTCAGAGGGCATACCACTACCTCATCATCATCCTTCCTCATCCTACCAATTAAAGGGGGATCATGCTACTAGTCTTATCCCTTTTTATCAACTACATTCTATTATTCTTTTATCACTTCATGATGCTACATCAAAGAGGTGCAAAATGTAGACACTAAAATGTGTCCACACATGAACACAATTAACCTTATACTATTTGATCCAATTAAATAAATATTTTTTATTTATTTAAGAATTCATTACCTTTACTCTACCCTTAATTAAATAAATTTACATTTATTTACTTAAATTTACCGTCCACCTTTATCCCTTACCCTTGATTAAATAAGTTTATATTTATTTAATCTTATGCTATCCCACAATCTTATAAGTTTAATTAATCCTAAATTAATTAAAATAACCCCTACCCTAAATCCCCCCACCTTTTCCTAAATACTACTCACTAATTAATCATTTATTAATTAGTGTAATTTCTTTATTACTACACCCATTACATTTTCTCTAATTTAAAATTTTCTCACACATGTGAGCACATTTTTAAATTTTAAATTTTAAATTTTCCCACCTTGAGTCACCCAGCACATGTGTACTTACCTTGAGCCACCCATCTCTTACACATTTGTCCCCCATTTTCTCTTTGAGCCTTGTTCACACATTTGTGAGACACCTTGAGCCTTTAAACTCTTACACTTCTCTCTCACTTGGCACTTATTACCTATCGACCCAAGGTTTCTCACACATTTGTGAGAAATACATAATCTTGCATGGCCAAATATCCTTGCCTATTATGGTTCCACTTGGCTTCAACCTCATCAATCCTATATAATCTTAGTCCTCCATATCCACTTAAATCTCAACCATCCATTTATCTCAAAAGTCTATAAATTGGAGCCTTCTCCTCATTCGTTGTATCATCTTGTTGTGCATTGTTATGCTGCTAGTTTTGTGAGCACCCACATTCCTCCAATAAATTAATTAACACTTTGTCATTTTGAGGTTTGTATGCTTATTGTGTTGAGTAGTTTAAGTATGTTTCCCATTTTCCTTCATTTCAAAATCATTTTTGAGGTGTGCATGTTTATGTTAAAATAGGCCTAGTTTATGTGCTTGTTCTTATTTTATATATATTTTCATGCAACATAGTTTTAAAGAATTTAAACTCATTTCTATATTCAAAAAATAAAATTTAGGCAAGTTTTGTTCAAATTCTGAGTACAAACTATGCAAAATCAGAAGTTATGACAACTATGAATGATCATAATTAATCCAAAAACACATTTTTTCTACCCTTAGCATCATATTATATCTAAAAAGGATCAAAATTCAATTGACAATGGAAAGATATAACTTGATTTAGTGAGTTTCTAACTATGGGTGTACGTTCATGCAATACGATTTATTCTTCTAGTTGTCTTAACTCATGGTACACCACTCCATTCTCCTTAAGTACATACATACCATTAGAAACAAACATTGATTAGTTATGTACTATATCCATCACCACAACAAAGTTAAAGAGGTAAAGAATCAAGAATTTGATCCTTGTTATAATCATCGTTAGTCCTAAATAATAAATCACCATGTTTAACCTCATTAGGACTAACAATTTTAGTCATAAAAATGTCTTCCAAATTGTAAGAATCATTAATTTTATGAATAAAATCATTATCTTCCTTAATTATCAAAGAAACATGCTTAAAATTGACCTTATCTTTTAAGACAATCTCCAAATATAGCAAGAAGTCAAGACAACATACTTCTGGGTGTGGATCAAATGAATGAACTCTGCATGATTCAGCTATTGCAAGGTTTGATACATGCATACAATACCCATGAATTTACATTTATTTACTCAAATTTGATACTAATTTGAGCACTTTGTCTACCTCATCTAATTATAGAGGTGGTAAGTCATCTTGTTTATTGATTGGTAAGGCATGAGAATCCTCTTCCTCAAGAAATGATTTGTTGTCTTCATCACATTTCCAAAAATTACCATCAAGGTTATGAGATTCAAGGGGAACATTATCATCAACAAGGTTGGAGCCATTAAAGAATCATAAGAAAATTATTCCATATATGATTCATTTTATTATATTAGATTAGCAAGAAAAAAAATCAAGAAAATACTCCCTTGTTCCACATTGTTGGTTATGTGTAAGTGGTGTAGACTATGGGATAAGCTTTTGATCATCTTCTTGAACCTCTTTTATCTTCTTAATTTGAATTTAAATATTCACATCTTTGTGCAATAGAACTTTAGTCTCATTTTCATCAATATAAGGAAATGTATCAGGACTTAATTGACCTTCTACTTTACTTTCCCAACTGATTGAGTTTTGATATGACTGATTACAAGAGGAATATGGACTGATATGAACATTGATTTGATCAAATTTTGACTCATTCTCTTGACTTGTATAATAATTTCTACCTTTTTTTTGTAAAATTTTATTGATATCCCAACTCATTCATTTCATCCTCATGGTTGTCATAGGTCTCATATAATTTATTTTTCTTAGCCACCAAATTATTCCATTTCTGAATAAGGTCATTAAAATCCCAAAAAATAGATCATGATTTTGTTTCTTTATCTATGGTACAAGATACACTCATTATCCCCTTAGATGGATTACCCACTATCTCATCTAAAAGCATTTTATTCTCTACTTCATCATGATCAACATTGAAAAAATAATTGACATAATAATTCATGGTTTTATTAGAATAAACTTCTTCATTTCCACTTTTCATGAAAATATTTACAAATCTATGAATTCACTCTCTTCATCTAGCGGATCCAAGAAAGAACAAGAATTTTCATCACATAATACATCCATTTCTATTATGAAAACATGAAATAATGATGAGTTAAATGTCACCTCATTAACTATCTCACCATTTTGAATTGTCTCACCATCATTCTCTTGTATGATGGTCACTTCATCTTCTTCATTAGGGAGACACATATCTTCCAAATTCTCATGGATTTGATCATGACTATCCCAATAATACTTTATTGGAATTAATACCTCTTCAATATTCATCTTTCCTTTCAAAGAAAAGTCCATTTTTCCTAGACAAATATGTTAATTTATCTTACAATGTTAATTTGTGAGGTGTATCCTACATCCTTGCAACCATGAAAAATTTAATAATGACATAGAAATACCCAATTCTTTCAACCTGTTGTTTAATCTACTTTATTCAATTGGAATATCTACCCAAAAGAAATTTTGAGTAGATGCGTCTTGTTTGGTCTTTTCCTTGCAGAACTGAAATTGGAAATATAAGATTTAAGCATTCATATAATATTCAGTTTTGCAAGAAAAAGACTTAACAAATTGGCAACTCCGCTAGGGAATTTGATTGTAATCAATCATATTTAGAGTTGTCCTACAAACTCTGGTGCATCAAGATTTTATAATTTTTCAACCCATTTTCAAAGTTGCATTTGACTTGACTTTTGAAGTATCTAAGTCACTCTTATAGTATTCATACTTGCTCATGCTGAAATTTTCCCAAATTATTTTGGGTGGTGACTCAAAGGAAATCTACGCAATTAGTGCTAAATTAATATTCAATATTCATACACATCCTTTTCAATATAATACTAGATCAAGAGTAAGAGAACACCCAGAAGTTGAGTTGGAAAGTGGAATTACAACCACATCTAAGGATAAATTTTCTTGGAGAGAAAATAAGAACCAAGCTAATATAGATAATCAGTCTCTAAGAAAAGAAGAGGAAAATCCTAGGAGAAAAGATTCAATCCAATCCAGTCATGAGGTAAACACATCAGAATATGAGGAAGCCCCTAACTTAGGATTGGAAAGATATAAAAATAGTAGTACTTCTAGTGAAAGAGAAGGGACTAACACTACTAGTTCAAATTCTGAAGTTCCTTCTGATGAACTTGCTGAAGAAGAAAGAATTTTGATGATGTAGTTGGCCATTATTCAACAAAGGAAAAGAGAGAAATATTTAAAGAAGAAAAAAAAATGATGATAAGTTAAGAAGAATATCAATGAGACATCAAGCAACAAATAATGTTGAAAGGTCTCATAGAGATCAAGAGACACTAGCCACTCACAAAATTTTTCGTCCTCAAGCTTTTAGAGATAAGTGGAAAAAAAAAATAACAAGAAGTGAAGTAGATGAACCAAAACTCACAAAGTTCCAATAGAGCAAATGTCTAAAATAGACATTGATCTTGAGAGATCAAAAAGGGAGAGTGAAACTATGGCAAAAATACTGGAGAAAGCTGAAATAGAGGCTACTACTTTGGAGATGAAGAATAATATTGATTTTTTGCAATCTTCTAAATATTCCTATACTGGTGCTGAAAGTGCCACAAATTCAAAAGCCAAAGCTGCCACTTTCCAAGATGATGATAGATTTCAAAGGAAACCAATGCATCTAGAAAGGTATAAATAATTTAATTTCATTGGTATTCTTGGTTAGCCTAATATAGTACCAAATGATATTGGGGAGAAACTCCCAAAGTTTTTAGGAGATAATGTTATTTCTTGTGAAGTACATTTAAGAAATTTTATTTATATTATAGATGACCTGAATATTAACCATGAAGATGTCTTAATGAAACTTTTTGTCCAGTCCTTAGATGAAGATGCTTGGGAATGGTTTAGAGGACTATCTAATGAGTCTGTTGTATCTATGGATTAATTAATAGACTTATTCAAAGATCAGTATGGTGAAAAAACAAATGAAGGATTCTTGTTGAATAAATTCAATAATTTAAAGAAAAATTTCAATGAAGAAGTCACTCAATTCAACACCAAGTTCCAAAGAGCCATGCACAAGCTATTTTAGAAGATCAAACTTGATGAAAAGGTATGTCTTTCTACATATCTGAATGCTTTTGATTCTAAAATGGGGTATGCTCTTAGAGACAAGAATCCTAGAAGTCTTACTGATGCATATAAGATAGCAGTAAATATAGAAATGAATAGAAGGGTTTCTGGAAAATTGGGTAGAAGGGATTATGCATGTTTTAGTAGGAGCAACCAAAAAGAACTAGAATATAAGGAATATAAATCTCAACAAAATAATAGGTCATCCTAAAATGCTTATAATCCATAGAATAGGATGCAAAATCACCCATATGGTACCCAGTTTAAGGGTGGAAAACCTATTATCCCACCAAGAAAAGATAAGTCTGATAATAGGACCCCTGATCCTCTACACAAAATTTTTGTAAACATGTGTAGTGATTGTGTGCTAAAAATGTGTCATACTTCTATGAATCATTATATCCAAGATTTCTCAAGAATGAGGTCTCGAATGGCGACTCATAGCTCTCTATTCATGGAGTGCAAGGGTTTGTAATGGAGGCCCTCAGATTGACCTAGTTTGTGCCCATGCAAGTACACCATAAAATGAGAGATTCAAAGAGGAAAAGAAAGAATGCTAGTCTCCATGATCATCAAGTATGCATGCAAATGAAAGCTATTCTATATGATAACAATACAAGAAAGAAAATTAATCTATATGATAACAATGCATGAAAGGAAATTAATCTATATGATAACAATGCATGATTATTCTATGAAAGGAAACATGAATCTAATCTAACATGCAAGTGCAAAATTAATCTAAATAGATTGCCATGGGGCATGAAAGAAGAAGACAAGAAGATAGAAGTTGCAATATCCAAGCTCAAGTGCTCAAAATCTCCTCCAAAGTTGCTCTCCAAACCTGCAGCATAACAATAGCCTAAAATCTTGATTCTAAAATGAGGAGAGCTTTCCTTATAAAGAGCAATGGACGGTAGAGATTAAGAGGCAAAAAGAAATGAGCAAGGGTGTAGATTAAATCTTGGTTGATCTATGTGCTCATATCTTCAAAAGGCAAAATCAATGGCTATGATTAAGAGGCAAAAAGCCCACCACTTAGGAAGATGTGTGAAGAAAAGGAACTTTATTTATTTTTATTTAACTTATTTCATTTTTCAACAAAGAGGGATTTAAGTGGGGGTTTTATTTAATTAAAAAAGGGATTTTATTTTAATTAAATAAGATTATTTAACTTAATTAAAAGGGATATTTTAATTAAATGAGATAATATTATTTAATTAAAAGAGATTTTAATTAAATAAGATAAGATTATTTAATTAAAAATGAATTTTAATAAAATAAGATAAGATTATTTAATTGAAAAGGAATTTTAATTAAATAAGATTATTTTATTTAATAAAAAGGAATTGTTTTCTTTTAATTAAATAAGATAATTGATGAAATGATCAAACCTTAGGAAATATTGAAATAATTGAATTAATTACGATTTGATCAAGGAAATTGATTTGAATCAAAATGTTGGAAAGTATTGATTCAGGAATTTTATAAATTGAAGAATGGGGGCCCATAGTCCAGGCGACCATTTTAGGGTGCATACATTTTCCCCTCTTTGACTAATGTGTGATCTTTATGGGAACACATGCAGTCAAAGAATGGAGTTGAAGTGTTAGATCATTTTGGGATCACAAAACAACCCAAGCGTGTGAACTTTATGGGAACACATTAAGACAAAGATAATATGTTTGAAAAAGACAAGGTCAACACCCCTATAAATAGGTAATTGCCATGTCCAAGATAAGAATCTCAGGCAAGGTTTCCCCAAGTGGAGCGATTGATAGGATTGATAAAACTGAATCAAGGATTGAAGTTTGATAGGTACTGCCCCCTCGTGATCAAAATAGAAATGAGATAGAGGAGAAACATCAAATTGATAAATTTGATCAAATCAAACTAAAGATAAGGTTCTTGATGTAAGATGAAAGATATAAGGATCAAAGAACCAAGCTATATCATCAAGCATGAAAGATTATGCCCCAAGGTTGAATTAGAAGAAAAGAAGTGGGGTGAAAGCAAATGGAAGATAGAAGTTTGGAAGAGGTGGAAAGAAATGGAGAGAAGAAACAAAATTTTCCTTAGGAAAGAGAATGCCCCAAAATCAATCAACTATTTAAGATAGAAAATTTTGATTGAGATCACGAAAGAAGATAAGGAAATGAAGATCAGAAAGTGATCATGGTTGATTAAAAGTCCACAAGAGAGATGAAGGAAATCCTCTCAAACTCATAATGCAGCCTAAATTGCAAACCAACATGAGGTATAACAATGCAAGCTTCATGAAAATGTAAAGGTGTACTTGCAATAGAGAAACTATAACATAGGAATTTGTGTTCATAATTCATTAGAGAATGTTAAGGAACTTATTTTCATCTTTGGGCCATTATTAACGGACATCAGAAAATCACACAATCATCACTAGTCACAAGTGCAACTATGAAGATATGAATGTGATTTATATCGGCTTGGAATGTGGAAATATTCTAACATAAGCATCAAATACATAAAGGTCAAGATGGCTGTGATGTTAGCTTACCCAATTTAATATAGCAAAACCATGCTCACATCAAGGCATAGAGGCCAGGATGACCAACAGAACAGTTGTGGAAAAACAATGAAGCATAAAGTAGGAAGCAAAAAAAAAAATGTTCCATGCCCCAAGTCTTCTAGCTACGCATCACAGAGAGACTTATGAGACAAGGACACTCAATGAAAAATCAATAACAGTCATAACACAAAGAAAAGATCATGACATAGCTCAAGCATTGAGTGTTGTGTTTAAAAATTTAAGTGTGTTAACTGATACTGAGATCCAGGGATAAGGATTGAGTGCTCACAAGCAGGTAAGACCACATGAAAAAATAGGGTAAGACCAAACCGATAAGTGTTGAAAAACACTCAATGTCAAGGGTTGTATTGAAAAATACAGTTGGGGTGATGTTGAAAAACACCATTTGTGAGGTGTCCTAAAGACTAACGCATCCAAGAGACCAAAGCTAACATAGTTATGCCGCCTGGACAAAGGCAAAGACCAAATCCAGACCAAGGAAACAAGGAAAATGCATGATTGAGAGAGTATAAGTGTCAAGGACATGCGCCAAGAAATAGGGGCACAAAGGCCTCATGTAGCGCCTGATTCTAGGTTTTCACCACTTAGATTTTATTACAATTTTTTCTCTTTCATTTTTTTCTTCTTTTTTTCAGCACTTTTTATAAAAAAATTTTGAATTTTTGCTACCAAGGCGCCTGTTTCCAGGTTTTCACCAAGGCACTTTTTATATTTGTTTTTCAATTTTTGAATTTTTTGTATTTTTGGAATATATAATTTTTTGGAGATACATCAAAATGCCTATTGCTATGTTTTCACTAAGATGATCATTTTTTAAGGACATTTTCTGATTTTTAAATTTTTTGACAATATATCATTTTTTTGATTTTTTTTAGGATCAATAATTATGTACAAAGGATGCCCCCAGACAGAATGGGCATCAAAATCCCAAGCAAGATCACATTGTGCAGTCCCAATGTTTAGCAAGGTGGAGGACGGGAGGGATTACCAAGCTGCTGGAAGATATGGAAGATAGGATAATGAAGGAGAATGAAGGGAAGAAATCCTCAAAGGAAAACTCCTCAAGAGTACCCAAGCTAGGGAAAAGGAAACTTCATGTAAAGCACATTTTGACAAGCAATGAAAGGCCAACATAGGATAAATCACAAAAGAGTAATGCATGAGCAAGAAAGGATGCAGTCCAAAGATAGACATGTCAAGAGGCTTCATAGCACCATGTCTCACCAAAGGAAAAAAGGATAGCGATAGGAGAAAATGAATGGAGGAAGATAGACATCAAGACATGAAAGGAATGAAAGCAAGATCATCATAAGATATCTCACAAGATATCCCAAATGTTTATGTATAGGCCAACATTGTCAAGATCAAAGAGAGAATACAGAATGGATGAAAGATGTAAAAGAGCGACGCATGATGCCTGATTGCCAGGTTTTTATCATGGTACCTATCTAAGGTGCCACAAGGGAGTGGTTTTCGCCATAGGATGAAATTATTTCTCTTTAATTTTTTTCTCTCTCTTATATATATGTGTGTGTGTGTGTGTGTGTGTGTGTGTGTGTGTGTGTGTGTGTATTGAATTTTTTGGAAGAAGGCAAGCTTTTTAGATAATGCTTCTTGAAAGGATAAACCATGATATTCCAAGGATTCAAAATGATCTGATCAAAGATGTTGATAGGGAAAGGATGATGAAAGAGAAAAATGGAGGATAAGGTTGTATACAAAGCGAGTGAGGTTGGAAGATAGGAGGAATAGACAAATGAGGAAAAAGGATAGAAGGTAGAAGGATAGTGAATGGAAGGATTGTGAAAGGGTAGATGGAAAGGAAGACAAGATCAATGTCAATACACACCTTGAAGGGTGGCGAGAGGATGGAGGAAATGTGAATGAAAGAATACATGAAGGAATATGGTGAATGGATAGCAGAGGTTGTGGTTTAGGTGTATGGAATGAAAGATTTTTTTTGGAAGAAGATGAAGTGGAAGCCTTTGGAAGCTTTAATGTCAAATTCACTTGTTTCTCAACATGAGACTCTTTCAAGAGAGAGTTTGGAATCCATATAGTCATAGGCTTTTCATTTCTTTTTGATGATTTAGAGAGGATATCTTCAATTATGGATTTTGGAACCCATACTTGTCTTGTAGTTTTCTTCTTAGATATCTCTTTTGACTTTATTCCCCCATGTCAACTAGAGGAGATGTGGCGATCTTATTTTTTAGATGGATTCTTGCATTGCTTCTTTTTCTTGTATTGAACATTAAAGTTTCTTCCAAAAGACTTGGGACTTGTGGAGGAAAAAGAAGAATATGATTCGTTTAGATGGGTGGATGGATGAAAATAATTCAAGGGTATGCATCTATATTGATCTTGAGGAAAGATAGGAGATGGAGGGACGTAAAGACCCAAGATGGATGAGGAATTAGGAGAGTTAGGAGGGGAAAGTGAAGGGACATAAGGACCCAATATGGAAGGAAAATGTGAAACCCTTAGTATTGGTGGAGGAGGTCCAAGGATGGATGTGGAAGACGCAAAAGGATAATCAATAAGTTCATTAGTGTGTATGTGACAACCAAGGATATCAGCATCTTTGGAGTGAGCATTAGGATTTTCATTAGGATCGTGAACATCTTGAATAGGAGCACCTTATTTGATAGGATTTTTTGAATCTTGGAAAGACTTAGGAAGAGTAAAAAGTGGAAGCGAACATGGAGTGGTAGAGAAAGAAGATGGAAGATTTTGATCTTGACAAGGATTTTTGGATAGCATAATCACATAATTTTGCTCTTGATTTTCAATAGGCTTAATATTGGAAGCAAAAACACCATTTTTAATAACCTTAATAGAAGTATCATCTTTGGAAAGCGTAAGTGGGGTAAGGTTATTTTGATTGTCAATAAGCTCAATGGTGTAAGTAGTAACTTGATCTTGCTTTCAAGAAGACTTAAGACATAGTGAAATGAATGAAAAAGGGTGTGCAGGATCAAAAGAAACATGAAATGGATAAGAGACATCATGAAAAGGATTGGATGACATGGAGGTTTCTTGATCTTGATCTTTCTTTATGTTATTTTCTTTATCATTTTTAGAGTCCTCTTGACAAGGATCCACTTCTAAGGACAAGGAAGCATGTTGGAATTGTATGGGAGACTTGGGAAGAGATGGGGAAGGATTAGCTGAAGTAGGCATTATAGCATATAAAGGATTAGGCTCTTTAGGTTTAGCATTATTGAAAGTATTTGTAACCAAGTGAAGGTTAGCTTGAGTTTCTTTAAGAGGTAGCCCTTGAGGACAACTATAGGAAATTGCATGAACAACATTAGGACCTTTGTTGGATTAAGGATTTTTGAAAGATTTGAAAAGATTGGAAACTTTAGGAGATGTATGGGTATTGGAGGAAGTAGAGGATGGAAGGGAATCATCACAAAACAATGGTTCATCATTAACATGATCTTTCTTGAGAGTGCAATCTTTCTTTTTAGCATGAGAATCCTTAGAGGAGTGATTCTTATAGTATTTACGTTTATAATCAGCACGGTGAGCTTTCTCTTCCTCAATAGAAGTATATGTATCATCCAAGTATTGCTCACAAAAATCATCAAAGTCTCTTTCAAAATCATAATCATATGGATCACCATCACAACCTATCCAATGTGAACACCCATTACCAATAAGAATGAGCACACAACTAGGAGGATTTTTAGGAATAGAGGTGTCATAGGTATCACTATATTGTCCATCATCATAGTCATCATAGTCATCATAGTCATAAAAAATGGGCATGTCACTCTTCATGGAAGAGGTATCACAAGGATTGTCACGTTGCTCATTATGGTATGTCTTGGAAAGAGAAGTATGACTCTTGGGAGAAGTAGAAGAAGAATGAGATTGTGGAGAAGAGGAAAGTGAAGACCTAGTGGAGGAAGAAGGCTTGGATGATGAGGAAAGATGAGAAGACTCAGAAGATGATAGTTGTTTGGAAGGAGGTTGTGACAAGATCATGAATATGATCCTAGCAAAGGCATCTGATTCAATCAATTTTTTTTTATTTTTGTCCTAAATTTATCACCCATGAGATTTTTGGAGGAATACCACTCTTTGAATTGAGCAATGAGTTCAAGATCATCTATTCTCAAGAGAGGTTCCATAACAAGATAGTTGAAATTCATGGTTTTGGAAGAGGATGAATCAAGCATGGGAGTGACAGAAGAGATGAATATAAGGAGGTAGACTAGATAATAAGAGGAAAAGAAACAAGAATATGTGAAGAGCCTAGGAAGAAGAGGAAGAAGCATGAAGGAAGAAGAGAAAGGATGGAAATGGGAGACTAGGAAGACATGGGAGATGTGGAAGAAAGAAGACCAAGAGTAATTTTGTGCAATTTGATACCATTTACATTCATTTGGATGTTGAGCGACATGTCATAGCACTTTTTGGGGAGACCAATTGAAGTTTTTATCACTCGGGAACTCAGATTTGTTCATTTTAATTGACCAACTAGATTCATTAATAAATTTTTATCATCAATCAGACATGCAAGATAGCAATTAAGGAGTTCAAGAAAACAAATGTCTTCAAACAATGGGAAAGGGACAAAGAAACCTTGCACATGAACAAGAATAGTGTCATAGTATTCTACTCTCTAAAGATTCTACTTGTGTACGTTCTCAAAATGTTTTTCAATCACACACATAATCCTAGAAAAGAAAAAGTTGGTTTCACTATGGTTCATAGTAATGGTTTGACTCTGCAACTTTTGCAATCTTAAGTGGGTGAAATTGAATCCCGGCACATTGATGTTTTGACACAGTCCAAGAATTTAATCAATCAGGAGCTGTTGAGGAGATCTCACAACCCAACAAGAGACCACACCTGTGGAGATTTCTTCCATGAGGACATTTATATAGCAGTTGTTGCTACCATGAATAAAATGGCTATTACCGCTTGAGGTTTTGTCCACATGGTTTACCCAATAAAGAGAGTGTCCACTACAGTTAACCCTCTCTAACAAGGAAGACTCACAATATGAACCACATGGGGATTTGGTTCAGATTCAAGGGTTCCAAGTTTTTGATTCTCCCAAAAGGGAAAAGAGCATAATCCTCTAGCCTCTTCACCTCACCCAAACATAGAAAGAAATATTAATTGACCCACTAATTCAAAATCACCTCACCCAAGGTTCATATATCAACAAAAATGACCACCAATCTCAAGAGAGAAAGTACTGTCTGAAGTTGAAGACCAAACAAGGTGAGATAATAACAAATCCTTCCCTACCTACAAGGGGATCTATCGTCAAGAAGAGATTTGCATGTAAGACAAGCGAATGAAGCCCACTCTCTCAAGATCACCACAAATAGTGTTCATAGGGCCTAATTACTATGTGACACATATATGCAAGGAAGCAAATCTAGGTTCATTCTTTAGAGTAAAAATTGGAAATGTGATCTATGAAAGTAAGAAACACTCAAGCTAAACACATGAGAGGTTCATTTTTATTTCTAAAATCCAAATTTTATAGAGATGAAAAAAAATACCTCAAGTCTAAAGAAACGCGCTTAGTATATTTTACCTTATTGTTTCTTTTGTTGAGCTTTTCCGTGAAAGCAAGCCACGAACTCTCCAACAAGCAAGATAAGCAAACAAACAAACAAGATATGCAATGTATATTCAACTTATGCAAACCCTAGGATTAGATCTGAAAATCAATTGTTAGGAGCAATAATAAATAACAAATAATCCAAATGACAACTCACATCATGCATTAAGCCATGTGAAAAATAAGTGCAAGCTAATCATTAAATGCCATTTTTTAATTTTGATTTTTGACCTAGTCAACAAGATTGGACCTATATGACATGAATTCAGATCCCAAAGCCTAAATGTAGAAAAAGACCCCTATTAAAAAATAGAGATATTTCCAAAAATGTAAATGTTTTAGCAATATTTTTTGATTTGTGCCCTAGGGACCCTATTTATCAAAACATACCAGTTTTAAAAGATCACATGTTTAAGCCATTATTTGTCATCAAAACAAAAAAAACACAGAGAACATACCCCCTATAGAATTCCAAGAGCTTTCCAAAAATGTAGATTTTTTCAAAAAATTTGCTGATTTGCGACCAAAAATGAATTTTCATGAAAAATCATAAAAAAATTATAAATCACAGAAAAATGATTGTAAAAATCTTATTTTCAACCTGAGACACCTTTGACCCAATGCCAACCTGCCAAAAATAATTTAGATGAAAAATCCAAGCCGTTTGGGAGATATGATCAAATATTTTAAAAAACCCTAGGTTTTGTCTTCAACTCATCCTGCACAAGGGTTAGGCTTGAAAAACATCAATAAAATAACCATGTAAATATTAGAAAATCTGAATAAAATGAAGGAAAATCAGGAGCATCATGCCCCATGGTAGGCACCAAAAATGTGTGCTAAAAATGTGTCACACTTCTATGAATCATTATATCCAAGAAATCTCAAGAATGAGGTCTCGAATGGCGACTTATAGCTCTTTATTCATGGAGTGCAAGGGTTTGTAAAGGAGGCCCTTAGATTGACCTAGTTTGTGCCCATGCAAGTACACCATAAAATGAGAGATTCAAAGAGGAAAAGAAAGAATGCTAGTCTCCATGATTATCAAGTATGCATGTAAATGAAAGCTATTCTGTATGATAACAATGCAAGAAAGGAAATTAATCTATATGATAGCAATGCATGAAAGGAAATTAATCTATATGATAACAATGCATGATTATTCTATGAAAGGAAACATGAATCTAATCTAACATGCAAGTGAAAAATTAATCAAAATGGATTGCCATGGGGCATGAAAGAAGAAGACAAGAAGAGAGAAGTTGCAATATCCAAGCTCAAGTGCTCAAAATCTCCTCCAAAGTTTCTCTCCAAACCTGTAGCATAACAATAGCCTAAAATCTTGATTCTAAAATGAGAATGAGAGGTTTCCTTATAAAGAGCAATGGATGGTAGAGATTAAGAGGCAAAAGAAATGAGCAAGGGTGGAGATTAAATCTTGGTTGATCCATGTGCTCATATCTTCAAAAGGCAAAATCAAAAGCTATGATTAAGAGGCAAAAATACCACCACTTAGAAAGATGTGTGAAGAAAAGGAACTTTATTTATTTTTAATTTATTTATTTCCTTTTTCAACAAAGAGGGATTTAAGTGGGGGTTTTATTTAATAATTAAAAGAGGGATTTTCATTTAATTAAATAAGAGTACTTAACTTAATTAAAAGGGATATTTTAATTAAATGAGATAATATTATTTAATTAAGAGAGATTTTAATTAAATAAGATAAGATTATTTAATTAAAAAGGAATTTTAATTAAATAAGATAAGATTATTTAATTAAAAAGGAATTTTAATTAAATAATATTATTTTATTAAATAAAAAGGAATTGTTTTATTTTAATTAAATATGATCAAACCTTAGGAAATATTGAAATAATTGAATTCATTACGATTTGATCAAGGAAATTGATTTGAATTAAATGTTGCAAAGCATTGATTCAGGAATTTGATAAATTAAAGAATGGGGGCCCATAGTCTAGGCGACCATTTTAGGGTGCATAAGATAGTAGTAAATATAGAAATGAATACAAGGGTTTCTAGAAAATTGGGTAGAAGGGATTATGCATGTTTTAGTAGGAGCAACCAAAAAGAACTAGAATATAAGGAATATAAAGCTCTACAAAACAATAGGTCATCCTACAATACTTATAATCCACAGAATAGGATGCAAAATCACCCATATGGTACCCAGTTTAAGGGTGGAAAACCTATTGTCCCACTAAGAAAAGATAAGTCTGATAATAGGACCCATAATCCTTTACACAAAAATTCTGTAAACATGTGCAGTGATACTTATTGGTGTGAAGCTTGTCAAGCCCCACACAATCCTGATTTTTGTGTTGTAGCTCTAGACATAAATGCTAGTGAAGAACAAGAATATGAAGAAGGTGAGTTATATGATCATAATGGATGTGCTATGAATGATTCTTATGCATTCCTTGATATAGATTCTGATTATGAAGTTGAGAACCATGATATGTATGGTTCACAAGGAAGAATATAAGTATATCATCAGCAAATTTTGTCTGATAGTGAAGATGAAGAGGTTTATAATATAAGATGATATGCCCAAAATAGTCAAGAATCTACAACAGTAAGAAAACCTTCTGATGAAGAAAGAGCCAGAATCACTGCTGATTTAGTAAATAAGGCAAGAAGTAACTACAACTTGAGAAATAGAGTAGTGGGTGATGTAAGTAGTCAACCAACTGGCATCTTTATTGAAGAAAACAAAACAGATGCCAAGTATTTATGAAAAAGAGGACTTGCTGAAAATGTAAATAAGCCCAAGGTAAAATTGTAAGCAAAGATAATGAATCAAGTGTTGTACATGAGGGAAAAGCTAAAGTACCATAAACAAGTTCTTCCCCTTCTAAGGTTGAAAATAAGAAATCAAAGAAGGAAGAGTCTACTCTAAATATACAAATAGAGGATAATAATATCATTGTTGAAAAACCAAAGTCCTGTGATGTAAAATGCACCCCTGTTGATATAGGTCAATGTCTATAACAAATGACTATCAAAGTTCCATTTCTAGAAATGATGAGAATAAAGGAACATAAGGAAAAAGTCCTCTTAGTACTAAATAGTGTTTCTCCAATAAAACTCCAAAATCCAGAAAATATTGAAAAGAAGTTTAAAAACAAGGGAAAAGAGCCCGAGGGAATAATTTCTAAAAATCATCAGATTTATTTGAATACAAACAATTCTGTAGGAATTGTTGATCCATTTTTCTTAACTTTGATCATTAATGGTAAGATGCTTAAAAATTGTATGATAGATTCTAGAGCATCCAACACTATTATGCCTGCAGAAATAATGAGATCCATGGGATTACAAGTTGATACTCCTCATGGGATATGTCAGGAAATGGACTCTAGAGAGATCCTTGTTGTTGGTACTATTAAGGCTTTACCTTATAGGTTAGCTACATGTCCTGACACAGTGTTAACAATGAGTGTATTGGTGGTTGATATCCCACCTCACTATGACATGTTTCTATCAAGGAAATGGAGTGCTTCAATGGGTGGAAGTATACAATTTGATTTATCTTTTGCTACTTTCAACATTGTTGGAAACAATGTGAAGGTATCCAGGGAAGGTAGAACACCCCATATGATTGAGTTAAATGAAAGTACCGACATCAATTATTGTGTAGATATAGACATGGAGAACTTCAAAGTGAAGAAAAGTGTTCATCAATGTAAAAATGTTGATCCTTTAATTGAAGAATTGAATACAAAATAATCATGGCTTATGGAAAATGTATTTTGATGGAGCTTGTTCCAAAGAAGGATCACGAGATGGTGTCTTATTTATTTCTCCATCAGGTACAAATTTCAAGTACTCTTTCTTATTATCATTCCAATGTACAAATAATACTGCAGAATATGAAGCTTTTCTTTTGGGGTTAAGTATTGTTGTTAAGCATAGAATAAAATGTTTAAAAGTTCGTGGAGATTCTGAGCTAGTAGTAGCCCAAGTTAGATCCAAATATGTTTTAAAAAATGATAGATTGAAAATGTACAAACATGCTATTTGGGATTAGATGGAATATTTTGATGCCTTTAATATTAAGTGAATAGAAAGGTCAAAAAACATCATGGATGATTTTTTAGCTAATGTTTCTTTGAAGATTGGTGATTTGAACTTAAATGGCGAATCAATAGTTGAAATTAAGATCTGAATAGTTGTCCCTGATAATATTTACAACTGGCAAGTGTTTGAAGATGACCAAGATATTCTTAGATTTATTCAATGCCTAGACCATTATGAAGACCAACATATGGATTGTAACTCTTTACTTGAGGTCATTGATGGTAGGGATAGTGTTTTGGGGAATGAGGTTGTCCAATTGAGTTTTAATCAGATCCCTAAAGGAGTGGTAGAATTAGAAGCATTGTTCACTAATCAAGATGATCACTCATTAAAAATGAGCAATGCTAAAATTGAGGATTTGGAAGAAGTAAATTTAGGATCAGAAACCACTCCTCAAATATTCTATATTGGAAAGAGGTTAGATTCCCATGTCATAACAAATCTGATAAAATTATTAAGGAAACATAAGCATGTGTTTGCATGATCTTATGAAGATTTGAAAGCTTATAGGGAAGACCTTTTTCAACATGAAATTCCACTAAAATCAGATGCTAAGCCATTCAGACAAAAATAGAGACCTATCAACCCTTTATTGTCTCCCAAGATGCAACAAGAGTTGATGAAGCTAAAAGATGTAGGGATTATTCAGCCTATAAGACATTAAACTTGGGTTTCTAATGTTGTCCCAGTAAGAAAGAAGAATGGTGACATAAGGCTGTGTGTTGATTTTAGAAATTTAAACATTGCATCTCTGAAGGATAACTATTATTTACCTAATATGAAAGAAATGTTACACAATTTTACTGGTTGTGAGCTATTATCAATGATGGATGGTTTTTTAGGCTACAACCATGTATTAGTAAAAGAATCAGAACAATTCAAAACTGCATTTACTACTCCATGGGGGACATATGTGTATATTAGAATGCCATTTGGACCTATAAATGCAGGGGAAACTTTTCAGAGAGCCATGGATGTTGCATTCAAAGAGTTTATTGAATTTTTCATGGTAATATATCAAGATGATTTGACAACATATTCCAAAAAAGTAGAGGACCATTGTGGACACCTAGAATTTTTTTTAATAAGGCTTTGGAATATGGTGTTTCCCTGAATCCCAGAAAATGTCAATTTGCAGTGACAAAAGGAAAGATGCTAGGACATATAGCGTCAAAGGATGGAGTGAGAATTAACCCAGAGAGAATAGAATCCATTCAGAAGGTCACTGCTCCAAAAAATATCAAAAGTGTGCAGTATTTCTTAGGAAAGATAAAATTTTTAAGAAGATTTATTGCAAATTTTGATAAGATTGTCAAACCTATAATTAAAGTGTTGAAAAAAGATGCAAATTTTCAATGGAGTGAAGAAGCACAATCAAATTTTGAGAAAATAAAGAAAGCAGTTCAAAAGGCACCTATTTTGAGATCTCCTAATTATAGTAAGCCTTTCTCATTATTTTCTTTTGCATCTTTTCATACAATTTTTGTTGTTTTATTGCAAAAATATGAGGAGGGTTATGAGCACCCTATTGCATTTTTTAGAAAATCTCTCCAAGCTGCAGAGTTGAATTATGAAATGATGGAGAAACAAGCATATGCTTTAGTTAAAGCTATAAAGTCATTCAGACCTTATATGGTTTGTGCAAAAGTAATGTCATATGTACCTGTAGACACCCTAAAATGGACAGGCTTGTGACTTTACATTAAAAACACTAATTTTCATCTATTAATTAATGGTTTTTTTAATCATTAATTAATCATCTACTTTCTTCTAAATTCATTCCCCAAGTCATCTAATCCAATTCTCAAAATTAATTAAATAATTAATTTTATTTAATTAATTAGATTTAATTGATTAATTATCATTAATTAATTAATTAAACTCAATTTTCTATAGTTTAAATCCAAATATTTAAACTTACTAATTAAATTCTTCCAATTAAATTAATTTAATTTCATCAAATAAAGCAATTCTTAATCAAAAAGAATTCAATTATCTCACATGTTGAAAAAAATTATTAAATAAATGAATTAAATATTCATTTATCTTCAAAGAGATAACTCCAATTAGATCACATGGGTTACTCCACCCTTCTCTCCAGTCCACATGGGTAACTTCACCCACCTCTTTAGTTCAAAAAGGCAATTCATAATTAGCTGTTCAGTTAACCAAACCCTATCTCCTCTTTACCAAATGAAGAGGTGGAGTTTACTGAGGACCTCTCCTGTTCCTTTTGATCTCAACTGTTCATCTCTCCATCTCTGGGATTGATCTCAACCATTCATATCATCATCAAATCCTATATAATAAACCCTTCACAACCATTTGAAGGGTCCAGAATTTCAAGCTCTCATGCGCCATCACTCTGTCATTTTGGTTCTAGCATTCAAGCCATCTTGCAACCACACACACACACATTTCAATTGTTGAATTCTCAAAGCTTCTCAAGTCATAGACGCTACCCCGCCAATACTGAGCATCAAGAACAACATTTTGGAAGGAGGAGAGAGAAATAATAGAAGCTCCAAGAATCATGGGGTTTGCATTTATTTATCTTCCTTTCTCTTGCTTGTACATTTTATTGCTCATGTTTTTGTTATTCATTTAGCAGTCATTGCATACTTAATTCACATTCATTTGTGAAACCCTTGCTACTAACCCTCGCCTTTAGAAAGCTGTGGGAATCAGAAAGAGAGGCGTACATTTTGGTGAACCCAACGTGAACAAACAGCCCAAATATCTCTTGCAGACAAAGAAATGAATTGATCAACCATAACCGTACGATTGTAAATTTAAAAATCACACTTTTCTTTGACATTTGTACTATTTTGCAATTGCTGGTATTTTACCGCAATCATCTATACTGTGCCGCAATCGACTGGTTTAATACCGCAATTTGTTGCAGGCTTTCACAGTAATTCTATCCATTTCTTGTCTTCTAACTTCTGGTATTTTTTTGCAATCACCTGATCCATGCCACAATCGAAAGAATTTTTCCACATTTGTCCAATCCATGATGCAATCGACAACATTTTTTTGTAGTTGCTAGTTAATTACCGCAATCGACAGAAGTTTGCCGCAGTTGCCAGTTATTTACCACAATCGACAAAATATTACCGCAGTCGTAGGAAGATTGCCGCAATCACAGGAAATATTGCAAATATCAGATCCAAGTCTTCTTCCCATCTATTTCTAAATTGACATTCTTTTAAGTTTTTGTGCAGGATTGGATCAAAGTCACCAAGGACAGAGAATGGTAAGGTTGGTAAGCATCATTCGTTATTTCAAAGTTATTTATATTCTAATTTTTGCAAATAATCCTTTTGGTACTAACTTGTTTAAACAACACAAACTAAAAGGAATTCATTTGTCGATTTGGGTTTAAAAAGAACAGTGCTTGCAAAACATATCACACCTCATATTTTAGATTTGGGATTAAAATTGACGTGAGGATTAAAATTGAACAAAGGCAAAAAAAATCTTTCAATTTGGTGCTTTAAAACTGAACAAGAAATCTAACACCTACTTTTGGGCTTAAAAATTGAACATTTGTGCTTGTATGGTGGTGTAGCTTAGTTCACATTTCAAAATTTGGAGCTTAAATCGATTTACCTCATGTCTGGAGTTTTGGGTGCACTTGCACAAACTGTTAGATTACAAACCTTTATACTTTTTTAGAAAGGCCTGTCTGGGGAATGCGCTTCTTCCTTGAAGAATGACCTTAAATCGGTAATCCTTTCGATCAGTATATAAACAAGGCATGAACCAAAGTTCCATCTTATCTAGCCAAGCTCAGGTGAGGTGTGTTGATGATATTCTAGATCGGGTTAATATCTCTAAGGAGCCAGCGTGATCAACTAGGCTCTTAAGTGAGTCATGCACGTACAAACTGATTGGAGAGACACCACAGACCCTTACTACAACCTTGTTAAATAGAGGCCAACCCATTTTACCTCTAAAAAGATACCTTATTATAGTGCAAGGGATTGTAGAATTTCCCCCCAAGATTTCCAACATATGTGTCCCACGGTATTTGTGTAGTGAAAGAGATCTTCACTCCACGGAAATAATACTTGGAAATGACAAAAACATAGGCACCTACGTAGTAGACCTTCGTGTCCTAGTAGTGTGACAATTGTTGTATGAGCTAACGGACATTCAAGCATTGGACCTATAACATTGTATTCTGAAGCCATTTTGACCTAGATTAATCTGATTGTTCATTGTTGACACCTCATGATAACCTTGCAACTTGAAAAAGTTGTAGAACATACACAATTTCAGTCTTCATTCTTCAAAACACAGTGTCTATTGTGCTTGTTCCTTTGATCGGTTGCTGAAAAATGCAAAACAAGACATCCAAACTGTCAAAATGAGTCAAACATGTTAAAGTCTAGGGTTGTCAAAGTCAACTATCTTGCAAATCAGAAGCATTGTGTGATAAACTACCATAATCTACCAGTTATTTTACTGCAATCGGTGAAATTGTACCACATTTGACCAGAGCTATTATATTCTTGTTCTGACCTAAAACCTTGAAAGAATTCTTCATTTGGTGTCCAAAACTAGTGTCTATCCCAGGAAAATGTGAAAAATATTGTGTGAATCTCTAAACATTAAAGATTATCCTTTCTCTGCAAAGCATGATTACTGTCAAAAACATTGTTAGTTCAAAAGCTCAGACTCAAAGTATCTTGATCTCATCTTATCAAACATCATCATATTTATCAAATTGACTTTGTCCAAGACAAAGGTTAGAAAATCTCATCTTTTATCATCACCACTTTGAGATCAAGTTATACCAAAATCTGTCCTTAGAATTACCCTTGTCCAAAACATAACTAAGACTTTTCTTAGAAAGGATCCTCTTCTTTGTTTTCTTTATATCACTTGTTTTAGTTACAAAACCTAGACCACACAATGTCTCAGACACCTCATGACGGACCCTACACAAGGTCTAAGGCTAGAACTCAACCAGATGAGTCCTATATCAATCATTTCCCTGCTTGGGAGATAGAGCAAGAAAATGATCCCTTCATGAATACCAGTCCTACTCTATTCATTGAACCGCCCCAAGGGGCAGCATTTTTTTTAAGATATCACAAAAGAAGAAATAGAAGATGTGGAAAAAGATGCTTACTCCATGAAAGTAGTTGATGATGTCGTAGGGAGGAACCCTGAACATTACTTGGCCATGCTTATAAAGAAGGGAGTCAAACTCCCCGCTAAATTTAGCGTATCAACTATATGGCCTGAAAACCCTCTCACAAGTTGAAACATTACTCAACCAAATTAGATACTACCTATTATATCTTTGATCTTTCCTCCTTTGACCTTGCCTACATTGACACAGACTATATCGGGTCAAGCTAAAGACCCAAACGAGGCTAGCACATCATCCACTCAAAACATGACAGGCTCACAAATAAGTGCACCCATGGTCACTAGTATGCCTACACCTTTGGCCTCATGGCTAGGACAATCAAGTTATCATGTTATTCCTTCCATCCCACCAAACAAAAACTATTCTAAAACGCTGCCACTACTACAATCAGTTCACACTAGTCATGAGATCAATACTTCATACCCATAGGGATCTATCTCAGTAGGAACGACTTACAATCAAGGCCCACCCAAGGCTACATCTTTACCAGTACAACCCCCGCAATAGAAACCCCAGCTTTAGTTTCCCATTCAACCCCCACAATAGCAACCCTAGCTTTAGTTTCCCATTCAACCCCTACAACAACAACCCTAGTTTCAATTACCCATCCAACCTCAGCAGCAGCAATACCAACCACAGTTTCAATCACAACACCAAATGCATCACAACCCACCATGGGCTACAAATATGCCCTCATTCAAAAATAACTCGGTGGGAAATCAGTATCAAGTCCCTAGGATGAAATCCTATATTCCTACTCAAGGGACACAAAGGCGTAGTCTCATACCCACCACGACACAAAGAAACGTTTCTCATTAGCCTCAGAATCAAACAGACATGTTGATGCAACAAATGCAAACCCTTCAAACCCAAATGATGGATATGCAAAATTAGGGGAAAACTAAATCCTATACCGTAGAGGACTTATACCCATACCCCTTTGATCACTCTCTTCACATGACTCCATTTCCCAACCACTTCTCAGTACCCAAGTTTGACAATAATAGGGGCAATACCAACCCTATTGAACATATCCAAGAATTCTTTGCTAGTTGTGTTAAAGTCACCCATGACAAGACATATTTAATTTGACTATTCCCAAAAAGCTTGGCCAGACTAGCAATGGAATGGTTTTCACATCTACCTCATGGCATCCAGTCTTGGGGAGAATTGGCTAAAAAGTTCATAGCTCATTTTCATCATAACATCGAGTGAAAGGTCAGCATCAAGGACCTTTGCAATATCAAACAGAAAGATGGGGAGTCTTTTGTGAAATTCCTATAGAGATGGAGGAACACGACAAACTGTATAACATATGATGTTCCCAAACAAGACTTGATAGTCATGTTCATTGACAATCTGATCCCAGACATGTCATTCACAATCGAGCTACAGTTAGCTCTGAACTTCACACAACTCATCAAAAGAGGATTTCATTGTGAGTAGAACTTGGTCAAAAGAGGTATCCTTGCAGATCCTACACAAATGAACACAAATAAGAATGTAATGGAAAAATCTAAGTGGTGGAACAAGAACAAAAATGTCACAAATGATGGTGTCATTGATGTAAAGATAGTTAACTATGCACAACCCAAGGTGTCACTGCAAGGCACACCTGTGGCCAACTAGAAACCCATAGCACCCACTCAACAAGAATACACCCAAAACAAACCTCCCCCTTTACAAATAGCCATGGTGTCAAACAGTCAACAACAAAATCAACGCAAACCACGGTTTTAGTTCTAGCAACGAGATTTCACACCATTAGGAGAACTGATAGAATCAGCTTTACATAAGTTGATGCAATCAAACACTATCACTCTCCCAGAAATTAGGAACTTTGAACAAAAATTAAAATAAACCAAAGTGGTATAATGACAAAGATTACTGCAAGTTCCATCAAGTGAAAGGTCACAAAATGGCCAACTGCTACGGATTGAAGCATGCTATTCAAGATCTAATTGACACAGGGGTCATCGATGTGAGGAATACTCAAAACAAAGGCACAACTAATCACACCATTTTCAATGATACCTTCCATGATCACAACAAGGGAAAAGCCTCTAGGTCTGGTGGACAAACCAACAAAGTTAACTATACATATGCCAATAGTGACAATGTCATAAATTGCATAAACCCTTCAGATAACTAGGTGGCCACAATCACTATTAGGGACCAAGGTAATAATTTCACTATAACTACGCGTCATGCTAGAGTCATCTTGAAAGGAGTACCATCCTCAGCTACTACATCGACCAATCATATAGCAAAATCGAATCTGAAAACAAGCATAGTGGACCAACTAAAGCACAAACTTGCCCAAATCTCCATGTTTGACCTCTTGCGCATATCTCCGTTGCATAAACTGGCACTTGACCAAGCACTTCAGAATGCAGCTATCCCAAGGGACATAACACCCGAAAGATTCCAAACAATGGTCAACCATATAGCAGCTAACATACATGCCACATTCAAAAATCATGATGTGTCATTGCATAAGCCCCTGCATAATGATCCTCTACACTTACTTGTCCAAATCCACAAAAGCGATGTCCATAGGGTCCTTGTTGATGGTGGAGCTAGGTTAAACATTTGTACTCTAATGTTAATCAAGAAACTAGGTTATTCTGAATCGAGCATTGATGTCACAAGGAGGATAAATATCAGAGCCTATGATGAAGAGGAAAGGTCCTATAAGGGTATTATCATTCTACCTATTCGCATTGGTCCTATGGTCAAAAACACACCCTTCCAAATCTTAGACCTTGAGTTGGGATACAACATGTTACTAGGGAGACCTTGGATACATGAAAAGAAAGCTGTACCATCAACATACCATCAATGCATCAAGTTCCCTCACCAAGGGGAGGAGATCATCATAGAGGGAGATCCCAATCCCTTCCAATATTGCAATGTGGTCCAAATCAATACTGATAACCAAGTGCCATCAAACCAAGATGCAAGCATCCCATCCTCTTCAGAATCAAATCCCAAGGATGTCACATGAGCAGCGGGAAAGATAGTCACTAACCAGGATGCAAGTATCTCCTCCCCTTCAAATCTTAAAGATATCACAGAGAAAGAAAGCAAGATATCCATCACGGACAAGGGATGTTGGTGCAGGAGTACCCTAGAGATGCCAAGAAAATATGGTAGTATTTTGTCATTTTGGTGTGCTAGTGTGTGTAAGACCCTCTAGTAGGGCAATGTTATTATATAAGGTCATGTTGACCAAGAGTAGTTTAGGTAGTTTTCATTTTATGCTTCTTTTCATGTGTAAATAGCTCTTTTTGGCTCCATTTAATGTGGTGTACTTGATGATGTCATCAAATGTTAAGATGACGTCATAGAGGTTTTTAGGGTCCTTAGGTACCCTAGGTGGTCTAACTAAGGTTAGATAAGGTAGATTGGTGGAGAAAACACTTAAAAAGTGTAATTTGTCAAAAAATTAAAAATGTTCCTATGGTTCTAATGGTTCTTGAACCCATAGGAAGGATGAAACATGTGTGGATACCATATATAAGGTGGAAAAACTCTAATTGTTGGGGGAAAAATTCATTTTTGTACGGACCGTTATTTGGGGCCAAGAGTTTTCTGAGAAAAACAACAGATTTGAAGCATTTTGTGTTTTCATTGAATTGTAATGGATTAGTTTACTAACTATGATCATTGGAGGTTTTTTTTTTGCATGTTACCAATCTTTTCCAATCATTATTTTTCTTTGTAGTTTGAAAATTCTTTCAGTTTTGGACTATTTGTTGTCCCGTTTTGGCCAAGGAGCAAAGATGTGGACCTAAATCCACTTCCCACCATTGGTTTTGTATGGCCACCTGGGAATGGAGACTAGGTCCATGGAGCTTCAATACTGTGGAAGGAGGAGGTCTAAAAGTGATGGCATGTATTTTTAATCACTTGCCCTATGTGAGCTAAACTCATAGCCCGGTTAGAGGAAGCAAGTGACAGTGAGTTTAAAAGTTATAGGGGGTGTTCTCATGAGCCAAGAAGGCCATGGATTTGTTTAATTATGTTTTTCAGGTGCTCCCCAAAGTGGAGGAGTGCCCAAGAATCCAACATGCCAAGTTTTGATCCAAAAGACCCAAAACTGGTCTAAAATCAAGAGAAAAGCCATATTTCAAAAGTAGGGTGTACGTACAGTTTCAAACTAAGTGGCCTAGAAAATCCTTGTGGGTTTTTACCTTACTTAAAGACTACCACAAAATATTAGGGGGTTCTTTGAGATATTTTTTCTATTTTTGAGGTTTCCTAAAAACTAGGAGGCCTAATTGTGCAAAAAGGCTACAAGGCCTAGAAGATAGGAATCTAGAACTTGATGGAAAAATGGTTCAACTTGGTGGTTTCAAACCTAGGTTAGAATTCAAAAATGGAGTATGTTGAAGCCCTAACCCTCCTGCAAATCCAAATTTAATTTTAGGGCTTGGAGTGGTTTGAGTGGAAGGTTCTTGTAGAACACAAGAATCGTGACTTTAACATGATAGGTAGTTTTCTTGGTTGGAGAGGAAGAATTGATTCTTCCAAGTGTTGAAGGGTGGATTGAGGAAGCCCTAGAGGTCCTAAGAGAGGCCAATTAAGATTTTCAAGAAAAATTAGAAGGTTACCAAGGAGGCTCCCTATCAGAGTGGTATCAGAGCCCAAGTTCAAGATTTGGGAAAAGAAGAAGTAGTGCAACCAATGGATGTTGCAGACCAAAGATTCAAGTGAGGAATCTAGTGCATCTAGCAGGATGGTGACCAATGTTGAATTGGCCAAGAAAGTTGAAGAACAAGAAGAGGATAACAGGTTGTTGAGAGAGAGATTGGCTCAAATGGAGAAACTCTTGGATGAAGTCTGAGCTAAGGCAGATAGTGTAAAGGACAAGGTGGACCAGAAAGAGGAAAAAGAAGCTAAGGAGAAGGAGTGGGACTTACATGAAGAAACACCCACCTTTGATCTGGTCTTACCTGAGGAACCTTTCTTGAAGGCACTCAAAGCCTTGAGTGATAAAGCCTTGGAGGGTGTGCCATTGTTTAGTGGACAAATGGATGTTGATTTTGTTCTAGATTGGATAGACAGCCTTGAGAATCATTTTGAATGTGATGGGGTGACTGATGCTCAAAAAATCAAGGTGGCCAAGTCTAGATTAAGAGGACCAGCATTGACCTGGTGGAAATTTGTTCAGAATGAGAGGGAGAAAGAGGGAAAGAGTCGTATTGGTTCATGGAAAGGTATGTTGGCAAAGTTGAAACAAACTTATCTCCCGGATGACTATGAAGTTCAAATGCATAGAAAGAGACAAAGTCTCAGAAAAAAAGACCTTGAAGTCCAAGCATATACAGAGGAGTTATAGAAGTTATGTTTGAGGTCCAAGGTAGTGGAGGATGAAAGCATTAGATTGGCTAGATATCAAAATGGGCTCAAGTGGTCTATACAAGAGGAGATGAGTCTTTCCACTTTGACAAGTGTGAGACAATGATATCAAATGGCTCTTAAGATAGAAGAGAAGAGAAAGAGGAAGCATGATCAAACCTCAAGAGGAAGATGTAGAGGCAAAGAAAATAGAGGAAGAGGTAGCTTTGCAGGAAGAGGCAGTGACTATAAGTCACAAGGTATAGCTAAATTGATTGAGATAGTCAATGAGACCAGTGGTAGGGGTAGCATGAATAGAGGAAGAGGATTCCAAGGTGGTGGAAGAGGCAGATTTGGAGGTTCAAGCAGAGCCTCACACTTTGCAAACATGAAGTGTTTTCATTACAACCAAATAGGCCATCCAGTCTATAGATGCCCAGAGAAAGCTTCAATCTCACATGGTGATAAAAGAGTGAGTTACATTGCACAAGAGGACAATAACAGTGGTAAAGGAACTAAAATCAAACTTGCTTCAGAAAGTGGAGAGAATCTCATGATTAGGAGAATTCTCATTAAAGAACCGGTCAAAGAAGAAGCCAAGCAAAGGATGGCACTATTCAGGGTAAAGTGAAAGATTCATGGGAAAGTGTGCAAGATGATTATAGACTCAGGGTCTACCGATAATATTATATCAAAGGAGGTAGTCAGCAAGTTGGGATTGACAAAAATACTTCACACAAACCCTTACCGAGTTACATGGTTAAACAAGGGTCAGCATGTTCTTGTTAATGAGCAAGAATGGGTAAATTTTTCAATAGGGAAGTATATGGATAGAATATTGTGTGATATACTCCCAATGGATGCATGCCACCTACTCTTAGGTAGGCCATGATAGTTTGATAGGAGGACAATTCATGATGGAGAGAAAAATTCCCATTCTTTCAAGAAGGATGGAGTCACTTATAAAATTCAGTCACTTGTGGATGATGAGGGGTCTACATCAGCTGAGACTAATGTCTTATTGTAGGGAGGTAAAGAGTATTTGCAGATAGTAAAGAGTGGAGAATGTTTACACTATGCTATCATGCTTAAGCCTAGTGAAGAGAAGAAGAAGGAACCAACACCATTGCCAAGTGAAGTGCAAGAGTTGTTGAAATAATTCAAAGACATAGTTAGTGATGGGACACCAGCAATGTTACCACCTCAAAGAGACATAAGTCATCAGATTGACTTCATACCTAGAGCATCTCTACCAAACAAGGTAGCATACAAGGTTACTCCTGATCAAAAAAAGGAGATAGAAAAACAAGTCCAAGAACTTTTGGACCAAGGTCTTATTAGGCAAAGCATTAGTCCATGTGTAGTACGAGTGGTTCTAGCATCAAAGAAGGGAGGAAAGTGGAGGCTTTGTACAGACTCAAGAGAAATTAATAGGATCACTGTGAGATACAGGTTTCCCATTCCTAAGATTGAAGATCTTATGGATTGTTTGGGAGGAGCAAGGTACTACACTAAGTTGGATTTGAAGAGTGGGTACCATCAAATCAGGATTAAGGAGGGTGATGAATGGAAGACAGCATTCAAGACAATAGAAGGGCTCTACGAATGGTTGGTCATGCCCTTTGGGCTTAGAAATGCACCCACCACCTTTATGAGGTTGATGAATGAAGTGTTAAAGGACTACATAGGCAGATTTGTAGTTGTGTACTTAGCTGACATTCTAATTTTTAGTAAGACAAAGGAGGAACATCTCCAACATTTGCAGATTATGATGAAGAAGCTTCATGAGGAGAAGCTGTCCATTAACTTGGAAAAGTGTGAATTTATGAAATAGGAGTTGATCTATCTTGATTTTTTGGTGTCACAAGGAACCTTGAACATGGATCCTAGCAAGGTTGAGGCAATATTGAGTTGGCCTACCCCTACATGCAGCTTTGAGGTAAGAATTTTCCATGGATTAGCACCACTTTATAGAAAATTCATTAAAGGTTTTAGTGAAATATGTGCCCCAGTCTTAGACACAATAAAAGGTGGAGTGAAAAAAAATTTAAATGGACTCGAGAGGCTAGTAGAGGATTTGAAGTGTTGAAGAAGAGAGTGGCAACACAACCAATCTTGGTTTTGCCAAATTTTGACAAGTTGTTTACCCTAGAATGTGATGCAAGTGGTATAGCTATTGGGGAAGTTTTGAATCAAGAGAATAGACCACTGGCATTTTATAGTGAGAAGTTGAATGAGACTAAGAAGAGGTATTCTTCTTATGACTTGGAGTTATATTCATTAGTGCAAGCTTTGAGGAAATGGAGGCACTATTTGCTGCCTAAAGAATTTGTAGTTTATACTGACAACAAGGCTTTGAGTTTTATTAACTTTCAGGAGAAGTTAGGCAACAAACACCTTAAGTGGATGGAATATTTGCAGGCATATACCTTCACCATCAAACACAAGAAAGGGCAGATGAATAAAGTGGCTGATGCTTTGAGTAGGAGACTCTTGACAATCCAAGAAGTATAGTTGCAAAGTATAGGCATAGAAAGCTTCAAGGAGCTTTATGAAGGTGATGAAAACTTCTCAGAAGCATACAAGGTAGGTAAAGACTTCAAGAACCATTTCCATAGTCAATTTTCTAACTATACCATTCAGAATGATTTATTGTTTAGAGAAGGGAAGCTATGTATCCCTAAGGGATCTATGAGGGAAAATGTAATCCAAGAAAAGCATAATGGCAACTTAAGTGGGAATTTTGGCTTGAATAAGACATTAGAACTAGTGCAAAGGTTCTACTATTGGCCTAGGATGCAGAAGGACATTAGGAAGTATGTGGAGCAGTGTTTGGTTTGCCAAAAATCCAAGGGCATAGCATCAAATGCAAGTTTGTATCAGCCCTTACCCATTCCTAATAGGCCTTGGGAATGCATTAGTATGGATTTTATTGGTGGGCTTCCTAGAACTAAATCTGGTTTAGATAGCATCTTTGTAGTGGTAGATAGATTTAGCAAGATGAGTCATTTCATTGCTTGCAAAACCACTCATGATGCCAGTCACATTGCTCATTTGTTTTTT
>MU223516.1:560871-596489 GCA_018584345.1 Thuja plicata | reverse complement strand
TGACATAAAAATAAATTAATTAATTAAATAATTAATTAATTAATAAATGATGATGTCATCAGGGGTTTAGGGGAATATTAATAAATGAAATAAACTTATTTAATTCATTTAAAAACATAGGAATTAAACAATGAAATTGCTTTTTAATAATTAGAGAACTATAGCCATTTTAATTAAATTAAATAGGCTAGGGGAATGGGTTTATTGCAAGTGGGTATTTGATTTAGGGATTTATTTAATTCCTTTATAATTAAATACTATAGCCATGTTTGATTTTGATTTGATTTGATTGGTCGAAATTGATTTGAATTGTATGGCTATAATAGTTAATATAAATCAATGATAAAAATCACCTAGGATATTAAATTGATTCAAAGAATTATGCCAAGCAGTAACAAGGTCGTTTGGACATAAATGGAGGGTATGATCACACTTAGGGAAAATAGGGTCTATAGTTGTGATAGACCAAATTCAGGTGGTTACATTTATCAGTGTATTTGGATACAAAAAAATGGTACTCCTCAGAGTGTATACAATGGAATCACAACAAAAATGGTACATCTACATAATGGAATCAACATTTGTTTCCTCCACCCTCGCCATGAGGTGGACGAGGGGGTGGCATATCAGAAGGTGGTCTATGTGAAGAATTGGGCGCTCCAATACCACTACTCTGGGACCGCTGGGCTCGGCTCGATCTTTGGGAAGAAGTGTAGCTAGGCACTCTCTGCTCTGCTGGCACTGTGCCCTCATAATGCCGCCTCCAGTAATCTATCTCCCTCTGAGCATCTCACCTAGATCTGTAGTATCTATCAAAGATATCTCTCTGAACAACATCCTGTATACTTTCAATGAATGCGCGGACCTCGGTCTGAGCCTGTTGCTCTCTAGACTCAGCTGCTATATCCTGAGCCTCTAAAGTAGTAGCACATGCGTCAGATAGGGCTAGTTGGGCCTGAAGGTCCTGAACCTACTGGGTCAGTCACTCCACCTCTGAGGGATCATCATCCATGCCTCCCATCACCACATCCATATAACCCTCCACTGCCTAGCTCCCTAGCCCCCCACCTCCTCTCCGTCTCACCACCACTAAATCGTCATCACTCTCGGAGCTATCCCCAATGCTACTCCTGCTACTACCACTCTCACTCGAGGATCTTGTCTCTATGCTCTTCTCATCAAGAGCCTCCACATCTATGTCTACAAGATCAAAATCCACCTCCTCAATCACAACCCTATCCTCCTCCCTGGGAGCCAAAACTGCTGCTGGCTGCCTACATACTCTACGCACCAACTGGGGTGCCTCCTTCTCTGAAGTCTCCTCCTCCTCCAAGATAGCACCTAACCCAGCATTGGCCTATCCCCCACTCTGACCACCAACCCTAACACCACCACCAGCACCCTCGGGACCAGGATCATCCCCTCCATCATCACCTCTCCCTCGTCCTCCATCCCGCCCACCATCCCTCTCACCTCCCCGTCATCCACCATCTCTACCTCCATCCCTATCTCCATCCCTCCCTCCCCGACCACCACCTCTGTCTCCATCGTGGCCTCCCCTAGCGCGCCATACCCGTCGAGCCCTCCGCATGATAGTCCTAGGAACAAGACGTGAAACATCTGTCAAGGCAATAGGATGATGCTGCAACCAATGGACATCATACTGTGGAGTAGTGCCTGCAAAAAGATAAGTCAACTATCAGTACTAGAGCAGATATACATAAGTATGACAACAAGATACGAGCACAATACAGAGAAAAAAAAAGTACATAAGCAATCACAAAAAAGACAAACCTAGGTCAACAGTAGCAGAACGCCAGGTCCATGGTACAGGAAGGAGTCCTAAAAACTCAGTGCGAGCAGCATCAAGCGACACTACAGCACCCCACACATGAGCATCCCTTGATTGTCGAGAAAAATAGGCATATGACTTACCACAACCACAACCATCAATGTAAGCCACACACATCATATGGAAATGCATGCGGGCCAACATGCATGGGTCCCACGCAAAGACAGTATGGTCTTAGACCATACTCTACAGAACACTGCCAAATCCTACAGAAAATCCACGCTGACATCGATCGGGGAAAAGGATCTCACAAATCAAACTACCCAACAGTGTGGATAGTCTATCTAAGCCTAATCCGAACCTTGACCATAGAATGTCATAACCGTCGGCAAGCCTGAGCTGATCCCGGGGTAGTCCAGTAAGCTCAGTTAAAGCAGGGACACCAGTGCGGGTGGAATACTCCACCAACTTGCCTTGGATAGGGAGTTGGAGGATGCGATACACATCCTCCAAAATCATAGTGCACTCCCCAGTGGGAAACCATAATGTACAAGTCTCTAAATGCCATCGCTCTACAAGAGCTGATATTAGGCCCCTGTTGGTCATGATCTCTGGCATATAGCAGATCCAATATAATCCTAGGTCACAAAGTACTGACCTCTCATCCTCTGATAGCTGAAATCTGTATACGAGTCCTGCTGGCCTCGACTCTCGACACTGCAAGATATGCTCGACGAACTACGTAGAAAGTACAAAAATAGAAAATTATCAGTTTCAGATATTGAGGACCGTAATAGAAGCTAAAAGAGACAGATAACTGACAAAGACATCAGGCATACAGTGTTAAATACTTGATTGCGGCATTAAACATGGTCAATTGCTGAACTTTTATGTGATTGCGGCACCTAAACTACAAGTGCGACACTCAAATAGCAATTGCGACATTTTAAGAAGGCAAATGCGGCACTTTTATCAATTGCAACTTATAATCAGCAATTGCGGCATTTAAACCACAATTGCGGCAAAATCGCAGGAGATTGTGGCAAAGGCATAAATTTTACAAAAAAGTACAAAATTTAAAAGCAATAAATAACGCAATAAATGACATGCAAAGCGAGGAAACTCACCGGATGTCCAGAGCCAGCAGGTCGCCGGTACGAACAGACCTGATAAAAAATGTGAACAACACCTGGAAGACCCACCATCAATCAAAAACAGGGAGAAAAGGAAGCAGAAAATAATAAACAGACTCACCAAGAAGATAGGAGCTCCAAATCACAAAGTGACAAATGAAGAGATCTCTCAGCTACTTATAGGGTTCTAAAAAACCCTAATTTCAACCAGGAGCTCCAAAATTTCTTCCCGGTCCCCGGAAACTTCAAAGGTCAATTACGGGGGCATTTTAAAGTATTTTTTAGATCCGTCAGCTACCCAGTTCCACAATTTGCAGTTTCAACAAACTAACACTCGTCTCGCAACTTTTTGCTCAAATTTGTTGAGGGGGCATAAATACACCAACTAAATGTCGGGGTGAGCTGGGGCAAAATCAAAAGAATCTTTGACACACTACGACACATCACATCACATCAAAGAGGGGCAAATGTAGACACCCTAAAATGGACAGGCTTGCGACTTTACATTAAAAACATTAATTTTCATCTATTAATTAATGGTTTTTTTTAATCATTAATTAATCATCTACTTTCTTCTAAATTCATTCCCCAAATCATCTAATTCAATTCTCAAAATTAATTAAATAATTAATTTTATTTAATTAATTAGCTTTAATTGATTAATTATCATTAATTAATTAAACTTAATTTCCTATAGTTTAAATCCAAATATTTAAACTTACTAATTAAATTCTTCCAATTAAATTAATTTAATTTCATCAAATAAAGCAATTCTTAATCAAAAAGAATTCAATTATCTCACATGTTGAGAAGAATTATTAAATAAATGAATTAAATATTCATTTATCTTCAAAGAGATAACTCCAATTAGATCACATGGGTTACTCCACCCATCTCTCCAGTCCACATGGGTAACTTCACCCACCTGTTTAGTTCAAAAAGGCAACTCATAATTAGCTCTTCAGTTAACCAAACCCTATCTCCTCTTTACCAAATGAAGAGGTGGATTTTACTGAGGACCTCTCCTGTTCCTTTTGATCTCAACCGTTCATCTCCCCATCTCTGGGATTGATCTCAACCATTCATATCATCATCAAATCCTATATAATAAAACCTTCACAACCATTTGAAGGGTCCAGGATTTCAAGCTCTCGTGCGCCATCACTCTGTCAGTTTGGTTCTAGCATTCAAGCCATCTTGTGACCACACACACACACATTTCAATTGTTGAATTCTCGAAGCTTCTCAAGTCATAGACGCTGCCCCGCCAATACTGAGCATCAAGAACAACATTTCGGAAGGAGTAGAGAGAAACAATAGAAGCTCCAAGCATCGTGGGATTTGCATTTATTTTTCTTCCTTCCTCTTGCTTGTACATTTTATTGCTCATGTTTCTGTTATTCATTTAGTAGTCATTGCATACTTGATTCACATTCATTTGTGAAACCCTTGCTACTAACCCTCACCTTTGGAAAGCTGTGGGAATTGGAAAGAGAGGCGTACAGTACCAAATTCAGTATTCAAGGATATACTTACTCAGTCAGAAGTGACTAGAAAGCGGTGCAAATGGATCAATAGGATTCAAGAGTTTAATTTGGAAATCCATATTACCCAATTGATAAGAGGACAAGGCTTAGAAAAATTAATGACAGAAGAAAATTTGGACTTGGTTCAAGTAAATAATACAAAGGTATATGATTCAACAGTGACTAGTATTGAGAGACAACCTTATTAGGTTGATATCATGTATTATATAAAGAATGCCAAGTTCCCTAAGAGTATGACAGATAATCAGAAAAGGAATCTCAGATTGCAAGCTCAATGGTACACCTTAATGCAAGGAGATTTATATTAGAAGGATAGCAATTATGTACTATTACTATGTCTAGATCAGAGTCAAGCTAAGAAGGTCTTGGTTGAAATGCATGCTGGTGTGTGTGGAGGACATTACTCTACCAAGACCACTGCTCATAAAATCTTGAGGGCTTGTTATTATTGGCCTTGCTTATTCAAAGATGCTCATGCCTTTGTTAGAAAATGTGAACCTTGTCAAAGATTTTCAAACAAGTTGAAATTTTTAGGAGCCCTGTTACTAAATCCCATAAGTGTTGAAGTACCTTTGTCCATGTGGGGGATTGACTTCATTAGAGAATTTTTAGAGAAATCTAGTGGTGGACATAGTTGGATACTAGTTGGTACAGATTATTTCACAAAATGGATAGAAGAAATTCCTACAAAGAGGGAAACTAGTAAAGTGGTCACTAATTTTTTCACGAAAAATATCCTGACAAATTTGGTGTTCCTACTAAATTGGTAATGGGCAATGCTATGCGCTTCAGGTCAGATGAACTTAAGGATTTCTATGATAAATATGAGATTATGATGTCATACTCATCCCCATATAACCCCCAAGCTAATGGCCAAGATGAATCTAGTAATAAGAGTATATTTAAAATCTTGAAAAAGACCCTTGAGAAAAATAAAAGAGCTAGGCATACAAAACTAAAACTTGCTTTATGGGCTGACAGGATCACAGTAAAAAGGGCAACAGGTAAGTATCCATTTAAACTATTATATGGTGTGCAATCTAGAACACCCATGAATAATTTACTTCTAGTATATAAGTTTACTCAAGAAGAGGAGCTAGATGTTTCTGAACCTATGCAAGATAGAATGATGTAGTTAGCAGAATTGGATGAGGTCAGAAAAGATAGTAAAAAAGAGAACATTAAGTTACAACATAAAATGAATTATCTGATTGATAAAAGAGAAAGTAATAGAAAGTTTCAACCTAATGACTTGGTACTTCAGTGGAATGTGAGGGCATAAGACAAAGGAAAGCATAAGAAATTTGAATCATTATGGTTAGGTCCTTTTGTTATTCATCAAAGTTTTGGGAAAGATTCATGTATGTCTTAAATAATATGGAGGGAGAGGTATTTGAACTGCCAGTCCATGGACAATTCATGAAACCTTTCTTCAATTGAAATTTGATTTCCATGCACAGTAGTTTTGTATTATATGTATAGGTGTGCTTGTTTCTGTTGTGTGTTTGCTTTCTACAGTAGGTTAGTGTGGTCTTCCTCCCACAGATCTATGGTTCTTCCTATAAACTTGCATTTAAGCATCCTTAGATAGAGCCACTATTGGTTTTATTTCAATTTTTGAAGTCTTGCTATAATTTTTTTGAGTTCCCAGTGATGTTCTTGCATAAAATGTGGATCCCTATCCAGAATCCTATCAATTTTTCCTACAAATGTTGATCTTGGAGGGATAAAATCAATGAAATGTGTAAAACCCGGAGTCGTAGGTTATTTTTCATTCATATTAAGAGAAAATCCTAGTTCTTTGTAATTGGCTTCTAATTTTGAGTTACCTTTTTCAAAAAATTCCAAATCACTTAAGACATGTAATCCTTTCATGTTTTAAGTTAGTCGCGATGTCTCTTTAAACTGACTGAATATTCCTTTTTGTTAAGAGAATCAGTGCATGGCTTTGGTCATGTTATCTCATCAGAAAAATAATTTTCTTTTAAAGATGTTGAGATTTAATGCAGGGCGTTGATTCAGATCCTAATCCCGTGGTTTGTGCAAAGTCTCATTTGAAACCCCAGAGTTAAGAAATGGTCTAGCAACTTTGAGTTTCTTCAGTCACGCAGTCTCATGAAAAAATCAAAGTTTAATCTTGGTTTGATTTCTATACATTCACGAGATATCAGAATGAAATAAGAGTTAATTTAAATCTTAAGCTATTCAGCAGTAGCCGTTGATTTTTAAGTTGATCCTATGGTTGGCACTTAGTCGCTAGATGAAACTGTTGATAAGTAAAAGTTTCTAAGATTTAACGCGAATGGTTGATTTACAAGATGATCCTATAGTGGGCGTGAAATATCAAGATAAAATCCTCAATTAATAAGTTATAACATGAATTTGATTTTCTTCAGTCGCAAAGTCTCACAAGCTCACCAAGGTTAAGACATGAGTTATATCAGTTCAGTCATGAGATCTCCAATGAAAATAAGGGTTAAGTCAAATGTTATAAGATCTAGAAACTACCATATGATTCAGTATTGATCTTGTGGCCAGCGTCTAATCGTGAGATAAAATTTTAGACAAGAAAAAGTTCAAGAGATTCAAAAACTACCGTCAGATTAAGGAAAGATCTAAGGGATGTCATTTAATATCATAATAAACCTTGAGTTAGATAACTTGTTCAATGACAATAAGATTTAGTTAGTCGCTAAGTATCCATGTGAATTGTGGTTAGCAAAGGTTAATTCAAAGCTCAGTGAAGTTTGTAGCGGGAAAATATGAACCAAAAATGAGAAAATATCTGATAGTTGGTGTTAATTCACTGATAATAGTTAAAAAGTCATAAAAAGTTCATTGATTTAGAGGTAATGATTCAGATATGGACACATACTTGAGTCATCTCAAAGATCTGCTGCCTACGGGAAGTCTCAAAATAAACCTATGGTTAGTAAACTTATCTAGCAACTCAGAGGTAGCTTTAGTTGCGAAGTATTATAATAAACTATAGTTAAGGATAAATATAGTGAGATTTAACGTGAACCATCACATTGAAAGTGCATCTAACAATGCTCATGCAATCTCTAACTAAACTCATGGTTGATGAAATTTTGTTGTGACTTCAAAATTATTCAGTCGCATAGTCTCCAAAGAAACCAAATGTTAAACACGATTTTTTCTTAAGATTTAGTTGTTGAGTCTCTAATTGAAGCATGAGTTAAGAGAATTGTTCAGCGACTAAGAAATAGTTGTTGATAATAGTTATGATCATGTGGTAGGCGCTAATTCTCATAATGAAACTACAGTTAGGGATAACTCTCAGTGACAAGGAGATAAAGCAGTCATGTGGTCGCTAAAGGGGACCAAAGTATGAGTAAGGTAAAGATTAAGAGTTTTGTCCCATGTCATGATGTACAGTCACTAGCCAATCAAAACAAGAGGATTGTGATAGAATGTATGAAGTAGCTGAGTTGTAATAATGTGAGCGAATCATATAAAATAGAAAATTTATTTTGCATAAAATAAGGTTTCATGATTACCCTGATTGGCCTTTTTCAAAATGATAACCTGTCAACCTTAGGCACCACGGCTAAGATAAATTGATATCAAAGCATGTAGAAGTGATGGCAGAAGTGTCTGAATGAAAAATTCATGATTTTGAATAGATTGGTAAATTGATTTCTCAAGAATAAATAAGCATTGGCATTGATCATTTCAGTTTACCAGAGTTCCAGAATACAAAGCTAAGATTTACCTAAGTGTTAGTGCTTTCAAAGGAATAGAATTGGCTAGATTTTAGTGTGAAGGAGAAGGAATTTGTGTTTAAGATCAGAATTGTTCAAAAAAGAGTAGACAAGATGAGTCAGGAAGTGAGCATTGCTTCAACCTATGGAAAGAGTGGAGACGCTGATGATGATCAAAAGGGGAAAAGGAATTACTCTGATGAGTTCATGACTCTGCTGTCAGGGAATAGTCAAGGAAATAAGGTAAGTGGTGAATACTTTGGTGATAATATGACATATATTAAAGATGATAAAAATCCTAATTGTTTTGGATATCACGTGTTCAATTATTTTCATAAGAATAGTAAGAGTACTATTCCAGTTTCAAACCCTTGGACTTCAGGGTTGGCCAAATTAGTAGTGCTAGATGTAGATTTGTTTCTTGATCTGGCTAATAAATATGATACTATCTCAAAAACCATCAAGAAGGATGATGGTATAGCCCTAGTTAGTCTAGATAGGGAATATTTTATGAAAGCCTTTAATATTTATAACCCTTGCACTACAGAGATAGATCTGAAGGCCTTAGCAGCTAGGTATACAAGGGAAGCCTACATTGTGGCAAAGTTGATATAGGCTCATGTACCTAATAATACTAGAAATTACATAGCACCCATTCCTAATAATAGTGCACCCTAGTTCTACAAAGATTTGTCCTTCTACATGAAATATTTCCTATAGTCTATGTAGAGTTCTCATAGTTGATGGGGGAAGTGACATGATAACTTCTGATATTCTGATGATTGTTTTGGACCTTCAAAGTCCACATGTCAGCACAGACTATGACTATATCTAGTATGTGATTGAGATAATGCATTAAGGGTTTTTAAACATTCAGAAGGAGTCTATCCCTAAATTCTTACAGTATTTTTTATTGATGCATTTAATTTAATTTTATAATTTTAATATCATGGACTAGATAGATTTGAGGCCCAAGAGATTCTACCAAGGCCAATCCAACTCTATACAACTCTGGTTGAGGGTGTGGAATTATAAATCCAAGGAGAATGAATTTTGTGCTTTCCAGAACTAGATGGTACATCATATATTAAGATGTTTGAGAGTCAACATGACAAGATTACCAATTAAGGTATTGTAGTTACTCGGACCTTGTAAGTTTGTGGACAAGTGGACTGGAGACCACAACTGGGGAGACTTCTAATACAATCAAAATTTTACTTTGATAAGGGTTTATGGTTTCTCTCAGCCACCCCATATACTACCATACCATGTGCCACCAAGAATTGCTATTATGGAGTTTATATGGTGATTGATGCTGACTGATAAGGATCATTTGGCTCGACATAGAAAAAGGTACCTTCACACCTCAACAGTTTAAAGTTTATGACTTCACAATTGGTAAGAGGGCATTAGATTCAGTGAATAGATGGTTAGGTCACTTAAGAATGAATGTAACCATATATAGGTATGTTCATACATAGGGTTTTATATTTAGTGCAAAGAAGCTCCGTACACCAACCATTCCAAATACCAAAGTGCATGAGTAATGTGTTGAAGAGGACCTAATAAGGAACATCCTAGAGGATGATAAAGTTGTGAGAAGAGCATATACGTACCAAGAATTTATGGATCTGGAACAACAACTTAAGAAGAAAGGGATCCCTTTTGGGGGTTACTTCCTAGATGTTCCTTATTTGCAGAGACTGGATAAGATTATAGAATCTTATGGAACATTGTGCAACCAGCTGGAGGAATAGATAGAAGATAAGGATAGAGGTCCTAACAAATAATCTTCCTTAGAGTACAATGATAGAAGCTATTCAGTGCCTAGTCCTCCCCCAATGGTTCAACCATCTCAAATAGAGGAGAATGTAATACTATATTTAACTCTAGTCCATGATGTTGAGTTGACTGGTGAGCCTCCCAAGAAGAAACAAAAAGTGGAAATAGGGTTGCCTTATGATGTTAAGACATAGAAGAAGAAGAAAGATAAAGTGAGTGTTTTATTCACTGGTATTAGAGCTTATGACCATCAACTCAGGAAGCTGATAAGGGAAGGAAAGAAGAAAATAGAAGATGAAGAAGAAAATGTTGAGATACCCCTGTTATTATGCCAAGATGAAAGAGAGCTTCAGCAAGAGAAATTATTGAATGATGAAAATTTTATCAAGATCAAAGAATTCAAGGACTTCCTCATATAGACAAAAAAACAAGTAGGATCACAGTTGAAATTAGCAGGAGGAGAATCAATACCAAATGAAGTCTTGCAGGCTTATGATCCTGAGTCAGAAAACATGACTCCAGAGGAAGCTAGACAGTTGGTTAAGTCTAGTTGGATGTTACTGGTAGAAGGAAGGGATTTGTCTTCAGATTTTATCATTGACCAGATAAGGAGGCAACCTGACATAAAAATTTCTTCAAAGACATAGGTGGGAGAGATGATTAGAGGATGTGGATACAATGCATAATCCCAAACTTTAGCCATGTGGGATCTATCTCCTAAAACTCAGAAACCATCATTGATTAATATTCATGAAAAAATGGATGAATATAAAATCATATGGTCCATCCACAACACAAGTGATTTGGAGATACCACGGGCACTCACACACTTTTCTCATCTAAATGAAGAAAAAGCTGAACAGATGTCTAAAAGATGTCAGAAATTATTTGATGAGGCAAGTATTGTAGTGAAGGATAGGGAGCTATTCTTGATAAAGATCAATGCATTGGAGAAAATAGTGGAAAAATTGAATCAGAAGCTACAAGAGATCCCTGATTCCATTCCTACTGAACCTAAGAAAATGGTGGATGCCCTAGTATAGACTAAATATGCAGAGCATATAGATAAGGAAATAGAGCAGAAGGATAAGGATCAGAATAAGGAGGCTTTGAAAGCCTTATTGAATATTCTGCAACATAGGATCAATGTCCTAAAGGATAAGGTTGATCTAGTACACACTTCTTATAACAAGTTGTCTGGTTTGCAAATAGAGGTAACCAATTATGTTTCAACTTTGAACCCTTATTTTGGGACTTGGTCAGTGAGGACTAATTTATTTAAAAGATTAGCATCCCTATATCCACTTAGGGCAGAACTCCCAGATATTGTAACACAAGTTGGTGAGGAGATTAATCAGATTGGGGTTGCCTTGTATTTCTTCAAGGGCAAGGCAAATCAGATTGAAGCCAAGGTCAATATGTTTGGCCCATATTATAATAAGTTTATTCCTCCAATAAAGGAAGAGGATGATCAGATTAGGAAAGTGGAAGTATGAAGAAGTGAATTTGATACATTACTGCCTAATAAAGAGGCATTTATTTCTGACAATGATGGATTAGATATGGAAAGGTTCAATAAAACCTTAGATGAGGCATTTAAGGCCGAAATAGACTTCAATAAGTTTTTTACAGATGTCAAAATCATAACAGATGCAAGGTGGGAAAGGAAAAAGGCACAATTGCAAAGAATTCATAGATTTAATTTGCCTATAAAGGAAAAATTTGTAGCATGGGATGTTCTCACCAAGTCCAAGAAAAAGAAGCCTACAACAGTTGACTTGGACATGTTGGACGAGGAGTAAAGAGTCACCTGGCACCTGAACTTTGAGTACAGGGAGGTTAGTCATCAGAAAGAATAGTGTAAGTTAGCTTGTAATGGCGGTCTCTAGATCTCACAATAACTATTTGAGGCTTTCTAGAATATCTACAGACAAAGGTGCCAGCTATCAAGGATTTGAACATAAAATCTGATTGTATTTCTATTTTGTCTTCCCACCGCTTAAGGTCTTATTGTATTTTGTCTTCTAGTTCTTTTAGGGTTAGGTCTAAATCCATCTAAAGCTTGTTGTATCCTTAGTCTTTAAGGATTCCAAGATATTTGAGACTCTATAAATAACAAGATAGAATATAATTGTAACAATGGTGAAATATATAACTACAAGGCAGACTTCTCAATTTCTTTTGATCTTTGTGCTTTTTGTCTATTGAATGTATTTGAAGTAGTAAACTATTAATTAAATACACTATAGTTTCTGTTCTATATCATTTTTTGTCTCTTTATATTTTTTTTTAAGCTCTTGTGTGTTTAAATCTCAAGGCATTTTAGGTATACCAGTTACAAGGTGATTGTGCAATTACTTGTGAGTTCTTTCAAGGTAGGAGTAATTTTTACAGGTGATTCCAGAGAGTTAAAAATTGATGTAAGGATTTGATAATAGGGGTGTGGGAGTGAAAGGGTAGTCTGTAAGGCATTCTATCTAAATTGCATGTGTTTTCATTAATCAATTTATTGTGGATTTATATTTGATATTGACTCTTTTCCCAAGAATTAGGCACTAGTTAGGGTTTGGCAAGAAGTTAATCATCATCCAAATATTAAAGAAAATTAATCATTCAATTTTTAAGTTATAAAGAATATCTATGTTTAAGTAATTGTATTAGAGAATACAATTCAGTTTATTGATTCCTTAAAGAGAGAATCACTAGGTTAGCCCTCCTAAGTTCAAAGAACTCCAAAAGGAAGAAGGATGAGAATCCTTATCTCACTGATGTTTTTTATTGTTAAGATAATAAATTGGCTTGTAAATCTCTTTATTAAGTTAATTATTGTCATCTACAAAGTGTTTTACAAGTTGATACAGTGAAAAGACAATGAGTCAATCAATGAAAGCCCTAATCCACTATTACAGATACTGAGAATCAGTAATCATTTGAAGGTACACCCTCTTGAGCCTGTGGATATCAAAGTAGAAGGAGGAATTAGTCCTCATCAATTAGGCCTTTTCTTGCATGAATTTTAAATTGGAAATATAAGATTTAAGCATTCATATAGTATTCAGTTCTGCAAGAAAAAGACCTAACACATCTCATCATGTGAACCATACTCATGCTTAAAAGAGTAATCACAATCACCTCATGAAGATGACAAATATTCCATGCTTGATGATCCTTTATGACAATAGTTTTGGGGAATCAATGGATATGCTTCATTCTCTTTGATTTGGCCATCATTTATTGATACTTCATGGCTAATTTTTGTGGAAAAACCACTTGGTAACTTGAGTTTTTGATTTTGATCATATTTTAGACTTGTTTAATCTTCATTTTTGAAAAAACTATCATATGATTATATGAGTGACCAACAATATTTCCACTTGAAATATTCAATAAAAAAATAATTCCAAATTGAAGTATGAGTTGGATCAGGAAGTGTCCAAATTGTTGGAAAAAATCAGTGTGCAACAAAATGAGAAATCAAGAGTGTTGTGAAGATTTGGAGAGTTGAGGAGTTTGAATACTCCTAAACTATCCATTTTGGAGAAGCACCTTGAAGACATGGAGACAAAGAAGAAATCTCTTGATGGAACTATGCCTTCAGTACTGAAGGATGCTGAGATCTCATCATTTTCTTTGAATGGTTTAATCAAGGTTGGTCAGACCTTGAAGATAACATGGGAAACAAATGCAAGGGTCTTGGAAAAATCCTTTTAAGACATACTTTGCATGGTGTAAGTTTTTATGAAGCAGTCCTAAGATTTTTCCTTGTATATGGATACATTTTCTTTGACATTGAGGTCAAAGGAGCAATAGTTATGAAAAATGTAAAGAGATATATATAAGGGGTGTATAGACAATAGTTTGGTATTGGCCACTTAGTCATTTTTCACTAAGTGTTTCCACTAATTCCAAAGGGGGAGATTGTTGGAAAGTGGCCAAGGACGTATAGCATATAGGTTGTCATTTGTGGTAACACTACTCTCTAGTATGGTCGCTTGGATTATAGTTCAGTTATGAGTATCCAATCTTGAAAAATAACTAAGTCCACAAGTAGTTTTCTCAATACATTTGCACAATTTTTCCTAGTGAGATTAGTATATGATGAGTTAAGTCATGTGCACTTAGCTAAAGGTTGTATAGAGTATTGTATGACTTCAATTATGGTCACTTGTATTTTAGAGTTGTATGGAGAGAGTTACAACATGTTCTTGGCATGCAAAGACAGTGTAACAGTAAAGCAGGGCAGATGGAAGGTTGAGATGATAAAGGGAGTAAAGTGTGGATTCCAAATGTGCTATTTTGGATTTAGATTGGGTCCTATCCTATCATTATGGATGTGTGATTAACTAATTTCTATTTTCTCTCAGGTTATGTTTTGGACACATTTGTTGATCCACTTGTGAGATGATTGGACATATTATGAGGTTGGGTATATAAGTAGATATGTTTTGATATGTGATGATGTGAAAGTGGTATTTGAATGAATTATGATGTCAGAATAATCCAAAGGATGTTGCGATCTATAAATGGAACTACTTAAGCATAAAAAATGCTTTTATACTTCATCTTTTGTAATTGTATAGAGACAATTGTTGTATTGTATGAGAAGTGAGCTCCTTGTATTACACCTAACAGGGTTTGCATCCTTTAACATGGATTTGTACTAAATGTAATATTCAGCTCCTAATAGGGCTAGGTCTTCTAACAGAGACATTATACTCTTAGTACATAATTTGTGGGTTCCATCCCCACTGAGGTTTTCCCTTAATAGGGTTTCCTCATGAACAAATCATGTTGTTATGAGTTATTTACTTTATGCTTATGTTCTCTTCATTTTATTTATTGCCTGGTTAAGTATGAATTGCTTAAATTTAATTAAAATTACTACAACACTGATTCACCCCCCCTCTTAGTGTTACTTGATCTTAAAAAAATGTAGACTAAAGTGGTTGGGTTTAGTGAACTAAAGACCCTATACCTTGAAGATCCTCATTTTTCTGAGGCTTGGAAGGCTTCCAAGGAACCTATTACTTTAGATGCAAAAATTTAGTTGGATTACATGATCCAAGATGGTATTTTGTTTGATGAGGCATTTTTATGCCTTGTTTTAGAGAACATAGGATGCATTTCTACTAGTTCTTGTTTATGCTTTTTCAATACATTTGCTGAAAAATTTATGCTCTTTTATGCTATTATGTGGCATGCAGTCACTAAGACATCTCCTATTGTTTAATACTTTAAACATGTAACACATGTAAATTAATGCTATATTACTTATGCTAAGTTTATGGTTATGTTCTTATGAGTAGTTAGTTGTTTTAATATGAATGAATGTATGCGTGTTTGGTGGAGAATTTCCTTGGATGTCTTGAATCTAAAATTTAAGGTGAAGAGTATAATTAACAAGAGAAATTTTTACCATGTGAATGTGCCATGTGGTCGATACCCCAACCCATTCCTATAGCAGACTCGACCGTTGGTGAAAGAAATGCAACTCAAAGTGGTGATTCTGATAGGACCAAGGTGGCAGCAACTGGGTGAGGACCGAGTCATAGAGTTATGAATTCCCTTGAAGAAATACAATAAGATGTGGGAAGCTAGATTTGTTCTTCCTCTGTCATAACATATCTTTCCTTCTTTATATATGTCTTATATTTTTCCACTTTCTACTTTCTAGCTTTCCAAATAAATGACTCTGCCTTTTGTATAGTGTGAGAAGTTAGGTTGTTAGATGTCTTTTTACAAATAAGCCCCACTCTTCTATGAGAAGGAGGGTGTTATCAGTTATCCAAATATAGTTTTATTCTATTATTTTATAGTTTTACATGAATCTCTATACTTTCCATTTCAATCAATAGAAAATGAAGTGTTGAGATCTAGTTCAACATAATTAAGTTTGGATACTCACTCAAGGGGGCCCACTTGGTGAGGAATCCATGTTAGTTAGATTCATTGCATTTAGTTTTATTTTCCTACATCTTGATATCATAATTATGGTGTTAACACAGTTCCTATAGCCAAATCCACAAGATAGTCTATTGCTTCCTACAGCCAAAGCGGTAGAACCACTGAGACATTATAATTGTGTTTTCAAGTCTTGCATTACTTCAACACCTTTACTTCTGTATTCTCTTTCTAGTATTTGTTTCCTATAGAAATACACTATCTTTCTGTTCAAGCAATTTGTTTCCTACAACCATAGGCTAGCTTTCCCTTTCAAGTAATTTGTTTTCTGCATCTATAGCTTGGTCTGAGCAACATCTTTGGTGCATATATCTTTCTGACCTGTTTCAAGTACTACATCCTGGGGTTGATAAATTAAATGAGTTTTTATGAGGAGGATAGCTACTCGGTAGGATGTCCAATCCTTGAGTCCTGGTGAAAGCCTAGTTTTTTATTCCTTTAATAGAACTGATCCTTTTTGGTGCCATTGCTAGGGATGGTGTCGAACCAAGTGTTGAACTTAGCTATTTGTAGAATTTTCTTCAAGCATTTACATTCCTTTAATTAGCATTCACCACCAAAGTTTTTCATTCCCTTACTGCAATTTTCATTCAACTTCATGCATAGAAGAAGATGAGATGCACTAGGAAGGTACTTGCCAAATCACCCCAATAACCAATTAGGAGAAATATTTGTGCCAGAAGAAGAAGAGGAGGCTCAGTTCATGGATTTTGTTGTAAACCTTCCTATTTTATCATCATCATCATCATCTGTAGAAATCGGTCCACTAAAATTTTACCTGCCTCGAGAAGAACCAGAGTTTAATCCTTTTACTAAAGCCTTGTCCAATCTAAGAATCCAATACCCAGAGATTCAAGAAGATAATCTATTACCTCTATTCATCTACCAGCCTCAAGGTCCACCTCAAGCCCCATCTAGGATGGTGAACCCTCAAAATTTTCCATTCCCCATTACCGACCAATGTGATAATAAGAACTGTAGACACCCTAAATTGGTCAACCAAAGTCAAAAGGGGTCAAATCAAGTCAAACTCATGGATTAAATAATAATTCCATTTAATTAATTAAATCTAATCTAAAAGGGGATTAATTAAACTATGTAATTGATTAAATCAATTAGTTATATAGTTTGAATTAAATAAATGCAGCCCATTAAAACCCCTTACATGGCTAATTTAATTAATTAATTGATTTAATTAAATCCTAATTACTTTCAACAAAAGGGGACAAAGAATCAAAGAGCCAATGATAAGAAGGGATGAAAAACACATGGAGCACACCAAGGCTTTGCTATCCTAGCCACGCATTTAGGCTTTGCTATCCTCACCACTCCTTTTGTCATCTTGTCCCCCTATTTGAAACCAATCACTCAACCTTAACCTCATTTATACCTTGACTTTGGTTAATTAAACTCACCCCCCTACCCTTGGGAATTCCTATAAATATGATGATTTTATTAGTGTAATGGGACCAGTTCACTTTTAGAGTCATAATTCACACTCAAATTGCATTTTGAATTGGGCATTTAGCATTTAAAATTGAAGAATTCTTGAAGAAGTCTTGTTATAATGGAAAATTCATTCATGATCACATAGAATTTGAGCATATATTAGGTAATTTCATCTTACTTTGCATCTTAGAACCATATCTTCATCATTATTAATACAATTCTCATTTTAGGGGTTGTCACTTTAGGATGCTTTGCAACTCAGAGCATTTTTTTAGTCCTCCTAAATAGAGATCCATGAGACACTTTTGATTTTCTTTTATTGTCAAATTGACTAACCTAGTTAGATTTTTCAAAGTTTGATTGAAAAGTATGTTAAACTAATGTTTCATGCAGGTTTGTGAGTTGTAGATTTACGAACAACATTTGGCACCCATCGTGGGGATCAAGCCTCACTTTATAACATCGAATTTGAAGGATTTACTATGTAGATTATCTGAAATCATCATAAGCATGCACCTGGTCCAAAGAATCTTGCACCTGGTCCAAAGAAGCTTGCACCTAGTTAGTGAAAGATAGCATCCGGTCTATGAAAGATAGCATCTAGTCAGTGAAAGATAGCACCTGGTCTGTGTTAGCTCACACCTAGTCCCAATTAGCTCAAACCTGGTCCCAATCAGCTCACACTTGGTTCTCATCAGCTCACATTTGGTTTTGGATGTTAAATAGGCTTTATTTGAGGGTTCTATGGTGTATTGTCATGAATTTTGTCATTTAGTTTAGATTGCATAACATTTAGGAAAGTTTAAATTGCATTTAGGAAAGTTTGAGTCTCACTTAAGTGAATCTTTGCATATCATTTACACCTTTGGATATCATTTGGAAAATCTTTGCATATCATTTGGAAAATCTTTGCATATCATTTGGAAAATCTTTGCATATCATTTAAATCTTTGCATATCATTTAAATCTTTGCATATCATGTACATCTTCGCATATCATTTGGAAAATCTTTGCATATCATTTACATCTTTTCATATCATTTGAATCTTTGTATATCATTTACATCTTTGCATATAATTTGAAAAATCTTTGCATATCATTTAGAATATTTTCATTTCATTTAGAAAGGTTGCATTTCATTTAGAAAATTCTGAATAAACATCTGGTCTTTTTTGAGTTACATTCAGTCTATTTTGAGTTGCATTTGGTTTGTCTTGAGTTGCATTCAGTCTATTTTGAGTTGCATTTGGTCTATCTTGAGTTGCATCTGATCTATTTTGAGTTGCATTCGGTCTGTCTTGAGTTGCATCTAGTCTATTTTGAGTTATATTTAGCCTATCTTGAGTTTCATCTGGTCTATTCTAAGTTGCATCTAGTTTGTCTTGAGTTGCATCTAGACTATTCTGAGGTGCATCTGGTCTATTCTATATTGCATATGGTTAATGATAAGAACATCAAATTTAAGTTGTATAATTGATAAATTTGACAATTAATTAATGTTTTTTATGAATTACAAATGATTAAAAGGATCAAATCAAGGAAAACTCACAAAGCAATACACAAATCACACAATTATCATCAAAAGGAGGCAAGGAAGCTACACAAAGAAGAAATATAGATACAATTAGAAATCAAAGCCAAAACATTGGAGGAAAGGATTCAAGCATGAAATAGGTATTGGAAAATCACTAACATTTACCAAGCATTTTATAACATGCCTTATAGTCCTTTAGATACTTCTCCCGTTTGAATATGATACATCTTAAGGCTCAAAAAGCAAAGTGTAGAGTACTAGATTATTGGAAAGAGAAGGAATCTAAAAGATTGAACAAATATGCTACACAAATCCATAATGAAAAAATATTAGAAAACTTATAAAAATAAGAGAAAGCATACAAACATTACATCAAAATTCTCAAACTTTATAAAACTAAGTTTCCAACTTTGGCTTAAGAATTTGTTCATTCATTTGAGGTGGATTTGGTTTGGATTTTATTTCACTTTGTCTTTCTTGGTTGTTGAAACTAACATTTTGGGGAGAAAAATTGGATGCTAAGGAGTGGGAACGATAGCCACTAGGTGAGTATACAAAAAGAAAAATAAACAAAATCATAAATGCGTGTAGTCTTTGCTAGCATCAAAATGAGGTATTCGGCCTAAATCCTTCTGAATTTTGTTTAAATTGTGGCAATTCCATTTACACATCTAGCTTAAAGTAAAAGAGAAAATTGAAATCTTAAGTGAAGGATTGGGGATATGCTCTTCACCTTTGGTGAATCAAACTCCTTGATGTGCTAAATTTGGGATAGAGAAGAGCTAAGTAATGAACCAAACACCTAATTAAGCCTTATTGTTTGTGGATTAAAGAGGCTTGGAATGAAATTTGTTAATCATGTTTGGAAGTGAGGAACTAGTAGGGATATGATCTTCACCCTTTGGGTGAATCAAACTCCTAAACCTAATTTTTCATTTCATTTCTTGCTTTCCATATGCTTGCTATATCTTTAGTGGGCCTGCCTCCCGAGAATTCCTTTATGAAGGCAGTGAGAGGGAACAACCCAAGTGGGATACAACCATTTTTTCCATGGTAATCCAACCCAATAAAATTCATTCATCCTTAATGTGGTGAGCGACAAAAATACTTGAGAATCATACCTCCTTTAGTAGTCCTTCGGGATTGCACAAATTGTACTTTTGTGCATGTGGGAGGCCTTTGTAATGGGGGATAGACTCAAATATTTTTGAATGGAATCTTGATTAAAACCTTGTTAATTTAGCAAGCCTACCCTCTTAAAGCCATGTTAAGAGCCAAATTTGACCATAGGTATCTTAATTGAATTGTTTTCTTGTGGAGACCTTGTCAAAAACATTCGAGAATATACACATTTATAGCTTTTTTCAGAAGTTAGAAAACATGTGTATTTGTGGTTTCTATGCTTGATGATACATGATATTGAAAAAAAAATACAACATACATTTGAAAGATCCAAAGTTCATACATATCATCTTTCTTCTCAAGAGAATACTTCTTCAACAAAACTTCTCAATTCTTTTTCATGCCGGTTTGGACAAGATCTCGTCATATCGAATTGTCTTTACAAAAGGATGGAACCATGATAAGAGAGAGTATTAAGTTGTCTTTACAAAAGGACAGAACCATGTTAAGGGAAGGGATACCTTATTTGGAAGAAACTCCTCATTCTCCCTATCAACCCTTTCAAGAGAGAAATCAAGAGGAAAATTTAGAAGATATCTCAAAGGCAACTAACACATGGTTTGAAGCTAATAACAATGGAGAAATCAATAATGACCATAATGAATAATTGAATGAAGAAACTCAAAATCCTATGTTCATGAAAATGATGGAAATTTTTTTAGAAAAGGACAAGGATAGATATTTTCTAAACTTGGCTCAATTAGGAGTTAAGCTTCCTCACGATTTTGACACATCCCAAATAACAATGAATGAGGTAGAAGATACTCCTTTAAAATCCATGAACCAAAAAATCAAATCCCTACAAATACAAATGGATAGAATTAAGAAAGAGGCTACCCCAAAATAATTCTAAATTGAAGCTATTTTCCCTTTTCCATTTGATAAAAACTTATTTATGAAATCTTTTCCCCAAAACATGGTTTTTCCTAAGTACGACAAATATATGGGTACAATAGACCCAAAAGACCACATAAGGGAGTTTGGTACCTTAAGAATTAAATTTCTCCATGAACCTACCTATTTGATGAGGTTTTTTCACCGAAGCCTTAGTGGGTCAACAATGGAATGGTTTTCAAAGTTACCTCTGGGTATAAAGACATTTGAGGAATTAATATCCAAGTTTGCTAATCAATATTCCTACAACATTGAGAAAAAAATAACCATGTTAGATCTATGAAATACCAAGGAAAAGAATGGGGAAGCCTTTTTGATCTTTCTACAAAGATAGAGAATAATCTTTTCCAAATATCCACGAAGTATACCCAAAAAAGAAAAAATGGATATATTTATAAATATTTTGGTGACTATAATGAAATTCAAGTTACAACTTAATTGACCACCAAATTTTGAAAAGGTGATAGAAAATGGAGTTCAAATAGAGCATGCTTTAGTATGAAATGGGGAACTAAAGCTTTACAAAGACAATTAAACCTTTTCAAAGAAAAATACCTTCAACAAAAATTCTTTAAACAATACCAACAGTGATAAACCAAAGTTTTGGATGAAGAATACAAACAAAAATTTAGTCAATGGTGGAGTAGTGGAAGCTCACAATCTTAAACCTAAACCTTTCAATGGGTTCCACTAATTAGACTAATAATGTTAACCAATCCCTGATATCCCTTTTAACAATGTGAATACTTCCAACAAAAATCAAGGAGGTGCCAAGCCTAAACCTAATTTTATGACTCAATTTACTCCAGGACCACAGAGAAAGTTTACCCCATTAGGAGAACCACTTGAGTCGGCCCTAAGAACACTCGTTGTCAAAAAAATCATAACTTTACTAGAGGAAAGACCATATGAACCTCAAGTAAAACCATCATGGTGGAGTGATTCTAATCATTGTAAATACCATCATAACAAAGGGCACAAAATGAATGATTGCATGAAGTTGAAACATGTGGTTCAAGACCTTATTGATAATGGTATTATTGAGGTTGATGGACCTAAGAATAATGAAGATCACACGGCCTTTAAACAAAATTTCTATAAGCATGAGAAAGGTGAGTCTTCAACTTTGAACAATCAAGGCAACAATTCCAAAGTTAACAACAATGTCAATTTTCTCATCATTATGACAATACTATCAATACCTTATCCGGGCATGACCATGTTCTTAATGTTGTGGTAATTAAGGAACAACCAAAAGTGGAGACTTCTAATGTCATCACTAGGGGGAAAGCATCAAATATTACCCTACAAGGGGTTGCTCCTAAAACTATTGGTCCTACACAATCAACTATTTTGGCTAAACAACTATCTACTACAACAAAGTCTTATAGTTTGGTTGATCAATTGCAAAAGACTCCAGCACAAATCTCTATTTTGGAGTTATTAAAACTTTCTCTTAATTACAAGGAGATCTTGGAAAAATCCCTAGTAGAGACTAATGTTCCTATAACTTTGGAGGAAGATAAGTTTCAAAATATGGTAGGACATCTCATTGCACCACATTGCCTTTCATTTTCAGAACAAGATGATATGTCTATCACACATCCTCAAAATTTTCCCTTTCAAATATAATTTTTAATCCAAAGGCATAGGGTCAAGAGAGTTCTCATTGATGGAGGAGCCAGTCTTAATATTTGCACATTGAACATTCTCAAGTCTTTAGGGTTAGCCAAATCATCCATTGATCCTAAAAAGAAAATTACCATTAAGGCTTATTGATGAAGGTCAAGGTAGGAGGATCCCCAATGGAGATGTCCTAGCCCCCAACAAATAACCACACAATAGAATATAGTAACAATATAGAGATATAGATCCACACAATGCAAATACTCATAATAGAATCATCATATTTTCATCCAACATGCCCGGCTGTAAGGCCTTCTGGGTTACGGCCAAATACAATGCAATTACAATAGAACTTCGTAAGATCTCGCAAGATCCAAATGAAACCCTAGCTAGCCTAGATCCACACACTGGTAGGAACACCCAAGGAAGATCTAAACTTGTGCTTGCAAGCCCACCAAGCAATCTCCTTGTTTCCCAAGCCGCAGCCACTAGCTCTTCTCAAAACTTGCTTCTCTACCTCTTCCTCTTCTCCAAGTTGAATGAATAATCCTAGCTAGTCCAGATCCACACACTGGTAGGAGCCCCCAAGGAAGATCTAAACTTGTGCTCACAAGTCCACCAAGCAATCCCCTTGTCCCCAAGCCGCAACCACTAGCTCTTCTCAAAACTCACTCCTCTACCTCTTCCTCTTCTCCAAGATGAATGAATCATGACTAAATACTTCCCCCACAAACCCTACTTATAACAATATAAGCCATAGGTCGGCCCTGAACATAAATTAAATACAAATATCAAAATTAAATGCCACAAGTCGGCCAACAACAACAATTAAATGCCCAAAATAGTTGTCTTAGTAAAATTGTGATATCTCCTAGATCCAGATGAATTATGACTCATGCTTTGAACCGTAGGTAGAAATATAGGCCCTCTTAAATCCGTAAAATTTTCATCCTCTAACTCTTTGTGGAAAATTAATTATATGGCTTGTAATAGGCACTAAATTCCTAAGCAAGGCCGATCTCCTCCCGGTCCATGCCAAGCAAACAAGACCATGCCAAGTTCCATTAAATAAATCAAAACCAATTACCAAAGACCCAAGTAGGTCCACACAACTCTACCAAATCCCTAACACATGAAAATAAGTCCACACAACTCCATAAAATCTCCCAAACATGCAGGATAGCCAACTACCATGGGATGCTCCTGCATCAGACTCCCCAGGTGCGAAAAGAAGTATGCCTCATACTTTGATGCCAGATGAAATATCTGCAACCATCTTCATCTTCACCAAAGGCTTCCACTCCAACATGGACAATAGAACCAACATGCAAATCATCCAAATCCGCATCCATCTGTCAACCACTAGAATCTCAACCATCCAATCAACATGCTCACTCCCAGGAACAAACTGAACATAGTGCCCCACCAACATTCTCTGTAGTTGATCACTAAAAACAATATCCTCAAACATGAAATCCATGTCACCAACATGTAAGCTCAAATCCACAATAGGAGCAACATGTAAATCCTCAACCATGTCAACCACCAACAGGTCCACATCAGGAACATACAGATCTATAGTATCATGTAGATCCTCAACCACATCAACAACTAGTGAATCCACACTAGCAAAATCCATATCAACAACATCCATATCACCAACATATGGATCATCACCCTTAGCAACCTGATTATCCATGACCAAGTGCTCCACAATTTCCATGTCAGACTCAACCAACTGATCATGAAAACCAATCTCAACCATAGCATCAACAAGGTTAGGAAGCTCCTCAGCAACAACCACAAGTTGCTCTATAGGTTCCATATTAGACTCCACACACTGATCAACAAAACCAACTTCCATCTCAACCTTGTTATGCCCTCTTCTCTCTCGAACAAGTCTTCTAATCGGCCAGACAACTCGCTTCCTGATCGGTAGACTCCAGCTCCACGGTTTCAAGATCTCTCAAACTCTCTTATGAAATTTATCCAGAGATGGATCACTCTCAACCATCCATTCCTTAACTTTATTATTCAATCTAGCTTCCATTCGAGCAAAAGTCTTTGAAATATTCTTCTCCACCACATCATGGAGTTTGGCAATCATTGCAAGGTCTAATCTTCTTAGAGCCATCTTCTAAGATCTTCACAAACCCTCTACAATGAATCACCAACTAGATCCAACCTTTACTACAGGTCCTAGTGCAAACTACCTCACATTCAGCACTCTGTCCACACACTAAAGAATAACCACACTCTGATAAAATCCACCCAAGGTCCTGGTGTAAACTGCCTCACATTCAGCGCTCTGTCCACACACTCACGAACAACTATGATTTGATACCACTTGATGAAGGTTAAGGCAGGAGGATCCCAAATGGAGATGTCCTAGCCCCCAACAAATAACCACATAATAGAATATAGTAACAATACAGAGATATAGATCCACACAATGCAAATACTCATAATAGAATCATCATATTTTCATCCAACATGCCTGGCTGTAAGGCCTTCTGGGTTATGGAAAAATACAATGCAATTACAATAGAACTCTGTAAGATCTCGCAAGATCCAAATGAAACCCTAGCTAGCCTAGATCCACACACTGGTAGGAACACCCAAGGAAGATCTAAACTTGTGCTCACAAGCCCACCAAGCAATCTCCTTGTTTCCCAAGCCACAACCACTAGCTCTTCTCAAAACTTGCTTCTCTACCTCTTCCTCTTCTCCAGGATGAATGAATAATCCTAGCTAGTCCAGATCCACAAACTGGTAGGATCCCCCAAGGAAGATCTAAACTTGTGCTCACAAGTCCACCAAGCAATCCCCTTGTCCCCCAAGCCGCAACCACTAACTCTTCTCAAAACTCACTCCTCTACCTCTTCCTCTTCTCCAGGATGAATGAATCATGACTAAAGACTTCCCCCACAAACCCTACTTATACCAATCTAAGCCATAGGTCGGCCCTGAACATAAATTAAATACAAATACCGAAATTAAATGCCACAAGTCGGCCAACAACAACAATTAAATGCCCAAAATAGTTGTCTTAGTAAAATCACGATATCTCCTAGCTCCGGATGAATTAGGACTCTTGCTTCGAACCGTAGGTAGAAATCTAGGCCCTATTGAATCCCTAAAATTTTAATCCTCTAACTCTTTGTGGAAAATTACTTATATGGCTTGTAATTGGAACCAAATTCCTAAGCAAGGCCGATCTCCTCCCGGTCCATGCCAAGCAAACAAGACCATGCCAAGTTCCATTAAATACATCAAAACCAATTACCAAAGACCCAAGTAGGTCCACAAAACTCTACCAAATCTCTAACACATGAAAATAAGTCCACACAACTCCATCAAATCTCCCAAACATGCAGGATAGCCAACTACCCTGGGATGCTCCTGCATCACTTATGATGAGGAAGAAAGGTCTTCAAAAGGCATGATTATTTTACCTATTCAAGTGGGACCTATCAAAAAATGAACCATATGTCAAGTCCTTGACATGAAAATAAATTATAATATCTTATTGGGAAGACCTTGGATTCATGAGATGCAAGCAGTACCTTCCACTTATCATCAATGAATAAAGATTCCACACATGGGTGAAGAGATCACAATTGGAGGAGATTCTAATCCCTTTCAATATTGCAACACATTGAATTCAAGTCATGAATTATTTATTCCTCATAATAGGGAAGGATTCATCCCTAGTGTCACTAATGAAGAACATAAAGAGGAAATTTCAAAGTTAACATCAAATATTACATCTACCTCCAACCCTAATCAAACTAACTCAACTACATCAACTAAGGGAAAAGAAAAGATGAGTTATGAGGGTAAAAATTCACATGATAATTCAGTTAAGGCTTCTACACCAAGGGTGGAGATTTCAAAACCTTCCAAGGAGGATAGAGAACAAGCCAAGAAGGATCAATATCAAAATATGAGTGAAATGATTCATAAGTTTGAAAAATAATGTAAAATCAACTCCAAAGGAGTGGGAGAATATTCTGTTTCCCTATTTGATTTTCCAACTTCTCCTAGGACACATGGAAAACCATCAAAGGCTCATCTTCTTCATAAATATAAATCTCATTTTGTAAGAGAGAGTGAAAAATCAGCCTTAGAAAAGGAGGACAATGAAGTACTACAATGGCTCTATAAAGAGGAAGACACTTCAACTATTCCCATGGAAAGAGTACAACACATCAACATTCAAACTGATCAATATGGAAAAGGGTATCAAATTATGAAAAAAATGGGGTATAAGGGAAGATGACCCTTAGGAGTCAAGAATAGAGGATTGCTAGAACCTATTGAACCAGCTTGGAGATCAAAGGAAGAAAAATTTGGAATAGGTTTTCAAGACAAAGGAGAAAGCTGAAGCCCAATGCATGCTTTTCAAGGACATGTACACATGGTAGGTTCTAAAAGTGAGGATGATTCGAGGGATTATGAGTGGGATTATTTTTTTGAAGAGTCTTTTCATGATAAAGAGGTTGATGTTATTCACACCTATGCAACTATTCCCAATGCCACAAGTCAAGATGAAGAGCTTCAAGGTTTAAATTCTACACAAGTGTCAAGTGAACCTCAACAATCCAATATAGGTCAAGCATCTAGGAATAATCAATGGATAGGTGAACCTTGGGTACCTTCATGTGGCGGGGGGGGGGGGGGGNGCGGGGGGGGGGGGGTGATTCAAATGTTGTATTTAATCCACATACATTATTTCCCATGGAAATCAATGAGGACTCTAGTGAAGGAGATTTTGATCCTACTTCCATGGAACATCTTGAGGAAGCCCATGTCATAGACCTAAGTGATACAATGTACAAACCTTTAAATGAGGTCATGTCCCTAAACCCTTTGAATGAAAATTTTCCAAATGAGTCCTTAGCCTTAATGCACCCCGAACTCATTGATTGGGATTTATCCAAACCAAATGACTTATTATACTTTCCCAATGACCTTGCAATGGCCCAATACCTAAATGCAGTTGAGCCATGTTCTTCCATCAAAAAATACAATCCAGACATAATGATAGAGGCAAGGGTCCAACCTCTCAATCCACAAAATAAAAGAAAGAAATACAAAAAAATGAAAAGGTCTAGTGGTGAAAACCACCATGTGGCAGTACTAGAACCTAAAAAAGTAAAAAGGTGAAAACCCAAATGTGGCACCTAAGGAAGAGAGGTTGGATATCCTACTAGAACATGATAATGAAAGATATCCTATTCTCATAGAACCAACTTGGAACCAAATTTTATTCACTTAGCAGCATCACTAACCCCATTAGAAAGGAAGGAGTTCATCAAATTATTTCAAGAAAAGAAAATTAACTTTGTGTGGTGATATGCCAGCATGCCAGGGTTAGATCCAAACTTCATAATGCACCACCTTAATGTGAAACCTGACATCAAACCTGTAAAGAAAAAATTAAGAAAGATGCATCCACATATAGCCCTATTAGTAAAAGCAGAATTGGAGAGGCTACTCAAGGTTGGATTCATAAGAGTGATTGCATATGTAGAATGTATATCAAATATTATAGTGGTCACAAAACATGACAAATCCATTAGAGTTTTCATGGATTCTAGAGACCTTAATATTTCTTTCCCAAAAGATGATTTTCTGCTACCTAGCATTGATGCTATAGTGGACTTGACAGCAAGTCATTCTATTTTTTCCTTTTGGATGGATTTAGTGGATACAATCAAATTCAAATTGCACATGAAGACCAAGAAAATACTACTTTTACATGTCCATGGGGGAACCTTTTTTTATAATGTGATGCCCTTCGGTCTCAAAAATGCCAGAGCAACTTACCAAAGAGCAATGACCACTATTTTCCATGACATGACGCATACCTTCCTAGAAGAATATGTGGATGATATTCTAGTAAAATCACATAAAATAAAGGATCACTTACCAATATTATAAAATATCTTCACAAGGTTAGAGAAATTCAAAGTGAGATTGAATCCAAAGAAATGTGATTTTGGTGTGCAATCCAGAAAACTCTTAGGTTACATTGTTTCTGCAAAAGGAATTGAAGTGGGTCCCAAAAAATTACAAGCAATAATAGACATGGAAATTCCCAAAAGTATTAGTCAAATGAGGTCTCTTCAAGGAAGACTTCAATCTATAAGGAGGTTTATTTCTCAATTGGCGGAAAAATTCCATTCATTCACAAGATTGCTACATAAAGACACCATTTTTACATGGGATGAGGAGTGTGATAAAGCTTTCACATTGTTGAAAGATACTTGGTGAACCCACCTATCTTGATGCCACCTATCAAAGGAAAAACCTTATTACTTTACATATCAGCAATGGAGAAATCTTTAGGGGTTCTATTGGAACAAGAAGACAATGAAGGAAAAGAAAGAGTCATTTACTACTTGTGTAGAACATTGATAAAATATGAATTGAAATATAGCTTCATGGAAAGGGATTGCCTAGCAGTGGTGTTTTCCTCTCAAAATATTAGACATTACATTTTGATGCACAAAGTGAAGTTAATTTCCAAAATTGATCCATTGAAGTATCTACTTAGCAAAATATCCCTAACAGGAAGGATTACAAAATGGGTGATGGTGCTTAGTGAATTTGATATTGAGTATGTGGATAGGAAAGCAATAAAGGGACAAGTGATTTCTAATCAGTTGGCCAAAAATCCTTTAGAGTATACACATCCAATTCAAGTGGACTTTCTTGATGTAGAAATAGTTAATGTGGAAGAAAAGGCATGGAAGTTATATTTTGATGGATCCTATACTTAAACTGGTTCAGGGGCAGGAATTCTTTTGATAACACCTCAAGGTTACACCATTCCCAAATCTTACAAACTCTTGTTTCCTAGCACCAATAATATTGTTGAATATGAATCTTTAGTTATAGGTCTCAAAATGGCCTTATAATGGAATGTCAGAGAATTGCAAGTTTATGGAGATTCTCAATTAGTCATCAACCAAATCAATGATGAATACAACACCAAAGATGAAAAATTTATGCCATATAAAAGGATGGTGGATGATTGGAAAAAGTATTTTTCTTTGATAAATTTTGAGCAATTTTCCCAGGACAAGAATAGAGCAGCTGATGCAATGGCTACCTTGGCTTCATTACTCCAAATGCTTGATCAAAATGTGAGGTATGAATTATTGGTGGAAGAGTTGGAAAAACTAGCATTTGACTTACCTGATACTGAAATAATTGCCCTTCTTAATGGACATGACTCACCCTGGTATGGACCAATCTATACTTATCTTAAAGACCAAACCTTACCTTTGGACCAAACCCGAGCTCAAAAATGACATTTTATAAGACAATCAGCTTGTTATACCATCCTATCAGACACATTGTATCACAAAGGTCTTGACAGAATACTCCTTAGGTTTCTAAAGGAACAGGAATCAAGATTATCTTTAAGAGATGTCCATGAGGGGATTTTTGGGTCACATTCGAGTGGATTAAATTTAGCTAATGAAATCATTCGCATGGGGTACTTTTGGAAAACCTTAGAGAAAGATGCTTGTCACTTTGTCAAAGTGTGTGCTAAATGCCAATACCATGGAGACATGATCCATGTACCTACACAAGAATCGCATCCTTTCATCACACCATGACCATTTTATCAATGGGGTTTTTACCTTATTGGATTGATTCACCCGCCTTCTTCCAATGGAAACAAGTACATAATCACAACAATAGAATATTTCACCAAATGGATAGAGGTCGTTCCTTTGACAACTGTAATGGGAAAATAGATTTCCATCATTATCCTTAATCACATCATTTGTAGATATAGTATTCGTTATGCCCTCATCACAGACAATGGAAAAAAAATTAAGAACAAAGATGTGGATGAACTTTGTGAGACATTTCATATTATTCACCATTCTTCCTCCATTTAATATCCTCAAGGTAATGGACAAGTTGAAGCCACAAACAAGAATATTCTCAAAATCTTGAAGAGATTAGTTGATAAATCAGGAAGAGATTGGCATGTGCAGATAAACCCGACATTGTGGGCATATAGAACTAGCATCCAAACACCTACTGGAGCTACACCATTTTCCTTAGTCTATGGGGTAGAAGTTGTTTAACCCTTAGAAGTTGATATTTCATCCCTAAGAGTTTCACTACATGAATTAGTCATTGATGAGGATTATAGGGTTGCCCAACTTCAACAATTGGAATTGTTGGAGGAACATCAAACACAAGCATATGATCATTTGAAGGTATAAAAAAATATAATTTCAAGAAACTAAAACAAGCACATCAAACCAAGAACCTTTCAAGTGGGAGACTTAGTGTTACGAGAAAACCCTAAAAATCAGGCAGATAGGAAAAAAGAAAGGAAAATGGGAAGCAAATTGGCTTGGACCCTATTAGATCTTTTTCTTGTAGAATCAATTACAATAGAAATAAATGCCAAACTCTCCTATGCCCAAGTTGGATTCTCACAGGGAAAAAGCTAAATAACAAGGATAAGAAATCCTTCTACACTTTGGGCTCCACATACCCAGGCGGGTGCTCCTTTGAAAAAAATATTATCTTTTAGCAGTTTTTCAATAGTGGATTGAGGATTGGTGATCCTTCTTCTTTTTATGCCATTAGGCTTAGGAAGGCTAACCTACTTATTCACTCTCTAAGGAATCACCAAAATGAATTATACTGAATACAATTAACTAGACATGTACTTGAAATAGTAGAAATATAAAGATTGATTGAATTTGAATTGATGATAACAACCACTTGTCAGCATTTTGACCAGTGCCTAATCATGGGTGATAGAGTCAAAATAGAGCATACATATATTAAAGATAATCAATGGAAATATAAATGAACCCCAGATAGAATGCCTTACAAACTATCCTCTCATCCTCACACCCCTGTATCAATTCCCTTCATAAGCCCTAACCCTCTACCGTTATGTACAAGATTTAAAACTTTCCTTGAAAGCAACTTACAGACAAGAACATGGTTACTTTATAACCAATAGACTCAAAATGCCTTACAAATTGAACATACAAGAATTAATAGCAAATACAAGAAGACATAATTGATATAAAAATGGAGATTCCATTGTATTTTATTGATGTAAATTTGATATTAGTACATGCAAAGACTCAAAAAACCAACATTCAAACACAATTTAGTAATCTGCCTTGTAGTTTTATTTTACCATCCTTATTACAATACTAGAACTTGATACTTATAGATAGCCACAGTCATCTTGGAATCCTTTTGGAAAATAAGGATGCAACAAGCTATGGATGATTGAACTAGTGGACAAAATATAGTTTATAGAAGATACAAAAATTCAGGCGGATGGGAGTTACAACTCTTTGTCATTGGCCATGTAATCTTTTGTCCTTTGACCGCCTGAATGCTTGAAGTTTCTCTAAGGTGGCTGGGTCCTTTTCATCTAGAAGTTGTTCTCTTGTTGGTGTAGAGGCCCCAATATTTGATTTGTTCAAACTGCTCAACCTCTTTGGTGTTAGCTGTCCCTTTTATGTTAATTGTATCATGCTACCAGGGTGACTATTCCATACTTGCTAACCCATGTGGTGAACACCTCATCACTTGGCCAACTGAAGCTGATGACCTCATCTTTCTGGCTTTTGAACTCTTCCTAGTCACCACTACCCTTCTCAACTTCTATCTCCCAAGATTCAAAGAATTCCTTGGCTTTATTCAAAATATCAATAGTTAGCACAAACCAGCCAGTATTTTCCAATGTAACAATACTTTTGTCCTGCTGGTTAGTGCTTCATTCAATTTTCTTAGCCATAAGGCTTCAATATTTATGTTCCCATATTCTTTGAACATATTGGGATACATATCATGTCTATCGCTGGAAAACTCTTCTCTTAGAATTGTGACCCTTTTGATGATCATGTTCTTGTTGATGTCCAAATTAACCATTAGTTTGAGACATTTATGGGTGCTTGTCAGGATAATATCAATGTTACTTTGTTCCTTTGAGAGAGAGTAAAAGGATTTGACATGGGCTGCCTTCCCTTTCCAATTATTCACTATCAAATCCCACTGCTTCTTTTCATCATCATGCTTTCTCATGATGCCTGCAAGTTTTTTTCCTAGTAGATAGAGGTTAGGAAGGTTGACCTCACCGGCAGACCTTTTGAGGTTGGAAAATATCTAATCTGAACATTTTTTCTTTACCAATTCCTCAGCCTCTTTGTATGTTAGGAAATCTTCAAGGTCCCTTTTACCCTCTTCTTCTAGCCTTGTTCTTTCACTGATCAACCTATTCTTCTCAGCCTCTAATTCTTCTCTTTTGGCATCGATGGCTTCTTGTGTAGTGGGACTTAAAGGTGCAGGGGATGGTAGATATGTCACAAATGGAATCAAGGAGGAGGGTTGGTGAGGTTCTTGAGCAATTACCCCTTAGCGCACAAATTGGATCTTTTGTTTACCCTCCATCTCTACTATTCTGTTATCTTTTATCAAGGATTTGACATATTCCTCATTATAAGCTTTAAGTGCAAACTCATATCTCTCATTCAAGCTAGCATAAGCCTCCTTTTCTCTCTTAGCTACCTTCATGCTTAAATTGGCTATTTGAAAAACAAGGTTTGCAGATTTAGTACATGAAGTGTCAGCAACCCTCTTTACAATTAGGCTGCCTGTATCTTCAACATCATCTTCTTCCTTTATTCTCCTCTTGTCTTTTTTATTTAATGACCAGATTGCCAGAGCTGCATGATCTTCACTAAGCTGGGCACCAACTGATGTCCCAAAAGTGCTCATAGGTTTATCTTGCTTTCTTATAGCATCAAAGACCATTGCATCTACTAGATCCAATTGTGGCAATATGAGAACTCCCTGCCTTTTAACCATTTGTCTACCCTCTTTAGGAGTAATCTTATGAAAATTTGATATCATTTCCTTCTTAACTTATTTCTCTATATCCTCCTTGGCAGAGTTGGGTTGAGCTTCTAGCATCTTTTGGCACTTGTGATTGTATTCATCAATATGGCACCTCCATAGAAATTGAATGAAAGCACTAGTTTTGATGAAATTGTCATCAGAAAAGAATTCATCACTCGCTTGTTTGGTTACAGTATCTAACTCCTTACCAGCAAAATCTGCTACTGTGTGGTCAGTTGCTATATGTCTAGGTACCTCTGGCATCCCTTCTTGAAGCTCTTGAGTGGTAACAACTGCTTCACCAACATTCCTCATTTTTACTAGTTGTTCAGCAATGCCCTGATCATCATACTGCATGGGGGATTGGGAAGGAGAGTATAATTCACTCTCCTATTCTTTTGTTTCCACCCTTTGCCTTTTGGGAGAGGGCACCTGGTGCAGCGCCCTCACTCCAACAACTCACTGATCCAAGACTATTTCAGTCAGGGCATTACATGAACATGGCACTATATTCATACTCATCTCCACTTAATGAATCATGCTGAGGATCATCATCATTTAGGTTGTGATGTAGTTATTAAGTTGATATTGGTCCATGTGTAAAGGCCTAAGGCTCATTGGTGATTCTATGAACCTTGAGTCTTAGGACCTATGGGACATTTGGCTTAGAGTAGTTAGGAATGTGTTAGAAAATAGGTTATTATACCTAAATAAGATCCTAGGATAATCTAGAGTCCTTAGGATTTCTTTTTATTCAAAAAGTTGTCAAAACAATAAAAAGTTGCTAAACAACTTTACAAAAAGTGCTTAGAAGTTGTAACAAGTGGGTTTCAACTGATTAAAACTGAATATCAGATAGTTGATTGGTGAAACACACTTATATATGTGTGATACAACCTTCCCATGGGCAGAGGTTGACAGATGTAAACTTTTTCATTTGAAATCAATAAAAATCCCTATTTTTTCCTTAAAAATCACTATTTTTCTAATTTTGCACGGGCTGTACGGATTGGCAGCAACAGTTTAATGGTTGGGGAAGATGCTATATTCAACTATCTTTCGAATTCATTTGGTTTGAAGTCATTTGGAGGTTTGTAGATAAAGATATCACATTTTTACTCCTTGCATCTAGGAAAACCTAGTTTCCAGCAAGGTTTTGGGCAAATGGGGTTATAGCTCGCGACTATACCAGCCATTTTTCACAAAACCCAATGCAAATGAAAGCCCTAGGGATGTACTTTAATAATTTAGAAGCTATAGGACAGAAGGCAAAGGGAATGAATTATGCTTGCAAGCCTTAGGTCAAATATTTAGATGTATTTGGCCCTGAATTATAGGAATTTGAGTATTCCATGTTTGATATGTACAAATTGAGTAATCCAAAGGTGTATTAGGTGTTTTTAGGTATCCTTGAACAGATCCAAAGACTTCATTTTCATCTATGTACCCATTTCATTGATCTTCCTTTGAAAACCAAGCCTATTAGGGCCCTATTAGGTCTGTGTACCTTGGAGGATTCTTGGAGTGCTGGAGTGGATTGGAAGTTAGGCTTGTGGGATAGTGTTTGGATTGTTAAACACCTTCAAACTACATCATTAGATTTGGTGTTGTGTGTGGGGTTGAGTTAGAAATCCCAATTTTGTCAAATTTGGCCTTGTAGCCCTATTTTGGGAAGTGACTAGGAAACTTGGTGAAAAGTTGAAAGAAATGTGTTTTAGGGCCTGGTGATTGGTCTTAAGGATTGTTAGAGGTGTATTACCATCAGAGAAAGGTGGTAAAGTAGTCCTTGAATTCTAATTGAAAACCTTAGCAATTTGAGCAGTTGGATCCCAAAGGACTAAGAAGACAAACCTTCCACTGTTGCACTCTGCATCAGGTGGTATCAGAGTGGTTTGGATCTTGTGGAGTGCAGATAAGACATCATGTTTGAAGGGGAAGAAGGAGAAAGGGAGATCCCTTTGAGGATCACAAATTTTGAGTTGGCCAAGTTGGTGAAAGAGCAAATGGCGGAAAGCAGAGCAGCAAGAGAGGAGAATAGAAATATGAAGAGGGAGTTAGAGAAATTGAAGGGTAAGTTGAGGAAAGGTG
>MU223516.1:514157-556310 GCA_018584345.1 Thuja plicata | reverse complement strand
TCTTTTTATTCAAAAAGTTGTCAAAACAATAAAAAGTTGCTAAGCAACTTTACAAAAAGTGCTTAGAAGTTGTAACAAGTGGGTTTCAACTGATTACAACTGAATATCAGATAGTTGATCGGTGAAAAACACTTATATATGTGTGATACAACCTTCCCATGGGCAGAGGTTGACAGATGTAAACTTTTTCATTCGAAATCAATAAAAATCCCTGTTTTTTCCTTAAAAATCACTGTTTTTCTGATTTTGTGTGGGCTGTACGGATTGACAGCAATAGTTTAATGGTTGGGGAAGATTCTATATTGAACTATCTTTTGAATTCATTTTGTTTGAAGTCATTTGGAGGTTTGTAGATAAAGATATCGCATTTTTACTCCTTGCATCCAAGAAAACCTAGTTTCCAGCAGGGTTTTGGGCAAATGGGGTTATAGCTCGCGACTATACCAGCCATTTTGCACAAAACCCAATGAAAATGAAATCCATGGGGATGTAATTTAATAATTTAGAAGCTATAGGATAGAAGGAAAAGGGAATGAATTATGCTTGCAAGCCCTAGGTCAAATATTTAGATGTATTTGGCCCTGAATTATAGGAATTTGAGTATTCCGTGTTTGATATGTACAAATTGAGTAATAAAAAGGTGTATTAGGTGTTTTTAGGTATCCTTGAACAGATTCAAAGCCTACCTTTTCATCTATGTACCCATTTCATTGATCTTCCTTTGAAAACCAAGCCTATTAGGGCCCTATTAGGTCTGTGTACCTTGGAGGATTCTTGGAGTGCTGGAGTGGATTGGAAGTTAGGCTTGTAGGATAGTGTTTGGTGTTAAACACCTTCAAACTACATCATTAGATTGGGTTTTGTGTGTGGGTTTGAGTTAGAAATCCCAATTTTGTCAAATTTGGCCTTATAGCCTTGTTTTGGGAAGTGACTAGGAAACCTGGTGAAAAGTTGAAAGAAGTGTGTTTTAGGACCTGGTGATTGGTCTTAAGGCTTGTTAGAGGTGTATTACCATCAGAGAAAGGTGGTAAAGTAGTCCTTGAAGTCTAATTGAAAACCTTAGCAATTTGAGCAGTTGGATCCCAAAGGACTAAGAAGACAAACCTTCCACTGTTGCACTCTGCATCAGCACCTCTTGAACACTGATATCTGCTGGTCTCTTTCCCTTATGTTGAAGAGGCTAGTTAGCTTTGGGAGAAATAGCAGTGTATCCTCTCCTCTTATATACTACATAATTCCCTGGTGGGACTATTCTGCTCTGTGGAAATGTATTCAGGACAGCAAGAGCCCTCTTTGGATAATTTTCAACTTCTATCTGCCTCTTCTCATTTAGGGTTTACATAATTCCCTCAAAAATATTCATTAGGGAATCAATTTTGTAAGACCATGGGAAAAAATCCTTTAAAGGATCATAAGTCTTGTCAAAATTTTGTACAAATTCCAAAGACTTCTTGTACGCCATCCATTTCTCTTTCTTGATTTCCTGAACATCAAGGTCAAAAATATTTTTGATGATATCCTCTGGATAATTGAATTGATGTTCTAACATCACACATTTATTCCTCTTCCTAAACATACCCATGATAAAATCTTCATTATCTGCACATCTAGACACAAAAGAAGCTAAATGATAGGGCTCAAAATGCTTATCAAACTATGTCCACCCACCTTTGGTTATGATAAAGTGATGGGCTCTAGTGAGGGTAGAAAAGATATTTCTTTTCATCTTTCTGGTCAGGGCTTCTTCCTATAGCCCACCTAATTTCCTTATAATTTCCGCTACTCCAATCTTGAGTGGGACTCTGTAGGGTAGCACATAAGGAGTACCTCTAAAACCATAAACCCTAATTACTATGGAAAAAGGGTACAAAATTAAATCTCCCCAATTGTGAGAAATTTTTAATTCCGGGGCATATTCCATAGGCCTTAAAAGCCTCATCATTTCATTGTGAACCCTAGCATTTAGGTTACTTAGTAGTGACTTGAGTCTACTTGTAAAAACCTTATCAAAATACACATAACTAGCACCCTTCCTATCCCATGACAAATATGCACTCCACATTTGAACAGGCAATTCTTTACCATCTTGGAATTTCTCTAGTTTCATTTCTTCCTCAAAGAAGTCTGCACTATTGAACAAGAACATATGCATCATGAGGGAATACCAACCCATTGGTTTCTGTATGTTTCCATCTTGAATTCCTGACAAACCCTCATGCATCTCCTAAGCAATATAAGATGCAAATTCAAATACTACTGACAAGTGGGGATGCAAAATTTGAACAACCATCAACATTATATGGATATGCATTGCCAAATTTTCATCTATCCCCATAACATTGCATAGAGCACTGTACATCTTTTTGTCCATTCCATTAAAAAGATCCAACTTGAAAGGTTCTGGGGTTTTAGGCCCTACCACAACCAGGTTCCCTATTTTGTTGACATACCCTTTCACTACTTCACCCCTATAATAGTATGTTTGGTTCTGGTATACTTCTTTAAAGTACTCAAGATCAATATCATCCATATGGTGAGAGGTGTCAATCAGCTTGAAAATCCTTCTGATTTCATCAGTTGATACAGTCAATAGTATATTTCCCTAGGTATCCCTAACAACCCTAGCCACCTTATGATAAGTGTTTGCAATCAAGGTGAACAAATCAGTGTCCATGAACACACTAGGTGCTATCAGTTTTCCCACATCTAATTCCCAAATATTATAGTCTGGGGTAGGGGCATTCCTCTGGCTATAGGCTATTGTGAACAGAGTGAGGCCATCAAAACTGGTATTGGCATCTTTTGCCCATCTACTGAAATCGTATAACCCTTCTCCAATTTTGAAGTGGGGATGTGGTGGAACTACCCTTTTAATTTGTGTGGCATCACTAGAGGACAGTGGTAATTATTGCAACAAATCTTCCCTAACATTTCTCTTTTGGTAATCAACCTCTCCAAAAACTTCAACTCTAGGGGCCATTCTAAGGTTTTTTCTCCCAATACTAGACCCAGATTCTGAAACAAAGCACTAAAACCTTTCTAAACTATAAATTCCACCACAATTTGAATGCTAGTGAATTAGTAAGCTTACCCATTCTCCATAGAAGTTGCATGAAGCCAAGTTTCTCTGCATTCCCATTTTTGTTCAAATGATTTTGATGAACCATTGTGATTGCAAGTCAACTTAATCAATTCTACAGCCTCAATCAAATCAATCTTTCAAATTGAATTCAACTAGAGTTGTCATACATTCTATAATTGATTCACATGCTTCAATTTTGTGGCTTAACGACTCTCTGCAACATATTTTACCAACTTTGAATTTGAGCCGTTGATTCTAGACATCATTCTCTGCATCTGACAGCTATCTTATTTTCTAGAAAACAACTGTCTGTCGAGGACACATGTCACCACCACTTAATCGCTTACTTTCTAGATGTCAAGCACTTCCCTTTAAGTGATTAAGAAAGTTGTTGGATATGAAACAACTTAACTATGGTCTAAGTTCTCACCAGCTCTGAATGCCTGGGTCCACTAGCTGCCAGATGTCATCACCACTTAATGGCTTGCCTGATATATGTTGTGCATCTTGGGTATAAGCCATTAAGCTAACTGTTAGATCTTTCTAGGCTTTAACACCTTTTATACTTGTATGCGACTGGACCCACACTCTTTCCTAGATAGGTGTCACCTCTGCTTAATCGCTTTCCCGTTAGATGCCATGCACTTTTCCTTTAGGCCATTAAGCGGGCTGTTCAATCTTTCCAAACTTGCCCACTATTTAACAAAGTGCCTTTATGACTGTTCGGACCCACCAAGGAAACGCATCACCTCCACTTAATCACTTACTTGATAGATGTCATGCATGTTCTGATTAAGCCATTAAGTGAGCCGTCAGATCAAAGCTGACTTGCTTGACATATAAGGTGATGACGTAAAAGGGAATTTTCATGGCAAGACTTAGGAATTATTAAACTGTTAGGATGACATAGTCGTTTTGCAAAAATCAACCTATTTAACATGAACACATGACTTAAGGTGACTTAAGTGACCAAAAAAGTAACGTGAAAATAGAATCGGCCAAGACAATTAGGGTTTTTAGTCATTTTCCACCATTTTCAACTACGTTAAGGGTTTGAACAAACTTTGTAGAGGTATAAGGACAGTTTTGATCTTGATTTTGAAACCTTAGACACTACTAATGACAAGGGACCTTAGGAAAATTGCAAGGCACAATCTAAACAGGAAATAACACCAATAGTGGCTCTTTCTAAGGATGTTTAAACACTATGTTATAAAAAGAACCACAGATCTCTGGGGAAGCAGACCACAAACCAGATCAACCTAAAACTAGAAACAAACACACAACATAAAGGAAACACACCTATACATATAATACATACTACTGTGCATGGAGAAAAAAATTCAATTAAAGAAATTTTTCAAGAATTTTCCATGCACTGGCAATTCATGTTCTTCATCATCCAGATTCTTGAGGAAATAAGAATATTTTCCAAAGATCCAAGATATAACAAAAGGTCCAATCCATAGTGATTCAAATTTCTTGTGTTTACCTTTCTCTTCAGCCCTAATGTTCCACTATAATACAAAATCACTAGGTAGAAACTTTCTCTCATCTGCCCTTCTGTCAAAAAGGTACTTCATTTTTTGTTGTAGTTTGACATTTTATTTCTGGCTTTCTCTCCTTATTTCATCCAATTCTACTAACTAAACCATCATTTCTTCCATGGGTTCAGAAATTTCTATTTCTTCATTTTGGATAAATTTGTAAACTGGGAGCAAATTGTTAACAGGCATCCTTGACTGAACACCATAAACCAATTCAAAAGGAGACTTTCCAGTGGCCTTCTTGACAGTAATCCTATCAGCCCAAAGGGCAAGTTTCAACTTAACATGCCAAGCTCTCTTATTTCCATTCAAGGTCTTTTTTAAGATTTGCAAAATACTTTTATTACTAGATTCTACTTGACCATTAGCTTGAGGGTGGTATGGGGATGAATAGGACATAACAATTCCCATATCAGAGAAAAAGTCAGTGAATTCTTCAGATCTAAAGCACATGGCATTATCCATTATCAATTTAAGGGGGACACCAAATCTTGTAATTATATTATCCATCAAAAAATCAATAACCATAGTACTTGTTGCTTTTTTGGTTGGTATTGCTTCTACCCACTTTGTGAAATAATCAGTTGCTAGCAAAATCCAGCCATGGCCTCCACTTGATTTTTCATTAAATTCTCCTATAAAGTCCATTACCCACATAGCAAAGGGAGCTTCTTCTACCACCGAGTTTAATAAAAATGCCCCTGAATATTTCATATTGCTTGAAAATATTTGGCAAGGCTCACATTTCCTAACAGAAGTGTGAGCATCTTGAAAAACACAAGGCCAATAATATCCAGCCCTTAAAATTTTGTGGGCTGTTGTTCTAGCAGAATAATGCCCTCCACATATTCCAGCATGCATCTCTTTCAATACCTTTTCTGATTGACCTTTGTTAAGGCATAATAACAAGATCCCATCTCTATTTTTCCAGAACAAATCACCCTGCAACAAAACATACTTTTGTGATTGCAGTTTCAAACTCCTCCTTTGGTTATCATCAAAGTTATTTGGATATTTAGCATTTTTCAGAAAATAAACAATATTGGTATACTAGGGTTGCATCTCAATACTTGTCAAGTAGTTTTCTTTTACACCAACACTGTTTACTTGGGCCAAATCAAAATTTTCTTTTTTCATCAACGTAGCCAACCCTAATCCCCTCACCAACTTAGTGATATGGATTTCTATGTCAAATTCTTGGACTTTGTTTATCCATTTACATCTTTTTCCTATCACTTCATTTTGAACAAAGATGTCTTTGACAGCAGCATGGGGGACATAGGCTTTTACTTTTACACACACCAAATAAGGCCTGAAAGCCTTGACTACCTTCACCAGAGCATAAGCTTGTTTTTCCATCATCTGATAATTTAATTCAGTTGATTGCAATGAATTACTAAAAAATGCAATGGGGTACTCAAATCCTTCACCATCCTTCTGCAATAAGACTGCTACAATAGTATGAAATGAGGCAAGAGTAAAAAAAGAAAATGGCTTAGTATAATTAGGGGATACAAGAACTACTACTTCTTGAATAGCTTGTTTTATCCTTTCAAAGGCTAACTGATCTTCTAGGCCCCATTCAAACTTCACATTTTTCTTCAACAATTTGACAATAGGTTTAACCAGTTCTGCAAAGTTGACAATAAATCTTCTAACAAAGTTGATCTGCCCTAGAAATGATTGTATACATTTTAATTTCTTTGGAGCAAGTACCTTTTGGATGGATTCAACCCATTCAGGATCTATCCTCACCCCCTCCTTTGACACTATGTGTCCCAAAAGTTTCCCCTTAGTAACAGCAAAGTGACACTTTTTTGGGTTAAGAGACACCCCATATTCTAGTGCTTTTACCATGACCTTTTCCAAGTGTTTGGAATGATCCTCTGCTCTTTTTGAGAATTTTGTTAAATCATCTTGGTACACCACCATCAAAACACCTATGAGGTCTTTGAAGGCTACATCCATAGCTCTTTGAAAAGTTGCACCAGCATTTTTTAGCCCAAATGGCATACGAGCATATACATAAGTGCCCCAAGGGGTAGTAAATGCAGTTTTAAATTGCTCAGATTCTTTAACCAACACTTGATTGTACCCTAAGAATCCATCCATCATAGATAACAAATCACATCTAGTGACTTTATGCAACATAGCCTTCATGTTAGGTAAATCGTAATTATCTTTCAATGAGGCTATATTTAAATTTCTGAAATCAACACACAACCTTATCTCCCCATTTTTCATTCTTACAGGGACTAAGTTAGAGACCCAAAATGAATTTCTAATAGGCTTGATTATGCCTGCATCCCTTAGCTTCATTAGTTCTATCTGCATCTTGGTAGCCAGTAATGGATTGATTGGCCTTTGCTTTTGTCTGAATGGTTTAGTGCCTTCTTTTAGAGGGACATCATGTTGGAATAAATCTTCTTTGTAGGCTTTCAAATCATCATAGGACTAGAAAAAAACATGTTTGTACTTTTTTAGAAACTTTATCAAATTCTGTCTCACATTGTTGTCCATTTTCTTGCCAATGTAGACTAATTGGGGAGATGTTTTAGATCCCAAATTTATTCCCTCTAAGTCTTCAACTCTGGCATTGGACTTCTGAGTCATATAGTTGTCATTTATGCTGAACATGCCTTCCAATTCAACCAATCCCTTAGGAATGTGATTAGTATTCAATTGGATTACTTTATGATCAAAAATATATTCCTTATTGTCCACAATTGACACTAGAGATTCACAATCAATCTTTTGACCATCATATTGATCCATACATTGGATAAACTTGAGGATATCATCATCATCCTCAAAAACTTGACAATTATGAATATTGTTAGGAAATGTTGGCCTATTTTTTTTTCAACCATTGACATGCCAGTAAGAGTAGCATCATTATTTTTTAGGGAAATACTTGCCAGGAAATTTGTCATTATATTATTTGATCTTTCTACCCATAATATATTGAAAGCATCAAAGAATTCTATCCTATCCCAGTCAACATATTTATACAATTTTAATCTGTCATCTTTAGCAGCATAATGTCCCCTAATCTAAGATATAATTAGCTGGGAATGTCCATGGGATTTTAAACATTTAATACCATGCTTGATGGCAATATCCGTTCCCAAGATTAAAGCCTCATATTCGGCAGTATTGTTTGTGCATTGAAAAGTTAACATGAACGAATATTTGAAAGTGATAACTGATGGAGATATCAACAAGACTCCTACCCCAGATTCTTCTTTTGAACATCCTCCATCAAAATACATTTGCCAAAGCCCATTTTGTTACAATAACAGTTCATCCACAATTGGGTTAGTGTTTTTTAACTATGGCTTAACTTCTTCAACCATAAAATTCTCCATATCAACATTCACACAACAATTTTATTGATCAGGTAAGACCACCTCAACCATAACAGATGACCAGGGTTCTCTATATAATTTGACCTCATTCCCATTTATAGGGATAATTGCATAAGATAAATCCAACTACATCTTTCCTCCTACTGCTACTGTCCATTGTCTTGATAAAAGCATACCATAATATGGTTTAGTATCCACTACTACTATGTCCATTCTATAGGTTTCTTTAGGGAAAGCAGCAATTTTCACTTCAATATCCTTCAATGTTCCTATCATAGGAACTTCCCTATTATCCATGGCATAGCAGCTCCCAACAGATGTAGTAACTTGGAGGCCTAATTCTTTCATCACATGATAAGACATCACATTTTCTGTGGCTCTAGAATCAATCATATAGTTTTTTGCCAAGAAAATATTTACCATTAAGGTGACATAGAATGGATCAACAGATAATGGTTCTTGAGTTATTATATTTCCAATGCAAATGTTAGAGAATTCCTCGCTCTTTCCTTTTCCTTTCACTAATGGAAAATCTTCTTTAGCACTAGTTAGTGTTAAAGTTATCTCCTCATGATTAGGGACAGATACATCATCTATTCCTTTTAATAGTGCCAGAAAAACTTCTTTATGCTCTTTTATTTTCAACATTTCCATAAGAGGAACTGAGAGTTTCATTTGGGTCAAAGTATGTTTCATGTCAAAATGAGGCGATTTAGGGGGCATATCATTTACTTTCTTCATTTTCTTGAGTTTCTCATTTGGAACTAATTTTTCCCTTGATATCCCCTCCCCAATATGATCATGAGAAGCTCCTACTTGTTTACGACATTCATCTTTGTCATCTTTCTTAGGATGAAAATCCTCATTTACTTGAGGTGAGTCTTTTCTAACATAAACAGGGGTAGACTTTACTTGAGTTGGTTTTACTATTATTTTTCTTAAGTTGTAGGCATTTCTTTCTTGATTAATTGCCGCAATAGTTAAGGACCTTTTTTCTTCATCAGTAGGAGTCCTAAAATGAGATTGTGAACTATCATCACCCACTGTGTTTATAGTTTCTTGTGAAACATACTCATCCTAATCACTTTGATATGTTCAACTTTGTAACTAGTTTGTAAAACAATAATTATCCTCCCAACATGAATTATCAGAGGATGAGGCAATATTAGGGGGCCATGGATATGGTTTCTTTACTATGAACATATTAATAGCAGGGCCTTCCTGCTCTCTTTGTTCTGTTTGGTCAAACAAAGCCTGAGCTACTACTCATTGATAGGAAGAGTGTGGCATATTGAAAGCATCACACCAGGGAGTGTTCTCAACATAGTTGGCATTGTTCCTTTTCAGGCGGTCTGGGTTTTCTTTTGCTTTTGGGTTATCTTACCCCTCAGGGACAGGTTTTCCATTATTCCAATTGGTCTTGTATGGATAATCTCTCAAGTTAGGTTGTCTGTCAAATCTTTGGTTAGTATACTTATTATCTAAGTACCCTCCTCTATCATTCTTATCCATCTTGGTAGCAAGGTCTTTTAGTGCACTCACCAATTTATCCACTGTGTCATCTTCTTTGATATTTTTATTGGCTGATCCCTTTTCTTTCCAAAGTTTATTGTCTTCTCTCTTCCCCAATTTCCCTGATGCTCTTCTATTACTCTCAATGTCAATTGCTATCTTGTAAGCATCCCTTAAGGTAGTTGGGTTCTTATCTCTAAGTAGATAAGACAATTTTCCATTAGCATCATTAATGTAAGTCGTAAGGCACACTTCCTCATCTAATCTCAAAACTTGGAACAATTTGTTCATGGCCTTTTGAAATCTACTGTTGAAGTCGGCCATATTTTAATTTAGGAATTTCTTGATTTTATTAAATTCATTTAACATGTATCCAGAATTAACATGCTCTCTATACTGCTCCCTAAAATACTTTACAAATTCATCCCAAGAGGCAATACTATCATTAGGCAAGTTTCTAAACCAATCCCTAGCATCTTTAATTAAAGATTGAACAAAAAGTTTCATAATGATATCCTCATCTTCAATTTAAAAGTCAGTGATCTTATCACCAAAAGATTTTAAATGCTCTTCACAAGTAACAACATTATTTCCTATGAACTTAGGGATCCTATCTCTTACCTCATTGGGGATCACATTAGGGTGACCAGGAATGCCTTCAAAGAAGAGAGCTCTATATTTGTTCATGTGGATAGGCCTCCTTTGAAAATTTCCCAACTCATTATTACCATTTGGTCCAATGATTCCTCCTTGATGTTGAATAGGTGGAGGAACACTCTGCTTGGGCTTGGCAGCTTGAAAACTTGGGTGAGGACCCATAATTTGAGTAGCTACATTAGGACCAGAGTTTTGAACATTTGAGTTCTTTCCACACTTTTGGACTTTAGGAGCACCACCTTAATTGTTCACATTTAGATCAGAAGATGGATTTAATTTTTGTACTCCTTGATTCATACATGCATAGAACTACTTGCAATAGTATTATTGGTAGCATGAATTAAGGCTATATTCATCTTCATATTTGTTGTAGCAGTCTCCAATTCCAACTTTTCTAGTTGTTTTTCCAAGTCATCTTTAGCCTTCTTGGCTTGTTCAATGTCCAAATCAATTTTAAGTATTCCTTCAAGGTTGGAAACTTTCTGCTGAGGCTCATTTATGCTGATACCAACAACCTTTTTCTTACCTTTGTTAGGGGCATCTTTATTAGTTACTTTGAGTTTCACATTTCATTGATTCTCATATGGGAACAACTACCTAATGACAGGTCCTTCCTTCTCAAACTCATCCTAGTCAGGGTTTGAAATTTTATTTGGGGCTTTGCTTCTCAAATCATTGAGGGTACCAAACAATTCTGGATCCAAAATTTTTACTTCTTGATTCAGGCTTTAAGTCTTGAGATCATTCCTTCTAGTCTCAGCTAAGAGTTCTTCTCTTTCCAATAATAAGTCATATATCCTTTGTCCACATTTTTCCTCTACTTCAGCTATTTCCTTTTCTTGTTCTTTATTTTTTCTTTTCAAAGCCACAACCTCATCTTACAACTTATCAGAATCATATGATGTTGTTTCAGTAGTAGAAGTCTCTTCTGGTGGAGCAAGATTTTCTTCAGCAGGAAAGAACCCTATGTTAATATTTTCTCCATCCCTAAAGGGATCAAAATTGGTATTAGCTCTACAAGCATCAACTGGTCCCATGGGTTCTGCATCTTCAGATGAAGATGACTTCCTTTCTGGAATGGGATTATCCATTTTTCCTTCAGAGGCATGTTGGGAATCATGTTTAGATGCCCCTCTTTTGGACCCTTTGAGGCGTATGGATCTCTTCTCAAAGATCCTTTTCAGAATTCATTTTGGAATATGATATGGTATTTATTTTTTGGCTCATCTCACAGAACAAACAAATACTTCACTATGCAATACTAGAATACTCAGAAGTTAGTCACCAGCCCTTTTCAGAGGATTAATATATATAGAGATCAAACACCTTGTCACAGATTTGCTTTAAGAAATAAGAAAATATAGAACTTTGCAGATAGATTAGGCTTGATAATTCCTTACCTAGCACTTTCAAGAATATGATCTTTCACTATCCATAGCTACAAATCTTTTTCATTCAGTGGATTTCCTCTTGAGAAAAAATAAGGAACCATATTAGATATCTTAGAATTATCAACTATTCCAACTGAGACAAGATCTATATCATTTTTAGAATCAGGACCTTCAAACAATGTGCCATGGCAGATAAGTAGAATAAACTCGCTTTAATGATTATGAGGAAAAAAAAACTAATTCTCAATATTTTAAGGACAAATGCTTTCATGATCATGACTCTTACAACATTGCAAGTCCCTAGTAGAGTCACAAATTTGTTAGCTCTTTATCTTGTAGAATCAATTACAATAGAAATAAATGCCAGACTCTCCTATACCCAAGTTGGATTCTCACAGGGAAAAAGCTAATTAACAAGGATAATAAATCCTTCTACACTTTGGGCTCCACATACCTAGTTGGGTGCACCTTTGACAAAATATTATCTTTCAGCAGTTTTTCAATACTGGATTAAGGATTGGTGATCCTTCTTCTTTTTATGCCATTAGGCTTAGGAAGGCTAACCTACTTATTCACTCTCTAAGGAATCATCAAAATGAATTGTACTGAATACAATTAACTAGACATGTACTTGAAATAGTAGAAATATAAATATTAATTGAATTTGAATTGATGATAACAACCACTTGTCAGCATTTTGACTAGTGCCTAATCATGGGTGATAGAGTCAAAATAGAGCATACATATATTAAAGATAATCAATGGAAATATTAATGAACCCCAGATAGGATTCCTTACAAACTATCCTCTCATCCTCACACCCCTATATCCAATCCCTGCATAAACCCTAACCCTCTGCAGTTATTTGCAAGATTTAAAACTTTCCTTGAAAGCAACTTACAGACAAGAACATGGTTACTTTATAACCAGTATACTCAAAATGCCTTACAAATTGAACATACAAGAATTAATAGAAAATACAAGAAGACATCATTGATATCAAAATGGAGATTCCATTTTATTTTATTGATGTAAATTTGATATCAGTACATGCAAAGAATCAAAAGACCAACATTCAAACACAATTTAGTAATTTGCCTTATAGTTTTATTTTACCATCCTTATTACAATACTAGAACTTGATACTTATAGATAGCCACAGTCATCTTGGAATCCTTTTGGAAAATAAGGATGCAACAAGCTATAGATGACTGAGCTAGTGGACAAAATATAGTTTACAAAAGAGACAAAAATTTAGGCGGATGGGAGTTACAAATCTTTGTCATTGGCCATGTAATCTTTTGTCCTGTGACCGCCTGAATGCTTGAAGTTTCTCTGAGGTGGCTGGGTCCTTGTCATCTAGAATTTGTTCTCTTTTTGGTGCGAAGGCCCTAATATTTGATTTTTTCAAACTCCTCAACCTCTTTTGTGTTAGTTGTCCCCTTTATGTTAATTGTATCATGCTACCGGGGTGACTATTCCATACTTGCTAACCCATGTGGTGAACACCTCATCACTTGGCCAACTAAAGCTGATGACCTCATCTTTCTAGCTATTGAACTCTTCCCAGTCACCATTATCCTTCTCAACTTCTACCTCCAAGGATTCAAAGAATGCCTTAGCTTTATTCAAAATATCAATAGTTATCACAAACTAGCAAGTATTTGCCAATGTAACAATACCTTTTGTCCTGCTGGTTAGTGCTTCATTCAATTTTATTAGCCATAAGGCTTCATTCTTTATGTTCCCATCCTCTTTCAACATATTGGGATACATATCATATCTATCCCTGGAAAACTCTTCTCTCAGAATTGTGACCCTTTTGATGATCACGTTCTTCTTGATGTCCAAATTAACCTTTAGTTTGAGACATTTATGGGTGCTTGTCAGGATAATATCAATTTTATTTTGTTCCTTTGAGAGAGAGTAAAAGGATTTTACATGGGCTTCCTTCCCTTTCCAATTATTCACTATCAAATCCCACTACTTCTTTTCATCATCATGCTTGCTCATGATGCCTGCAATTTTCTTTCCCAGTAGATAGAGGTTAGGAAGGTTGACCTCACCGACACACCTTTTGAGGTTGGAAAATATCAGATCTAAATGTTTTTTCTTTACCAATTCCTTAGCCTCTTTGTATGCTGGGGAATCTTCAAGATCCTTTTACCCTCTTCTTCTAGCCTTTGTTCTTTCACTGATCAACCTATTCTTCTCAGCCTCTAATTCTGCTATTTTGGCATCAATGGCTTCTTGTGTAGTGGGACTTAAAGGTGTAGGGGACGGGGGATATGTCACAAATGGAATAGAGGAGGAGGGTTGGTGAGGTTCCTGATAAATTACCCCTTGGAGCACAAATTGGATCTTTTGTTTAAACTCCAGCTTTGCTGTTCTGTTATCTTTTATCAAGGATTTGACCTTTTCCTCAATATAAGCTTTAAGTACAAACTCATATCTCTCATTCAAGCTAGCATAAGCATCCATTTCTCTCTCAACTACCCTCATACTTAAATTGGCTATTTGAACAACAAGGTTTGTAGCTTCAGTACCTAAAGTGTCAGCAACCCTCTTTACAATTAGGCTACCTATATCTTCAACATCATCATCTTCCTTTATTCTCCTCTTGTCTTTTTTCTTTAATGACCAAATTGCCAGAGATGCATGATCTTCACTAAACTAGGCACCAATTGATGTTCCAACAATGCTCATAGGTTTAGCTTGCTTTCTTATAGAATCAAAGACCACTGCATCCACTAGATCTCATTGTGGCAATATGAGAACTCCCTGCCTTTTAACCATTTGTCTACCCTCTTCAGGGGTAATCTTATGAAAATTTGATATCATTTCCTTCTTAACTTCTTTCTCTATATCCTCCTTGGCAGAGTTGGGTTGAGCTTCTAGCATCTTTTAGCACTTGTGATTGTATTCATCAATATGGCACCTCCATAGAAATTGAATGAAAGCCCTAGTTTTTATGAAATTGGCATCAGACAAGAATTCATCACTGGCCTATTTGGTTATAGGATCTAACTCCTTACCAAAAAACTCTGCTACTGTGAGGTTAGTTGTTGTATGTCTAGGTGCCTTTGGCATCCCTTCTTGCAGCTCTTGAGTGGTAACAACTACTTCACCAGCATTCCTCAATTGTACTAGTTGTTCAACAATGGCCTTATCATCGTACTGTATGGGGGATTAGGAAGGAGAGTATAATTCACTCTCCTATTCTTTGGTTTCTACCCTTTGCCTTTTGGGAGAGGGTGCCTCTTGAACACTGATATATGGTTGTCTCTTTCCCTTATGTTGAAGAGGCTGGTTAGCTTTGGGAGCAATAGTAGTGTATCCTCTCCTCTTATATACTACATAATTCTCTGGTGGGACTATTCTGCTTTGTAGAAATCTATTCAGGATAGTAAGAGCCCTTTTTGGATCATTTTCAACTGCTCTCTACCTCTTCTCATTTAGGGTTTGCATAATTCCCTCAAAAATATTCATTAGGGAATCAATTTTGTAAGACCATGGGAAAAAATCCTTTAAAGGATCATACGTCTTGTCAAAATTTCGTACAAAGTCCAAATACTTCTTGTACGCCATCCATTTCTCTTTCTTGATTTCGTGATCATTAAGGTCAAAAATATTTCTGATGATATCCTCTAGCTAATTGAATTGATCTTCTAACATCAAACATTTAGTCCTCTTCCTGAACATACCCTTGATAAAATCTTCATTATCTGCACATCTGGACACAGAAGTTGCTAAATGATAGGGCTCAAAATACTTATCAAACTGTGTCCACCCACCTTTGGTTATGATAAAGTGATGGGCTCTGGCGAAGGTAGGAAAGATATTTCCTTTCATCTTTCCGATTAGGGATTCTTCTTGTAGCCCACCTAATTGCCTTATAATTTTTGCTACTCCAATATTGAGTGGGACTTTGTAGGGTAGCACATAAGGAGTACCTCTGAAACCATAAACCCTAATTACTATGGAAAAAGGGTACAAAATTAAATCTCCCCAATTGTGAGCAATTTTTAAGTCTGAGGCATATTCCATAGGCCTTAAAAGCCTCATCATTTCATTGTGAACCCTAGCATTCTGGTTACTTAGCAGTGACTTGAGTCTAGTTGCAAAAACCTTATCAAAATACACATAACTAGCACCCTTCCTATCCCATGACAAATCTAAACTCCACATTTGAATAGGCAATTCTTTACCATCTTGGAATTTCTCCAGTTCCATTTCTTCCTTAAAGAAGTCTACACTATTGAACAAGAACATATGCATCATGAGGGAATACCAACCCATTGGTTTTTGTATGTTTCCATCTTGAATTCCTGACAGACCCTCATGCATCTCCTGAGAAATATAAGGTGCAAAATCAAATACTACTGACAAGTGGGGATGTAAAATTTGAACAACCATCAGCATTATATGGACAAGCATTTCCACATTTTCATCTAGCCCCAAAACATTGCATAGAGCACTGCACATCTTTCTAGTCTTTCCATTAAAAGGATCCAACTTGAAAGGATCTGGGGTTCTAGGCCCTACCACAACCAAGTTCCCTATTTTGTTGACATACCCCTTCACTACTTCACCCCTGTAATAGTCTCTTTGTTTCTGGTATACTTCTTTAAAGTACTCAAGATCAATATCATCCATATGTTGAGAGGTGTCAGTCAGCTTGAAAATCCTTCTGATTTCATCAGCTGATACAGTCAATAGTATATTTCCCTAGGTATCGCAAACAACCCTAGGCACCTTATCATAAGTGTTTGCAATCAAGGTGAACAAATCAGTGTCCATGAACACACTAGGTTCTATCAGTTTTCCTACATCTAATTCCTAAATATTACGGTTTGGGGTAGGGGCATTCCTCTGGCTATATGCCATTCTAAACAGAGTGAGGCCATCAAAACTAGTATTGGCGTTTTTTTCCCATCTACCAAAATCATATAACCCTTCTCCAATTTTGATGCGGGGATGTGGTGGAACTACCCTTTTAAATTATGTAGCATCCCTTAAGGATAGTGGTAATTATTGCAACAAATCTTCCCTAACATTTCTCTTTTGGTAATCAACCTCTCTAGAAACTTCAACTCTAGGGGCCATTCTAAGGTTTTTTCTCCCGATACTAGACCCAGATTCTGAAACAAAGCACTAAAACCTTTCTGAATTGCAAATTACACCACAATTTGAATGCTAGTGAATCAGTAAGCTTACCCATTCTGCACAAAATTTGCGTGAAGCCAAGTTTCTTTGCAATCCAATTTTTTCTCGAATGATTTTGATGAATCATTATGACTGCAAGTCGACTTAATCAATTCTACAGCCTCAATCAAATCATTTTTTTAAATTAAATTTGACTAGAGTTGTCACACGTTCTGTAATTAATTTACAGGCTTCAATTTTATGGCTTTGTGACTCTCTGCAACATATTTTACCAACTTTTAATTTGAGCCATTGATTCTGGACATCATTTTCTGCATCTAACAACTATCTTATTTTTGTGAAAACAATTGTCCGCCGAGGACATGTGTCACCACCACTTAATCACTTACTTGCTAGATGTTGAGCACTTTCCCTTTAAGTGATTAAGTGGGCTGTTGGGTATGAAACAACTTAACTGTGGTTTAAGTTCTCGCCAGCTCTGAATGCCTGGGTTCACCAACTGCCAGATGTCATCACCACTTGATGGCTTTCCTGATAGATGTCGTGCATCTTGGGTATAAGCCATTAAGCTGACCGTTAGATCTTTTTGGGATTTTAACACCTTTTATACTTGTATGTGACGAGACCCACACTCTTTCTTGGACAGGTGTCACCTTCGCTTAATCACTTGCCAGTTAGATGTCGTACACTTTTCCTTTAAGCCATTAAGCAGACCATTCAATATTTACAAACTTGCCCACTGTTTAACAGAGTGCCTTTACAACTATTTGGCCCCACCAAGGACACATGTCACCATCGCTTACTCACTTACTTGATAGATGTCGTGCATGTTTTGATTAAGCCATTAAGCGAGCTATTAGATCAAAGTTGACTTGCTCGACATATAAGGACTTTTCATGGCGAGACTTAGGAATTATTAAAGCGGTTAGGATGACATAGTATTTTTGCAAAAAGCAACCTATTTAACATGAGCACATGACTTAAGGTGACTTAAGTGACCAAAAAAGTAATGTGAAAATAGAATTGGCCAAGACAATTAGGGTTTTTAGTCATTTTCCACCATTTTCAACTAGGTTAAGGGTTTGATCAAACATTGCAGAGGTATAAGGACAATTTTGATCTTGATTTCGAAACCTTAGACACTACTAATGACAAGGGACCTTAGGAAAATTTCAAGGTACAATCTAAACAGGAAATAGCACCAACATACCCTTTGTCATTGTTTCATCCTTTGGGATAGGAACCTACAAACTAGCTGATTATGAAGGTGATGAGTTGCAAGAACCCATTAACATCCATCTAAAGAGGTTTCATACCTGATCAAATGAAAGAGTATAGGAGGAAAGAGTATTAGATGAGTGTGTATCCGATGGTTTTAGCATCAAATTTTTGTACATGAGAAAAGATTAAAATCCAAAAAAATAGAAAGATCAAAAAATAAAAAATAATGGAAAAGAAAAAAATATTAGAAAAAGGATAAATTGAGCATGAAAAAAGCAAAAACATTTAAAAAGATCAAAAATCAAAAATCAAAAAATCAAAATCAAAATAAAAAAAATCAAAGAAAAAAATTGAAAAAAAGAGAAAAGTGCCTTGGTGAAAACCTAGCAATAGGTGCATTGCTAGAAAAAAAAAAAGGAAAAAGGAAAAAAAAGTGCAATAAATCCAAGTGGTGAAAACTTGGCAAACAAGCACTACTTGTCCCAAGTCAAGCCTAGTTGTATTACATTTACATTTTCCCATCCTTGTATATACCCCATTGCATTCTGTCATTTGTACATAGTCAAAATAAAGTCTCTGAGCTACATTTGTACATAAAAATTTTGTTGTGATGTTTGCAAGTTGCCCTGGTTCATTATCATTGACAAATCCAATTGAGGTAATAACTTGTATTCCAAGAACTCATCGGAGAATAGACACAAGCGATATTTCTAATCCCTTCATCGAAAATAAGGAATCACAATCTTTGACACTTATCGAATTATCCAAATATAAAATTTCTACAAATCCAAACATGTGAATCATCTCAATTTCAAAGGCTAAGCAATCAAATGCTAAAGCTAATACATCAATCATTATGAACAAAGGATCAAAATTGGATGGATATTTTTTCTAAGAAAATGGATCAACAAAAAAAGAGAAAAGTTAAGTTCAATGATGTTTCTTGATTTTTCTATCATATCTTTTTAGCTTATTGATGATGTGTTAAACTAGATATGCAATGATAGAGACATGATTCTTTTTTTTTATTTTTGCTTGTAAGGTTGATTCCTAGATATATGCATTTTTGTCTAATGACATGATCATTAAAGAATCATCGAGGATATTTGTATATCACTAGGGATTATATCTTTGTTTGTTTACAAAAAAGGATACCTTGCCATTTAGATTGTTCCTATCTTAATGCCAAAATCCACTTGCAACATTGAATCTAATAAAATCGGTATTCATACTCTCATGGTGGGGGAAATCTTACCAGTGAGGGTTGTATAGATGAGTTAACACTTCAATGATGATAGTGGTCACATTGAATCAGATAAATAGGTATTCATACCATCATGGTTTGGAAATGTCACCAGTGAGGGTTGTACCAGTTTCTAGACAGTTTCCCAAAATGCTCAATGATGATACTTGCAAAAAATAGCAGTCCATTCAAAAGTGACAACTGTCTTAGGTTGCATTTGTATATCTCAATCATGTTAGATTAAATCATGCATACATCTTACATTATGGGTTTTCTCAAGGAAAGGGGGGTCAACCATCCAATTTTAAGTATCAAGAATTCTTCTTTCGATGGAATATGTGGAACTTTATCAAAAATAATAGATCTCATTTACATTTCAAAAATTGCATTCATTAGAGGCATTGCATTCATCATTTAAAAAACACTTGCATTTTGTAGGATCATTTCATTCATCATAATTTAAGAACACTTACATTATATATCCTCCTTTAGGAGGATTTTCAAATCATTTAGTTGCATTACACAAATCATATAGTTACATTAACATTTTCCATAAGCATTCCAATCACCATCATAGACATAAAGCATTGTATTAACATCTAGTATCATCACATTCATATTGTGCATCCATCATAGAAACATAAAACATCATTTTTCATACATTTTAGGGCATCCATACATAAACACATCAAGTACAGTATCTACATACATACATCTTGCATCAAAAACCACAAAGACATGCATATAGATAGATTCATATAATCTGCATTCATCAAAATCATAAAAGTCCACAATATAATGACATCAAAGATGAATATAATTAAAATTAAGGGGTAAGGTCTCTACAATGTCCATAGGAACACATCAAGATATATCAAACAGTACATCATCAAAAGTGATACATATGTCCTCATCAAAAATCTGATGCACTTAACAAAGATTTAAGCATGACTATCTCCTGACTCTGTCAGGCAACCCATGAAAATATGGTAACCTATACCTACACCTATATATGTACCAAAACTGCTATATGGTCCTATACCATCATCTATCACTGCATCTGGTCCCCTTGAAGGTCTTGGTGATGGCCATGATACACCTCTACTCTCAACCTATCGGGAAGTACCACCTCTGACACTCTGTGTATAAGAACAAGCACTCTGACCTGCTGGCAATAACTCATGATATAAATTATGGTAGAACTATCCTCTTTGGATCTCCTCTTACAAATATTGCATGGTAGGATGGGTCATACCATCTTTAGTCACCTTCTCTAATCACTGGGCTATATCCTCTGCCACTCCTCACTGCTATATAGCATGATCTCTCTAAGTCCTGGTCACTGCTAACTCTGCCTCCATGGTATGAATATCATGATCTCTCTGTGACCTGGTAGAAGGTAACTCAGCCTCAAGCCTCTAAATCCATCCCTACAATAATATGATGTGTGCCTATGCTATAACCAACTCCCCATGCAATCTCTACATATCATGACTGGGGATACCCCTTTGTAAATCCTATCTTGCACCTTGTACTATACCTGACCTAGCTCTGCAAGATATATTTCCATGATTTGGAAACAACAATCTCCTCCACTCTGTAGCAGGTCCATCAGGATCACTATCATCTCCTCCATGATCACTATCATCTCCTCCATGATCACTGACATCTCCCCCATGACCACCATCATCTACTACATGGTCATCCTCATCATCACCACATCCTTGACCAATCACCCTACCACCTCTCCCTCTCACTTCTCTCATTGGGATATCATCTAATCCTACATCCTCCTCTATGCAATCTCTCTATCATCCTCCATATCTCGTTGGTTGTCAAGGCTAATCCTCATCATCATCATCATTCTCCAAGGGAGGCACTGGCTCATCTAGTGAAGACTGTCATGGAAAGGGATGTGCCAAAAACCACTGTGTATACTCATCTTTTACACCTGAGTCCATCACATCATCCTCATAATCCCAAGAAACTAGAACTAAAGTGTGAAACTCATCTCTAGCTCTCTCAAAAGATACACATGGTCCCTAGGTAGGTTTCTCCTTTCAAGTATGTGCATACATAGCTAGTCCCTCGGGAAAGCCTTGTGTCCATCCAAACTGGTGCCATACTCTGGTAAAGATGAATCTCTCAATAATATAAGGTGTGCAACCAACTAACCATCTTGATGTGAAGATGTATATCACCTCTTGACAATCCTTGTACCACTCCTCACATCATATTTAAGGTTTTTTGGTTGTATTTCTAGTTCTGGTGTTTACCCTAAAAAATTTTATGTCCTCATGATTGAGAGTTGCACAAATTATGAAACTATGTCCAAAATTGCAAAATCCCTAAGAAAGTTCCATCTTATTAGGTCAAAATCTAGAGAAATGGTAAAAAACCCTATGTATTAAGTTTCATTGTATGCAAAAATGTCAAAAGCCCTAGAAATGTTAATTAGGTTTATATTTTCGAGTTACCTTTTTGGAAGCTTAAGTCACGTGCCTTTTAAGATTAGTTGCCTAGTCTCTTAATACTAAATGAATATTCCATTTTATTATGAGACTTAGTGATTCACCTTAGTCCGGTTGTCTCTAAGAGAAAAGAATATTCCTTTAAAAGTCATGAGACTTAGCGATTTCTTTTATTCGCAAAGTCTCCACATGTAATATTAACCTTTTAAATATTTTGTGGCCACATGCAGACAAAGGCTTTGGTTGCGGTGTCGCGGAACAGATCATGGGTTAAAGCAAAGTGTCTAGCGACTTGGATTTTTTATAGTCGCGCAGTCTCTAGATAAGATCAGGTTAATGATGAGTTAGAAAGCAATGAGTCGCGAGGTCTCTGGATATGAAGTGAGCTAAGTTAAAAGATCAGAGACTTAACGACAGGTGTATGATCAAAATGAGATCCACGGTGGTCAGGAGGTCTCTTAATAAACTCTGAGTTAAGAAATTCTTTCAGTGACTTGGATTCCTTCAGTCGTGAGGCCGCTAGAAATAAATTAGAGTTAAAATAGGCTTTTCACTGATGCCATCATGAATAAGTTATTAACCAATCAGAGTTTAAGGTTTTCAAATATGGAAAAATAGCTGTAGTATAAGTTAATGTAGCCAAACAAATGTGATTTCAATTATATTTTGAATTTTATAAGGTTTTTAATGAAAAATCACTCATCAAGAATTGATTATCTGACGGTATGAATGCCATGGCTAATTCCAAAAAATTGATGTCATAGTATATGAAGCTCATAATGAAGTGATGGAATTACAAGCTAGAAGTGACAATCCACATTCAATTGGCAATTATAAGTATACTTGTCCATTATCATTTTATTTTACAAAGATTTTGTTTCTCAGAGCGAAGTGTTTACAGAGTTTTAGTGTGCTTATGAGAAATTGATATTTCTAGTAGTAAGCTACTCTAAAGGTGATTATTTGACTTGAAATTCAGTAAAGATTGCAGTTGACTGTGTTCCAGAGTTTAGAATTATAGAATTTCAGCATAATTAATAGTTGTGGTGAGGGTTTGATAGTATTTGTTTCAATATTGGTATTTAGGGTTGTGATCATAACAGAACTAGGGTTTGATTTAGGCCTAAAGTATGACATCTACTAGTGGGAGAAACAAGGAGGTTGAGGATGATTCAAAAGGAAAGATAAACTTCTCAAATGAATTCCTCACTCTACTTCCTAGTTTTATTCAGAATCAAAAGGTTAGTGCATATGTTTTGATTGATGATATGTCATTTGTTAGAGATGCTAAAACACTAGGGTCATCAAGATATTCACTTTTCAATCACTTTTATAACAACAGTGATGGACCCATGCCTGTCTCAAATCCTTGGACCTGTGGTTTGGCCAGATTGTTAGTTCCTGATGTCTTTTTTGATGTAGACTTCATATTAGAGCTAGTCGATAGATATGAACCTTTGATAAAAACCATTAAGAGGGATGATGGAAAGCTTCTACTCACCCTAGACAGAAATTCCTTTATGAAATCCTTTAACATGTATTACACAATGATTACTAAGATAAATTTGAAGAGTTTGGAAAACATATATACCAGGGAGTTTGGTATTGTTGCTAAATTGATCAAGGACCATCATGTCCCTAAGAAAATGAAGGCCTATGTAACCCCTATGGCAAGAACAACCCCATACTTTTTTAAAGAGTTAAAATTTTACATGAAGTACATCACATATGCACTATGTAGAGTACTTGGGAGAGATTTAGGAGTAAAAATAATTACTTCTGACATTTTGATGATGGTGTTAGATATGCAGAGTATTCACACCACTTCAAATTATGATTATATTCAATATATTATTGATCAAATGCACCAGGGATTTATTGACATACAACCTAAGAAGGATCATCCAAAATTCATGCATTATTCAATACTTATGCATATGATTCTTTATTACAATTATCTAGTTTTGGACTGCCAATCACTATAGCCAAAGAGATTTCAACATAATCAGCCCAATCCTATTCAGTTTTGGATCATAATGTGGAATTACACATCTAGGAAACAACATTTTTGTGCTTTTGAGTATTGGATAATATATCCATTTCTTAAGTGCTTAGGAGTTGATAAGCCTAGATTAGCTATTAGGATAATTCAATTGTTTAGGCCCTGTTAGTATTTGGACAAATGGTCAGGAGATCATAATTGGGTAGATTTCTACTATGAATAGAAGTTTACCCTCATAAGGGTTTATGGTTGCCCTTACCCTCCACATATTTTTCTTCTTCATTTTTCACCTAGAATAGCTACCATGGAGTTCATCTGGTAGCTCATTTTAATAGATAAAGAGCACCTTGCTCCACACAGGAAGGGAACTTTCACCACTGGGCAATTTAAGATTTACAATTTTCTGATTGGAAAAGGGGACCTAGATCAGGTGAATGCATGGTTGAATCATTACAAAATGAATGTAGCCATACATAGACATGTTGACACAAAGGGGTTCATTCTGAGTGCAAGGAAGTTGCTTACACCCACCATCCCTTACACAAAAATACACGAAGAATGTATGACGGAAGATCTGATCAGAAATATTTTAGAGGATGAAGAGGTAAGTAAAAGAAAAAAAAAATTTAATGAGCTTATGGATTTGGAGAGATAGGTGAGGAGAAAAGAAATGAGTTTTTGAGGGTTTTACCCTAATTTTCCTTATATCAAGAGGCTAGATGCAATGATTGATAATCACACACTCTTGTGTAATCAGTTGGAAGATGCACTAGTAGTGCCAGAAAAGGGCCACACAGATCATTTAGAATCTGAATATGATGATGACAGTGACCAAGGTTACCCTTCACCTTCTACCAATCCAGAATATCAGGAAATTGTCTATGGTCAGCTAGATGAAGGTGAAAATATTGTTGACCTAACAGAGGTCCCAAAAAAGGAAATATCAGATGAGCCCCCTCTTAAAAAACAAAAGGTGGAAGTAGGGTAGCCTTCTAAGAAAAAAAGAATTTATAAAATTAGAGCCCTAATAACTAAGAATAGACCTATGATCATCAGCTAAGAAAGAAAATTAGGGCTGGGAAGAAATTACAGAAAGATGTTGATGAAGAGGAAGAATTACTCCTCAAATCATGTATTGATGAAAGACTATTGCATCAGGAGGAGTTCCTCAAGGATGACAACTTCATAAAAACTAGGGAATTCAAAGATTTCCTTATTTGGAATAAGAAGCAACAAGTTGGGAAGCAGTTGCAGCTGGTAGGAGGTGATCTATTAAATAAGGAAGCCTTATAGATATTGCAGGAATATGATCTTGAATGTGAAGAAATAATGCCAGAGAAGGCTAGAGAACTGGTTAAAGCCAGTGGTATGTTGTTTGTTGAAGGTTGGGACTTATCCTTAGCCTATATCATAGATCATATTAGAAGACAACCTAACATCAAATTGTCATCAAAGACCCAGGTTGGAAATATGATGAGAGGGTTTGGTTATAACCCCAAATCCCAAGCACTGGCAATGTGGAGCGTAGCTCCTAATTCATTATCAAAAGCCATCTATTGTTAATATTCAAGAAAAGATGGAGGGAAAAAATATTATTTGGACACTTGACAACACATGAGACTTGGAGATAGCCCAAGTAATGACTCATTTTTCTCAGATGAATGAGGCAAAAACAACTCTGCTATCAGACAAATTGCAAAAGCTCACTAGTGACACTAGTGATATTATCTAAGATAGGGAATTAGCCCTAATAAAAATCAAGGAACAAGATAATCTTATAGATGAGCTTACGAAACAACTAATGGAATTAATAGAGCCTACCCCTATGAAGCCCAAGGAGGTTATAGATGCTAAAATCCAGATGGAAGATACAAGGGATACATTGGTTGAAGTAGAATAGGGGATCATTGAGCATGATAGTGTAATTTTGGGAGCATTGGTATCAATTTTGCAACATAGAATTAATATTATTAAGAAGATAGATTTAGTATATGGATCATATGGTAGGTTTCTCGACCTACAAATAGAAGTGGCAAGTTTTCTGACAATTTTGAACCCCTACTATGCAACTTGGTCTGGGAAGACATCACTTTTTGAGAGATTAGCATCAGTTTATCCACTAAGATAAGATTTGCCTAAGATAGTACCTTTGGAATGTAGTGAGATAGAGAAAATCGAGGCTACCTTATCCTTTTTTAGAGGTAAAGCCAATCAAATTGAGGCCAAATTAAAGATGTTTGGGTTAGATTATAGTAGGTTTATACCTCCGATTAGGGCCGAGGATGATCAAATCAAACCAGATTAGGGTTATGGATAACATAATTTGATAGTGTACTTCCCAATAAAAACATTTATGTCTCTGACCAAGGACAATTGGATATGGAAAGGTTCAATGCACTTTTGGATGAAGTATTTAAAGCAGAATCAGATTGCAATAAATTAATATCTAATGTTAAGAATATAACAAATACTGGATGGGAGAGACAAAAGACTCAACTGGAGAATATTCAGAATTTTGAATGGCCAAAAGAGGAGGATATGACCACCTGGGACATTCTAAGAAAGCCTAAGAAGAATAAGCCAGTGACAGTATATTTGGATATTATTGATGAAGAATAAAGGAATGTCAGAACACCTTTTACTGATTTCTTGAGAGACAAACAGGTTAGTCATCACCAAAGTCCAATCACAGACTATCCTCAACATACACAACCAAAGATATCAAAGATCATATGAAGAAAAAGGAATAAATCATATTTCATTCTCTATTTTGTCTTTCCACCGCTTGGTTTCTCTTATCTTTTGTCTTATTTGTATTTAGGGTTAGGTATCTAAAACCATCCGAAGCTTGTTGCATCCTTTCCTTAAGGATTCCAAGATGGTTTAGGTATATATATATGGATCAATTTTGTAAAAGGAAGAGAGATGAAATATAATTGTAAGCCAGAATTCTAGATTTGAGTCTGTGTTTTTGAGCTTTTAGCCTTTATATGTACTGAAGTAGAAACATATGAATAAAAATATAGTACAAATTTATTCTACATTGTTGTTGTCTCTTTGCTTATTGTGTGTACTCTTTTATGTTTAATTTGTAAGGCATGTTAAACATATTGGATATAAGATAGCTATCTAATTATTTGCAAGTTTCTTCTAAGGGGATAATTAAATTTTGTGAGTAGTTTCAAAGAGTACAACAGTGATTGAGGATTTGATACAACATTGTGGGAGTGAAAAGGTAGTTTGCAAGGCACTTTACCTAAGTTGTATGTAGGTTATAAGTCATCCTATAGTATTCTTATTTGTTTATCTCTGTGGATTTATATCTTTTGACTCTATAGCCCAAGGATAGGCACTAGTCTAGAACCTGTTAAGTGATCCATCATCATCCAAATATTTAAAACTATTTAAAATAAATTACATTTATACAAAGAGCATATATTTAAAATCAATTGTACTCATAGATTTTACAATTTGAGTTTGTTGATTTATTAAAGAGAAAATCAAATAGGTTACTCCTCCTAAATTCATAAGAATTATAAAAGGAAAGAAGGATGAAATTCCTTATCATGTTTCTATTTGTCATCATCAATATAATGTTTTGGATTGTTAAAATTTTCCTTAGAGTAATCATAGTTATCTGCATTGTTATCTATTTATCCATATAAGAACAGAGCATTCAACACATAAGTAAAAATCCACTCTAAAGATACTGTCAAGTCAGTAATCAATCATAGGTAAAACCTACCTGAGTTAGTGGATCTCAAAAAATAAGGAGGTGATAATAGGTATCCCTAGTGTTATCAAAATACATCATCAATTAGAGTTTTCTCTTGCTTGAATCAGAATTTTAAGGCATTGAGAGTCATAGAGTTAATCAAGTATTCAAACATTTTAGAGGCCCTGCAAGAAAAATCTCTAACAAATTGGTGACTCTACTAGGGAATGATATAATCAGTTATATTTAAAGTTGTCCTAGAATCTTAGGTGTATCAATTCAAATCTTCCAAACTAGTTTCAGTTGAGTTGGCCTATCCAAGTCGCCCTAACAGATTGGTGGCTCTACTGGGGAGAAAGATTATAAAGTCTTGTTAGTGGTTTTCAGAATCTCTAAGGGTTTAAAAGGAAAATACAATAATAGTTATAGTTGTTAAAGTCATTTTGATAAGTATTCATCTATCCCAAAAATTGTTGGGTGGTGACTCTAAAATCTAAATCTCTGTGATTATTAAAAGTTAGTAAATATTTTTCAAAATGAATACTAGGTCAAAAGCTAAAAGGAATCCTAAAACTACATTAGATGGTGGATTTGCTTCAAATTCAAGACTGGAAATGTCTTGGAGAAAGAAAAGAAACCAAGTCAACATAGATGAAACTCCCGCAAGAGGAAAAGAAAGTAATACTAGGAGAGAGGTAGGTAGAAATCAGTCCATTCATGATGGAAATACTTGAGAATATGAAGAAGCTACAAAGAAAGTATTAGAAACATCTATAGCTACTTCGACTTCTAGTGAGAGGGAAGGAACAAATACAGTCATTTCAAAATCCAAGGAAGCTCCCTCTAATGAGCTTGCTGAAGAAGAGGCACTCATCATGAAACATCTTGCCCTTATTCAACAAATGAAAAGGGAAAAAGAGATTAGAAAAAAGAAAAAAACATGAAAAGAAAGATGTTGACAAAATCAAATGAAGATCTTTAAGATATCAAACTACAAGGAATACAGAGAGGTCTCAAAAGGACCAAGAAATACCACTTACTCATAGAGCTTCTAGTTCACAGAAAGACAAGGACATAGGTAAACAAAAGATGATTGAAAGAAAAAATGAAGAACCTAAAGTTCACAAGGTCCTAATAGAACAAATGTCCATGTTGGATATCGATCTTGAGAAATTAAGAATTGAAAAGGACACCATGGAGAAAATGCTAGAAAAGGCACAAATGGAGGCTGCAAAAATTGAAATGAAGAAGAAAATAGATTTTTTGCAGTCTTCCAAATATTCTTATGCTGGAATAGAGAATACAACAACTTCTAAAGAAAAAGAAACTACTTTTAAAGAGAATGATGACTTTCAAAGAAAACCATTGCATACTGAGAGGTATAAACAATTTAACTTCATCAGTATCCCTGGATACCCCAATACATTTCCAAAAGATGCTGGTGATATAGGAGAAAAACTCCCAAAGTTCGTAGGTAATAATGTTATTTCATGTGAAACACACTTAAGAAAATTCATTGATTGTGTTGATGATTTAAATATCACTCATGAAGATGTGTTAATGAAGCTTTTTGTTCAGTCTCTAGTAGAGGATGCTAGAGAATGGTTTAGAAGCCTTTCTAATGGTTTTGTAGTTTCCATGGATGAGTTAATTGAATTGTTTAAAGATTAGTATGGTGATAAGACAAACAAAGGATTCTTGCTGAATGAGTTCAATAACATTAAAAAGAATTACAATGAAGACGTCACTGAGTTTAATACTAGATTTCAAAGAGTAATGCACAAATTGTTTCAAAAAATAAGGCTGGATGAAGAGGTATGTTTAGTAACTTATTTGAATGCCTTTGATTCTAAAATGGGGTATGCTCTTAGGGATAAAAACCCTAGAACTCTTACTGATGCTTATAAAATAGTAGTAAATATTGAAATGAATAGAAGGGTGTCTGGTAAATTAAATAGAAGAGATGATTCAAGGTTTAGCAAGAGTAACAAAAAAGAACCAAAGTATAAAGAATATAGGGCTCCTCAGAACAATAGGACTTCTTATAATAACAATTATAATCCACAAGATAGAATGCAAAACCATCCTTATGGAACTCAGTTCAAGGATGGAAAGCCTATTGTTCCACTTAGAAAAGAGAAACTAGATAATAGAACTCCAAATCCTCTGCATAAGAATGCTGTCCACTTATGCAATGATGATTTCTAGTGTGAGGCTTGTGATGTCCCACACAACCCTAATTTTTGTATTGTTTCCTTCAATTTGAAAACAAATGAAGAACAAGGAAATGATGAAGTTAAACAATGTGATCACAATATGACAAATGCTTATTCATGTCATGATATAGATTCGGATAGTGAAATTGAAAATCATGATTCTTATAGTTCACAAAGAAGTGTAGAAAATCATCATCAACAGATTTTATCAGATAGTGAAGTAGAGGAAACTGATGACCATAGAAGATGCTATGCTCAAAACAATCAGGATCTTCCACTTATTAGAAAAGCTTTAGATGAAGAGAAATCTAGGATTACTGCAAATTTAGTGAACAAGGCTAGAAGCAACTACCATTTGAGAAACATAGTAGTTGGTGGTACTAGTAGTCATCCATCTAGTGTCTTTATAAAAGAAAACAATATAGTCACCAAATATGTACAGAAGAAGGAAGGACCTGGGGAAAATGCAAACAAGCCTAAGGTCAAAATTATAACAAAAGCCTTAGAACCAAATTTTGTACAAGAAGGAGAATCAAAAGAGAAAGAAACATGTACTTCTGCTCTTAAGATAGAAAGTAAAAAGTTAAAAGAACCAACTCGGAATGTCCATATTGAGGAAAATAACATTACTATTGAAAAATCAAAATCCTCAGATGTGAAATATACTCCTGTAGATATGGGTCACTATTTATCTCAAATGATTGTGAAGGTGCCATTTCTATAAATGATAAGAATCAAAGAACACAAGGAAAAGGTGTTGTCATTATTAAACAGTGTGCCCATAATGAAAGTCCAAAATCCAAAGAATGTTGACAAGAAACCAATTAAAAAAGGGAAGGAAGTTGAAGTATTAACCTTTGAGATTCCTCACATTTTCTTGAATACAACTTATTCCCCAAAAGTTGTTGACCCCTTTTTTCTTTCACTGATAATTAATGGAAGGATGCTAAAAATTTGTATGATTGATTTAGGAGCATCTAATACTGTTATGCCAGTGGAAATTATGAGGTCTATGGGATTACAGGTTGACACTCCTCATGGGAGATGTCAAGCAATGGACTTTAGAGAAGTCCCTGTGATTGGTACCATTGAGGCTATGCCTTATAAATTAGCTATATGTCTTGATGTGGTAATGACTATGAATGTTCTTGTTGTTGATATACCACCACATTATGGGATGCTGTTGTCAAGAAAGTGGAGTGCTTCAATGGGAGGTAGTATACAAAGTGATTTATCATATGCTACTTTCAACATTGCTAGAGATAATGTTAAGGTGTCAAGGGAGGGTAGAACTCCTCACATGATAGAAAGATTTGAAGATACTAACATTAATTGTTGCATTGATATGGATATGGAAAATTTTAGGGTACAGAGGAGTGAACTTTATTATCAAAATGAAAATATTGATCCTCTAGTCAAAGAGTTAAGTGTATAAAGTGATGGATTATGGAAAATGTATTTTGATGGAGCTTGCTCTAGAGAAGGGTCATGAGCTGGTGTGTTACTGGTATCTCCATCAGGTACAACTTTTAAATATTCCTTTTTATTAGCCTTCCAATGTACAAATAATACTGTAGAATATGAGGCATTGTTTTTAGGTCTAGAAATTGCCATCAAACATGTAATTAAATGTTTAAAGGTTTATGGTGATTTTGAATTGGTGGTAGCCCAAATTACATCCAAATATGCAGTGAAAAATGAGAGATTAAAAATGTATAAGTATGAAATTTGGGATCAAATTGAAATGTTTGATGCTTTTGACATAAGTTGGATAGAAAGATCAAAAAATATAATGGTCAATTTCTTAGCAAATATTGCTCTCAAAACTGATGATTTGACCTTACATGGGGTGTCAATACTGGAAGTCAAGACAAGATTGGTTGTTCCAGATAACATATACAACTAGCAAGTTTTTCAAGATGACCAAGATATTTTGAGATTCATTCAATGTCTAGATCATTATGAGAACTAGAGCATAGATTGTAGTACTTTGCTAGAGAGTGATGATGGAAAAGACTATATTTTGGGGAATGAGGTTATCCAATTGAGTTCTAATCAGATTCCTAAGGGTTTGGTTGAGCTTGGCGAATTTTTTAGTAGTCAAAATGATCACTCAACAAAGATAAGCAATGTTATGGTTGAGGACTTGGAAGAAATTAACTTAGGATCAGAAACTAGTCCTCAAATTGTTTACATCAGAAAAGGTTTAAACTCTCATGTAAGGAAAAATTTGATTAAACTATTGAGAAAACATAAACATGTCTTTGCATGGTCATATGAGGTTTTGAAATCCTATAGAGAGGACCTTTTCCAACATCAGATCCCACTAAAATCATATGTGAAACCATTTAGGCAAAAATAGAGGCCTATTAACCCCTTGTTGGCTCCTAAGATGTAGAAAGAATTGATAAAGTTAAAGGATGCTGGGATAATCCAGCCAATCAAACACTCAACTTGGGTATCAAATCTGGTACTAGTTAGAAAAAAGAATGGAGATATCAGATTATGTTTGGATTTAAAAAATTTGAATATTGCCTCACTCAAAGATAATTATTCCTTACCTAACTTGGAGGAAATGTTACATAGGGTAACTGGTTGCGAGCTGCTATCAATGATGGATGGTTTCTCTGGCTAAAACCAAGTTTTAGTGAAGGAATCTGAGCAATACAAGACTGCATTTACCACTCCTTGGGGAACCTATGTTTATGTCAGGGTGCCATTTGGATTGATAAATGTAGGAGAAAATTTTCAAAGGGCCATGGATGTTTCTTTTAAGGAATTTATTTATTTATTCATGGTCATTTATCAAGATGATTTAGCTGCATATTCTGAAAAATCTGAGGATCACTGTGAGCACCTAGGCAAAATTTTCAATAAAGCTCTAGAATATGGTGTTTCGTTAAATCCTAAGAAATGTCATTTTGTAGTACAGGGAGGAAAGTTGCTAGGACACATAGTGTCTAAGGATGGAGTGAGAATAGAGGCAATCCAGAAGGTCATTGCTCCAAAAAGCTTAAAAGGAGTTCAATCTTTCTTAGGAAAGATTAATTTTGTTAGGAGGTTTATAGAAAACTTTGTAGAGATTGTCAAACCTATTATAAAGTTGCTAAAGAAAGATGCAAAATTTAATTGGAATGAAGAATCTCAAATGGAATTTGAGAAAATAAAGAAGGTAGTGCAAGAGGGTCTTGTTCTAAAATTTCCAGATTATAGTAAGCCCTTTTCTCTATTTTCATTTGCATCTTATCATACAATTGTTGTTGTTTTACTACAAAAAGATGAACAAGGATTTGAACATCCAATAGCTTTTTATAGTAAATCTCTCCAAGCTACAGAACTTAATTATAAGATGATGGAGAAGCAGGCTTATGCTTTAGGAAAAGATATAAAATCTTTTAGGCCATATCTGGTCTGTGCCAAGGTGCAAGCATATGTTCCTCACTCAGCAGTGAAATATATTCTTACACGGTCAGAAGTTACTGGTAAGAGATGTAAGTGGATAAATAGAATACATGAATTCAATCTTGAAATCCATATTACAAAGTTAATAAGAGGCCAAGGTTTGACAAGTAAATGATACAGAGACATATGATCAAACTATTACAACAATAGAAAGACAACCATTTTATGCTAATATTGTGTACTTAAAAAATGCCAAGTGTCCTAGTGTTATGACTGATAATCAAAAGAGAGGTCTTAGATTGCAAGCCCAAAAATACACCTTAATCAAAGGAGATCTATATTGGAAAGACAGAAATGGTGTATTGTTGTTATGTCTAGATAAAAGTCAATCTGATAAAGTTTTAAATGAGATGCATGCAGGGGAGTGTGGAGATCATTTTTCTGCCAAGATTATTGCCCACAAGATTTTAAGGGCTGGGTACTATAGGCCCAGTTTATTCAGAGATACATATGCATATGTCAGAAAGTGTGAGCCTTGTCAAAGGTTCTCAAATAAGCTCAAATTTTCAAGAGCCCTATTGTTAAACCCAGTAAGTACTGAAGCCCCTTTTACTATGTGGGGAATTGATTTCATTGGTGAATTTAAAGAGAAATCTAGTGGAGGACATAGTTGGATACTTGTAGCCACAGATTATTTTACCAAATGGACTGAAGCCATTCCTACAAAAAAGGCAACAAGCAAGGTAGTCACTGAATTTCTAATAGAAAATATTATGACCAAATTTGGTGTACCTTCAAAATTAGTAATGGCTAATGCCATGAGTTTTAGATTAGAAGAAATAACAGATTTCTATGAGAAATATGGGATTACAATATCATATTCATCTCCATATCATCCATAGGCAAATGGACAAGCTGAATCTAGTAATAAAAGTATTTTGAAGATATTGAAAAAGACTCTTGAAAATAATAAGAGAGCATGGCATACTAAATTGAAGCTAGCACTTTGGGCTGATAGAATAATAGTTAAGAGAGCAACAAGAAAGTCTCCATTTGAGTTGGTATATGGTTTACAGTCAAGAATGACTATCAATAATTTGTTACCAGTATATCAATTTATGCAAGAAGAGCAGTTAGATGTTTTTGACACTATGCAAAATAGAATGATCCAGTTGGTAGATTTGGATGAAACAAGAAGAGATAGCCAGAAGGAAAATATTAAGTTACAATAGAAGATGTAATACCTATTTGACAGAAGGGCTACTGAAATAAAATTTGTACCTAGTGACTTAGTGCTCCAATGGAATGTAAGATCAAAAGACAAAGGTAGGCATAAAAAATTTGAGTCTTTATGGCTTGGGCCTTTTGTTATCTCACAAAGCTATGGAAAGGATTCCTATCTGCTGAAGAATATGAATGGAGAAGATTTTGAGTTCTCTATGCATGGGAAATTTTTCAAGCCCTCTTTCAATTAAGAATCAAAGTTCACACGCAAGTAAGTATGTGTCATATTGTAAATAATTTCCTTCAGTTGTGTGTTTCCCTTCTATAATAGGTTAGTCGGTGTTGCTCTTGTGTTTTGATGTGGTCTGTAACCAGAGATTCTGAGACTCTTTTCCATAAACTATGTTTAGCCATCCTTAGATAGAGCCACTGTTGGTTGTATTTCCAATTCTGGTGTTTACCCTAAAAAATTTTATGTCCTCATGACTAAGAGTTGCACAAATTCTGAAAGTATGTCCAAAATTGCAAAATCCCTGAGAAAGTTCCATGTTCTTAGGTCAAAATCCAGAGAAATGGTAAAAACCCCTATGTCTTAAGTTTCATTGTATGCAAAAATGTCAAAAGCCCTATAAATGTTAATCAGGTTTATATTTTTGAGTTACCTTTTTGAAAGCTTAAGTCATGTAATAAGTCATGTGCCTTTTAAGATTAGTTTCCTAGTCTCTTAATACTAAATGAATATTCCATTTTATTATGAGACTTGGTGATTAACCTTAGTCGGGTTGTCTCTGAGAGAAAAGAATATTCCTTTAAAAGTCATGAGACTTAGCGATTTCTTTTAGTCGCGAAGTCTCCAAGTAATATTAACCTTTTAAATACTTTGTGGTGACATGGAGACAAAGGCTTTGGTTGTGGTGTCATGAAACAGATCATGGGTTAAAGGAAAGTGTCTGGTGACTTGGATTTTCCATAGTCGGGCAGTCTCCAGATCAGATCTGGTTAATGGTGAGTTAGAAAGAAATCAATCACGAGGTCTCTAGATATGAAGTGAGTTAAGTTAAAATATCAGAGACTTAGCAAAAGGTGTATAATCAAAATGAGATCTACATTGGTCAGGAGATCTCTTAATAAACTCTAAGTTAAGAAATTCTTTCAGCGACTTGGATTCCTTTAGTCGTGATGTCGCTAGAAATAAATCAGTGTTAAAATAGACTTTTCAGTGATGCCATCATGAATAAGTTATTAACCAATCAGATTTTAAGGATTTTGACAGATGGAAAAATAGCTGTAGTATAAGTTAATGCAGCCAAACAGATGTGATTTCAATTATATTTTGAATTTTATAAGGTTTTTTATGTGAAATCACTCATCAAGAATTGATTGTTTGACAGTATGAATGACATGGCTAATGCTATAAAATTGATGTTGCAGTATATGAAGCTCATAATGAAGTGATGGAATTACAAACCAGAAGTGATAATCCACATTCAATTGGCAATTATAAGTATACTTGTCCATTATCATTTTATTTTACCAAGCTTTTGTTTCTTAGAGTGAAGTGTTTATAGAGTTTTAGTGTGCTTATAAGAAATTGAGATTTCTAGTAGTAAGCTACTTTGAAGGTGATTATTTGATTTGAAATTTAGTAAATATTACAGTTGACAGTGTTCCAGAGTTTAGAATTACAGAATTTTAGCATAATTAATAGTTGTGGTGATGGTTTGACAGTATTTGTTTCAATATTGGTATTTAGGGTTGTGATCAGAACAAAACTAGGGTTTGAGTTAGGCCCAGAGTATGGCATGTACCAGTGGGAGAAATGAGGAGGTTGAGGATGATTTAAAAGGAAAGAGAAACTTCTCAAATGAATTCCTCGCTCTACTTCCTGGTTCTATTCAGAATCGGAAGGTTAGTGCAGATGTTTTGATTGATGATATGTCATTTTTTAGAGATGCTAAAACACTAGGGTCATCAGGATATTCACTTTTCAATTACTTTTATAACAACAGTGATGGACCCATGCCTGTCTCAAATCCTTGGACCTATGGTTTGGCTAGATTGTTAGTTCTTGATGTCTTTGTTGATGTAGACTTCATATTAGAGCTAGCCAGTAGATATGACCCTTTGATAAAAACCATTAAGAGGGATGATGGAAAGCTTCTATTCACCCTAGATAGGAATTCCTTTATGAAAGCCTTTAATGTGTATTACCCAATGGCTACTAAGATAAATTTGAAGAATTTGGAAAATAGATATACCAGGGAGTCTGGTATTGTTGCTAAATTGATCAGGGACCATCATGTCCCTAAGAAAATAAAGGCCTATGTAACCCCTATGGCAGAAACAACCCCATAATTTTTTAAGGAGTTAAAATTTTACATTAAGTACATCACATATGCACTATGTAGAGTACTTGGTAGAGATACAAGAGCATAAATAAGTACTTCTGACATTTTGATGATGGTGTTAGATATGCAGAGTATTCACACCACTTCAAATTATGATTATATTCAATATATTATTGGTCAAATGCACCAGGGATTTATTGACATACAAGATAAGAAGGATCATCCAAAATTCATCCATTATTCAATACTTATGCATATGATTCTTTATTACAATTATCCATTTTTGGACTGCTAATCACTACAGACGCAGAGATTTCACCATAATCAACCCAACCCTATTAAGTTTTGGATCACAGTGTGGAATTACATATCTAGAAAATAGGAGTTTTGTGCTTTCAATAATTGGATAATATATCCATTTCTTAAGAGCTTAGGAGTTGATATGCCTAGATTTCCTTTTAGGATAATTAAATTGCTGAGGCCCTGTCAGTATTTGGACAAATGGTCAGGAGATCATAATTGGGGAGATTTCTACTATGAACAAAAGTTTACCCACATAAGGGTTTATGGTTGCCCTTACCCTCCACATATTTTTCCATTTCATGTGCCACCTAGAATAGCTTCCATGGAGTTCATCTAGTAGCTCATTTTAATAGATAAAGAGCACCTTGCTCCACATAGGAAGGGAAATTTTACCCCTAGGTAGTTCAACATTTACAATTTTTTGATTGGAAAAGGGGCCCTAGATTAGGTGAATGCATGGTTGAATCATTATAGAATGAATGTAGCCCTACATAGGCATGTTGACATAGAGGGGTTCATTCTGAGTGTGAGGAAGTGGCTTACACCCACCATCCCTTGCACAGAAATACATGAAGAATGTATGGAAGAAGATCTGATCAAAAATATCTTAGAGGATGAAGAGGTAAGTAAAAGAGAAAATAAATCTAATGAGCTTATGGATTTGGAGAGACAGTTGAGGAGAAAAGGAATGAGTTTTGGAGGGTTTTACACTAATTTTCCTTATAGCGAGAGGCTAGATGCAATGATTGATAATCACACACTCTTGTGTAATTAGTTGGAAGATGCTCTAGTAGTGCCAGGAAAGGGCCACAAAGATCATTCAGAATCTGAATATGATGATGACAGTGACCAAGGTTACCCTTCACCTTCTACCAATCTAGAATATTAGGCAATTACATATGGACAGCCAGATGAAGGTTAAAATATTGTTGACCTAACATAGGTCCCAAAAAAGGAAATATCAGATGAGCCCCCTCTTAAAAAACAAAAGGTGGAAGTAGGGGAGCCTTTTAATAAAAAAAGAATTGATAAAATTGGAGCCTAATAACTAGGAATATACCCTATGATCATCAACTGAGAAAGAAAATTAGGGCTAGGAATAAATTATAGAAAGATGTTGATGAAGAGGAAGAATTACCCCTCAGATCATGTATTGATGAAAGAGTGTTGCATCAGGAGGAGTTCCTCAAGGATGAAAAATTTATAAAAACCAAGAAATTCAAAGATTTTCTTATTTGGAATAAGCAGTAGCAAGTTGGGAAGTAGATGTAGCTGGCAGGAGGTGATCCAGTAACTAAGGAAGCCTTACAGATATTGTAGGAATATGATCCTGAATCTGAAGAAATAACACTAGAGTAGGCTAGAGAACTGTTTAAAGCCAGTGGTATGTTGTTTTATGAAGGTTGGGACTTATCCTCAGCCTTTATCATAGATCGGATTAGAAGACAACCTGACATCAAATTGTTAGCAGAGATCCAGGTTGGAAATATGATGAGGGGGTTTGGTTATAACCCCAAATCCCAAGCACTGGCAATGTGGAGCCTAGCTCCTAAGGATCAAAATCCATCTAGTCTTAATATTAATGAAAAAATGGAGGGAAACAAGATTATTTGGACACTTGACACCATAGGAGACTTGGGGATAGCCCAAGTAATGACTCATTTTTCTCAGATGAATAAGGAAAAAAAATCTTAGCTATCAGTCAAATTGCAAAAGCTCACTAGTGACACTAGTGATATTATCAAAGATAGGGAATTAGCCCTAATAAAAATCAAGGAATAGGATAAGCTTATAGATGAGATTACCAAACAGCTAATGGAATTAATAGAGCCTACCCCTATGAAGCCCAAGGAGGTTATAGATGCTGAAATCTAGATGGAAGATACATGGGATACATTGGTTGAAGTAGAATAGGGGATCATTGAGCATAATAGTGTAATTTTGGGAGCATTAGTATTAATTTTGTAACATAGAATTAATATTATTAAGGAGAAGATAGATGTAGTATATGGAGCATATGGTAGGTTTCTCAGCCTACAGACAGAAGTGGCAAGTTTTTTGTCAATTTTGAACCCCTACTATGCAACTTGGTCAATTTTGCCTGAGATAGTAACTTTGGTAGGTACCAAGATAGAGCTAATTGGGGCTACCTTATCCTTTTTCAAAGGTAAAGCCAATCAAATTGAGGCCAAATTAAAGATATTTGGGTTAGATTATAGTAGGTGTGTACCTCTAATTAGGGCCGAGGATGATCAAATCAAACCATTAGGGTTATGGATAATAGAATTTGACATTTTACTTCCCAATAAAGACATTTATGTCTCTGACCAAGGAGAATTGGATATGGAAAGGTTCAATGCACTTTTGGATGAGGCATTTAAAGTAGAATCAGATTGCAATAAATTCATATATGATGTTAAGAATATAAAAAATACTAGATAGGAGAGACAAAAGAATCAGTTGGAAAATATTTAGAATTTTGAATGGCCAAAAGAGGAGGATATGACAGCCTGGGACATTCTGACAAAGCCTTATAAGATGAAGCCAGTGACAGTAGATTTGGATATTATTGATGAAGAATAAAGGAATGTCAGAACACCTTTTACTGATTTCTTGAGAGACAAACAGGTTAGTCATCACCAAAGTCAAATCACAGACTATCCTCAACATCACAACCAAAGATATCGAAGATCATATGAAGACAAAGCAGTAAATCAGATTTCATTCTCTATTTTGTCTTTCCACCGCTTGGTTTCTCTTGTCTTTTGTCTTATATGTATTTAGGGTTAGGTATCTAAAACCATCTGAAGCTTGTTGCATCCTTTCCTTAAGGATTCCAAGATGGTTTAGGTATATATATATGGATCAAATTTTGTAAAAGGAAGAGAGATGAAATATAATTGTAAGCCAGACTTCTAGATTTCAGTCTATGTTTTTGAGCTTTTAGCCTTTATATGTACTGAAGTAGAAATATATGAATAAAAATATAGTGCAACTTTATTCTACATTGTTGTTGTCTCTTTGCTTATTGTGTGTACTCTTTTATGTTTAATTTGTAAAGAATGTTAAACATATTGGCTATGAGATAGCTATCAAATTATTTGCAAGTTTCTTCTAGGGGGAGAATTAAATTTTGTGAGTAGTTTCAGAGAGTATAGCAGTGATTGAGGATTTGATACAACATTGTGGGAGTGACAAGGTAGTTTGTAAGGCACTTTACCTAAGTTGTATGTAGGTTGTAAGGCATCCTACAATATTCTTATTTGTTTATCTCTATGGATTTATATCTTTTGACTCTATAGCCCAAGGATAGGCACTAGTCTAGAACCTGTTAAGTGATCCATCATCATCCAAATATTTAAAACTATTCAAAATCAATTACATTTACACAAAGAGCATATATTTAAAATCAATTGTACTCACAGAGTTTATAATTTGAGTTTGTTGATTTCTTAAAGAGAAAATCAAATAGGTTACTCCTAAATTTATAAGAATTACAAAAGGAAAGAAGGATGAAATTCCTTATCATGTTGTTGTTTGTCATCATCAAGATAATGATTTGGATTGTTAAAATTTTCCTTAGAGTAATCATAGTTATCTACATTTGTATCTATTTATCCATATAAGAACAAAGCATTCAACACATAAGTAAAAATCCACTCTAAAGATACTATCAAGTCAGTAATCAATCATAGATAAAACCTACCTAAGTCAGTGGATCTCAAAAAAGAAGGAGGTGATAATAGGTATCCCTAGTGTTATCAAAATACCTCATCAATTAGAGTTTTCTCTTGCTTGAGTCATAATTTTAAGGAATTGGGAGTCATAGAGTTAATCAAGTATTCAAACATTTTAGAGGCTCTACAAGAAAAATCCCTAAGAAGGTCTCCAACAGATAGTATCCAGATCATCAAGCTATCTCCTCTAGTACTCTAACTTGCCCAGTTACGGTTGCACAAGAAAAATGCTATAACCATAAATAAAGGGTTGATCCTTCTCTTTTGCTCTCTTGGAAATTGGTTGGGTCACTGGAACATGCTCCCATATCCAAATCTGTAACACTATGGCACCCACTTATAATGCTATTGCACACTCATAAAATACCTGATGTAGCTCATGATATAAATATGCTAGAATGCATGTACCCCAAGAAAATTGGTGTGGTTTTGCAAGCATATCCTCCAATAAGCTCCCCCACCCACTGTGAAATCTATGTGCTCTCTGATTTGGTATGAGGAATCCTCCTGTCAAGGCTGCGAGAACTGTGGGAAGTGGGACATACTCTCTCTGCATCATTGTATCCCAAGTTACTATGTAGCCTCTAATTTGATCATCATTAAATAGTCTATGTACAACAATACCATCATCATAAGGATCAAAGTGTACTACCTCTCCCATAACTAGGATCCGCAAAATATAATATATATCCTTCAGTGTGATAGTCATCTCTCTGGTGGGAAGGTGAAAAGCATTGTCATCACTATGCCACCTCTCTGCAACTGCTATCAGCAGTACCTGATTCAGTCGAATCTGGGGATACTCAACAAATTTCCTAACCCTCATCATCTACACATGCGTTGGTCCTCTAGGGATAAGTGTGCAATCACTGATAGGGGTTTAGGGTACGCCACCCTCATATTCAACATATCTAGCTAAACCTGTTACAGTCAGAAAATTAATCATCAATTTTAGATCAGTCATTTTACGTCAAGCATATCCTATTATCTACTTGCTCATGTGATATTTATAAGATATCCGTGAGCGCATCAAATAGTTTTTACCTCTATATCATGAGGATGAACAAACATCATTTCATATCCTATGGGGTTGACATCAATACAACATTGATCTATTTTTTATTATCCTACACTGACTTACATTCTCACAAATAGCTATCCACTCAAATTTTGATAGCACAACAGTCACACATTTCAGGCCAAATCATCATATCACGCAACTTGAGGCATCAATACACACTTCTAATCTACACAAGGACGTGCTAGTCAATGATCGATGAGTACCTTAATCAACATCCAAAGTTCATCAAAAAGATCAAAAAAGCCAAAATATCAAAAATTCAAAAAAAAACATCAAATTTGCATCATCATCAAAAAATTATTAAAAAAGAAAAAATCAAATTTACATCATCATAAAAAAAAATCAAAATTAAAAAATTAAAAAAATAAATAAATAAATAAAAAAAATAAAAAAATAAAAATTCAACAAATAAAAAAAAACTAAAAAACAAAAGTTAAAAATCAAAAACTAAAAAATAAAATACAAAA
>MU223516.1:484943-504799 GCA_018584345.1 Thuja plicata | reverse complement strand
CCAAAGTGCCTCCAAAAATAGAGACCCCCCAGAATCACTAAGAGAAGCCGAAAAAGCTTCTGAAACCCTCAAACCCTCGAAGCTTCAATAAACTACGAACAGCCGGCAGCAAGATGGCTCTGATACCGTGTTGAGATTGCTAAAATGCAATGCAACCAAGATCACCTGCATGCAAGGAATATTACACAGAATGAAACAGACAGAAGAGAGAAGGATTCAGAAGAACTATGGCGGCCGATAGGCCAGAGACTGCAAACCCATTGTGAAAGAAATTATTATCTATTAACACAATGATGAAAATAATACAAATCTCCTTATGAAATACAAAGATGACAATCCTTATAAAGGATGTCGAAACCCTAAACGGGCAACTGCTAGGAAATAGAAACTTTCCTAAGACTAACTGAAACTGCCTAAGTGAAACTTAAGCACTAAAGAGCAATTTCTAAATTACTCTAACAAATCTAACACTGCAAGATAGCTTAAATGATCTTTACTAATGATACTATGAGTAGCAGATCATTGTTCTCTTGTTCTTGGATTTTCTTTTGGTTGTTCTCTACATCAATTTCCTTTCTTTCAATCCCCAAAAGTATCCATAGCGAAGGAATGCAAAATGTGATTGATGAGTTGTTTGAGGTTGAACAGGTTGTGGCATTTGAACCTCAATTTTTTTTTCTTTTTCTCTTATTTTTGATGTGTGTCACAATCAACTGATAAACCAGGCGGGTGGACTATGGAGGATTGGATAGGGATGTTAGTAGGATGACGACTCAGGATGTTAGCATGATGGCGGGAGGATGGGATGCGTTACAAAATTACAAGTATCAAACTGAGCAGATTAATTACAAGTGATTAGTTACAGTGATTACATACACAAGGTTGCTGCTGAGATTTGATTGGAGCATGTTACTTGCCTTGATGTGCATGATAGGTGCGTGTGCTAATGATGATAATCTAGATCTAAGTTGATGAGAGGAAGGATACATTCTCAGGACTTATTTTCATAAAGATGGGACTTACCAAGTTGATTGATGAAATGCGCACGATCTGCAAACTATGGAACAAATGTATGATAAGGAGCAACTCAAGACACAAGAAATTTACAAGAATGATGCTTAGGAATTTTGGAATAGTACAACATATACACAATAATATACAAGATTATGTGTACAAGAGCTCAGGATACGAGATAAGAAGACCATTACAGACTAGTGCATATGATATGTGAACACCCAGGGAATATAGGGAATGTGGAGATGGTGCTGGTGATGGAAGGAAATGAGATTTTGATAGATAATGGAATGGTCCACTATGTGGGATGCCTGTTTCCAGGTTTTCATCACCCATACTTATCCAAGGTGCCTGATTGCCAAGTTTTCACCATTGGACGCAAGTTTTTCTCTTTATTTTTATTTTTGATTTCTTTGGATCTTTTTGATATTTTTTATTTATTTTTGATATTGCCTCAGTGCCTGTGTACCAAGTTTTCACTAGAACAACCATTTTGTTCAGCTTCATTGTTTTTTCTTTTTAGTGATTTTTTAAGGACTATTTTGTAGTGCTTTAAAGTGCTCCGGGTTCTTCCATAGAATTTGCCTTCAGTTTTCCTAGGTAAAATATTCTAGTTTGTTTAGGCCTAATCTCTTTCTCTATTTTTGTGCTTTCTTTAGGACTTTTTATACTTTTTATGGATTTTCTCAGATAACTGGAATGACCAACCAGCCTTCAGGCATAGAAGCGCCTAAGATGAATGATGTTGATAGGATTGTTCAATGGTTCTCCTTCTGGGGTGGAGAGTTGATATGCCCCAGAACTAAAGCATGCAATGACAACATATGGGCCTTGCCATGTGACTTCAAATTTTCCTTTCTTTTCTCGATCAGTACCCACTTTCTGATTTTCCTTTAGCACAAGGTCCCCAACCTAGAACTGGCATGGGTGGACCTTCTTGTTATAGTTCCTTTTGAGTCTATTCTAGTAAACAATCAAGTGATCATAAGCTTGTTGGCCCTTTTCATCTATGAGATCTAGTTATGTGAGTCGTGCCACCCAATAATCTTCATCATCAATCAGGCCTCTTAATGATACTCAGAGAGAGGGTAGTTCAACCTTAATTGGTAAGACTGCTTCAGCATCATAGACTAGGGAGTAGGGAGTAGTGCCAGTAGGAGAATGGTAGGAAGTGTGGTATGCCCAGAGAGAAGGATTGATCTGGAGATGCCATTCATGACCAATATCATTGACAAATTTCTTGAGGATTTTGAGGATGGTTTTATTACTTGCTTTAGCTTGGCCGTTACCTTGTGGGAAATACAGACTGGAGAAATGGTAATGGATATGGAGGTGAGCAAAAAGATCACTGACATGTTGATTTTCAAATGGCGTACCATGATCTATGAATATGGTGGAGGGCATGTTGAAGTGGTAGACAATGTGGTAAAGGATGAATTTGGATATCTAGACACCAGTAGTGAGTGTGAGTGGAATTTCTTTGACCCACTTTGTAAAGTACTCCGTAGCTATGATTATGTATTTGTGGCCTTCAAAAGAGAGGGGAGTAATCTTACCAACAAGGTCAAAACCTGAACAAGAGAAGGGCCAAGGAGGCACAATAGGTCTAAGGTCCTAAGCAGGAGCATGGATAAAATTAGCATGCTATTGACAAGGTAAGCACTTTTTGACAAACTCACAAGAGTCATGTTCCATTGTAGGCCAGTAGTACCCTATATGTAGAAGTTTCTTGGCTAGGACCATGCCACTTGTGTGGGCATTGTAGATTCTAGTATGTACCTCTTGTAAAGCCTAGGCAGCTTCATTTTCATCTAAACATCTAGAGAGCACATTTTGATAGCCTCAACAATAAAGGGTATTGACTATGAGGGTATAACAGGAAGCTCTTCGGATGAAGTTTTGGCATTGATTTGCAGTGAGATGGGGAGATATGATACCATTTTGTAGGTAAGCTTGGATATCATGGTACCATGGGGACTAGCGACCAACCAAGAACATACACGATTTGATTCATCATTCTCATAAGTGGGAGCATGTAATTGCTCAACTAAGAATTCATATTGCGTAGACTCATGAGGAATATCGAGAAGGGAGCCAATTGTAGCCATCACATCAGTGGATTTTTTTTGTAGACGTGGTACTTGTGTTATCTATAAATGGAGGAAGTGTTCTTTCAGCTTGTCAACCGTTTGCTTATATGGCGTCAATTTGTCATCTTTAGTTTGATACTCATCTAGGACTTGTTTGACGATCAGTTGGGAGTCACCAAAAACCTGAATATCTGTGATGTTCCATTCGATGGCCATGCAGAGTCCTACAATTAGTGCCTCATATTCTGCAATGTTGTTCATGCAAGAAAATCCCAATTTGAATGACATGGGTATGAAATCACCTTGAGGTGTGACAAAAAGTATTCCTGCTCCTGTGCCATGAGCTGTGTAGGACCCATCAAAGTAGAGTTTCCATGTTGGTTGTTCTTCTACCATGTACAAGTGCTCATCTAGAAATTCTATGACCAAAGGGTATGCATCTACCAATGGTGCTTCAGCTAGCTGATCGGCAATGACTTTCCCTTTAATGTCTTTTCTTTCAACATACTGAATATCAAATCCACTGAGCAACATCACCCATTTTTCCATGCGACTTGTAAGTGTAGTTCTGGAAAGTAGGTACTTGAGAGGATCTATCTTCAAAATGAGCTTGGTTGTGTGAATAAGCATGTAGTGGCAAAGTTTTTGAGTGGCGAAGACCACTGCCAAACATGATTTTTTCATAGGAGAATAGTTGAGCTCATAACCCACTAAGGTTCGACTGATATAATAAATGGCCCTTTCTTTGCCTTCATCATTCAATTGATCAAGGAGTGCCCCCAATGTCATGGTAGTAGTAGAAATGTACAAGATGAGTGGGTGACCAGGTACAGGAGGTACCAAGATGGGTGGATTAGCCAAGTATTCTTTGATTTTTTCAAAGCTCTTCTGACACTGAGGATCCCACTTGAATGTGTTGTCTTTGCGCAGGAGATGGGTGAATGGTTTGCACTTGTCTGCTAGTTGAGAAATGAAACAGTGCAAAAATTGTAACTTTCCTTGGAGGCTATGTAGCTACCAGAGTGTTTTTGGTGGAGGCATCTCTATGATAGCTTGTACTTTCTTTGGATCAATTTCAATTCCTTGTCTAGATACAATGAACCCTAGAAGTTTCCTTGATGTGACTCCAAAGACACATTTCTTAGGATTGAGCATTAGGTAGTAGTGTCCAATTTTGTCAAAAAAACATTCTGGAACATCTAGGTGGTCTTCCCTTCCCTTTTCATTGATTTGGCCAAGATATCGTCCACATAGTCTTCAAGGATCTTGTGGATCATGTCATGGAAAATGACAGTCATTGCTCTTTGATAGGTTGCCCTAGCATTCTTTAAGCCAAAAGGCATCATATTATAGCAGAAGGTGCCCCAAGGGGTTGTGGATGTCATCTTATGCTAATCTTCTTCTGCAATGGGGATTTGATTATATTTGGAGAAGTCATCCATGAGTGACAACATCTCATGTCCGGCTGTGAGATCTACAATCATGTCTATATTTGGCAAGGGGAAATTGTCCTTGGGACATGCCTTATTGAGGTCTTTGAAATCTGTGCATATCCTGATTGATTTATCTGACTTAGCTACAGGCACCATATTAGAAATCCAGTTAGAATAGTCAATGGGGCGGATGATCTTGGCATGGAGTAATTTTTTTAGCTCCGCTTTGATGAGTAGTGCCACTTTAGTATGCATCTTTCTAAGCTTTTGCTTGACAGGTTTAATGTTTGGATCCACTGCTAGATGGTGAACCACCAAGTTGGGATCTAACCTCGAAATGTGGGAGTAAGACCATGCAAACTTGTTGATGGATTCTTTGAGTAAAGTGATAAGATCACTTTCTTCTACTTCAGATAGAGACGCTACTATGTATGTGATGACAAGATTTTCTTTGGTACCCAAGTTGACAAGTTTTGTTTCTTCAATGAGTATTGATGATTGTTCAGGCCTGTAATCGTGGATAAGAGGAAGAAGAGAATCTTCATCTTTTGGCACCTCAAAGAGGTTTTCACTAGAGGATACACCTATTTTTTTTTACTTTTTTATGATCAGATAGCGCCCCAGAGGGGTTTTCGCTAGGGGAATGATTTTTCTCTTTTTTATTTTTATTTTTTGTGTCATTTTTGTGGCTAAAGTTCTCCTCTTCCCCAAAGTATGCCTTTGGGTCTATTTTGTAGACATATGCTGAGTCTTGCCGCCAGTCACTACTTTTCTTAGTTGCTCCCATAAAGCTTAGGAGCACGTCCTCACTTTGGAACTTGTCAACGTGTACGATACTTGGTTGGTCCCAATCTATTAGTTCGGGATGATAGAGGGGTAGGTCAATGAAGAGGATGGAAATTTGTAGGATAGAATTGCCTAGGAAGGTTTCATCATCAAAAACATCGTCATAAGCTCTCACAATTTTCTCTTACGGGATATCTTCGATGTCAGCAATTTTTCCTAGGGGTAGACAAGAGGAATAATTGATGAACTTGTTGGTGCCCCCAGTCGTTTCAGAGCCCATACCAAGGCCCAAGTGATTTTCTAGTTAGGCAGGTACAATGGGATCTTTCATCCCTTTCTCTTCATAACCAAAGCCACCTCCTTGATAATTCCATTTTTATGTCACCAGTTTGTGCATTGTGGGGTACTTATTTTTGAAGTAATTGAGCCGACTTGTGTCCTGAGGTGGTGGATCTTTATATATCCATTGATTGATGTTTGGTTCCATTTCTTGGCCAACTGAAGTACCTTGTGATATGAAAGTGGTAGGACCAAATTGTATTTTCTTGGTTGTTTCTGATTCTATTCTACTTACATTAGGCCAGTGGCCTTGAGTGTGAGGATCAATGGGCAATGCTCCAACTGTGAAGGCATCAGATAAAGTGTTCTCACCACATCTTTTATTGTTGATCTTGACCATGGAAAAGGTGGAGAAGAGGATTATTTCTGGATCTGAATCGGTTTGAGATGAGATGGAAATAGAAAAGCCAATATCAATCCCAGGACAATGAGTGGAATGTGGAAAGGATGTCTCCAAAGCATTGCAGTATGTGAAGGGATTCAGATCTACGTGGATGGTGATCTCAGTGCCTTTGTATGGGAATTTCATGCATTGATGGTAGGTGGATGGAACAACTTGCATAGAATGAATCCATGGGCATCTGAGGAGGATGTTGTAGGGAAGGTCAAGATCAATAACATGACATAATGTTTCTTGGATAATCGGGCCCACTTGAATGGGTAAAATTATGGTGCCTTCAGAAGTATGCTCCAGGTTGTCATATGCTTTTATTGTGATGACCTCATTTGTGATATCAGCCTCAGTGTAGCCCATCTATTTTATGAATTTTAGAGTACAAATATTTAGGGCCGATCCATTATCTATCATGACCCATTTGATGGCAAAATCTTTAACCATGATAGAAATGCGGAGTGGGAGGTTGTGATTGGTTTCGTCAGAGGGGATGTCTGTTGGTCTGAAGAAGACCACACAAGATGTAGATAGGTGTCCAACAAGGTTTTGGAACTCAGTGAAGTTAATGTCACTAGGAACATGGGATTCTTGCAAGGCTTTATTGAGGATCTCTTGATAGGTGGGTGATGTGCGGAGAAGATCTAGGATGGAAATTTGGGCTGGAGTATTCCCTACGTGTTCCAAAATGTTGTATTGTGTCCCAGCAGATGGGGCAGGACTAGCACCTGCAATCATTATCCTACCTCTATGAGTGGTGATCGTGCATTGGTTATCAACACCCTTGACATGGATGACATTAACGGAGGATTGGACTTGGGATATGCAGCCAATGAGATTATCATAGTTGATGTAAGCATTGGTATAATCTTTTATGTTGGCATTTTCTGCTTGTTTACCCTTTCCTTGATTAGAGGACTGAGTAGGATTGCTTGGACCTATACCAGAAGTGTGTATAGGGAATGCATTTTGATAAATCTTAAGGGCTGTGTTTGGCGATGATTGGGCAGGAGAATCCACTTCAATTTCCTTGTGATCAATAAGATCTTGGATATAGTGTTTCAACTTCATGCATTTAAGAGTAGTATGTCCCTTAACATGATGGTATTCATAGTATTCATTGTCTTTATACCAAGTAGGCTTAGGATTTGAGTCATCAAATGGTTGTGTTTTAGGATATATGACTTGGTTTTCTTGGACCAGCTTGTGGAAGATGACATTTATAGGTTCACCCAGAGGGGTAAACATGCGTTGTGGTGCATTTGAGGTGCGAGGTCTTTGTTGTCCATACAGGACCGAGATAGCATTTGTATGATTCATAGGACCTTAATAGTTGTGTTGATGTGTTGTCCCTGGAGGAGGATACATGGGCGCGCCTTGAGGGCACATGTTTTGCTGATACTATGGTTGAGGATACGTGAGAGCGAGTTGCTGATACATGGGAGGAGGTTGTGAATACATTATTGGTGCTTGCTGATAAGTCTGGGTTGGCACATTAGGACTAGCTACCACAACCTGAACATGTTTTGTGTCAGTGGCTCCATCTATGGCCATGTTCTTGTTCTTATTCCAGTATCGTGATCGATCATTGTGATGTTTGTCAGGTTGGGATTCTTTGTAGTGTTTAATTGTACCTTCTTCTATAAGGCCTTGTTCAAGGTCCATGCCCTTGATCCTGATATCATGATAATTTTGTATGCAATTCGTGCACATTTGATAAGCAAGCTTATGATGAAGGTTGTTAATGAAAATCTTGATAAGATGTTGTTCTGGGGGTTTTAAGACAACCTTGTGGTAAGCCCTTGCCAGCACTGAAGATAATTGGCCAGGCTTTCTCCTCCTTTTTGTTTGGAATTGCATAGGTCAAGGAGTGAAAGTTCATTTTCAACATTATGTGCATATTGGGCTACAAACTTTTCAAATAATTCTATGAAAGTAGAGACTGTGCCGTAAGGGATTTTGTAAAACCACTCAAGGGTGGTGCCTCCCAAGATTTTGGGAAATAGTCTCATGAGGAAATTATCACTATAAGCCACTTCTTGACATGCCATGTAGAATTCTTTCACGTGACTGATAGGATCACCCTTCCCCCAATATTTATCAAATTTTGGGGTCTCAAAGTGTTTGGGGAAGGGTATAGTAGTGATGGATCGGTCAAACAGATAAGGACATACTTCTTTGAACTTGAATGTTTTGGCTTCTATCCTGAATTTTAGCTCCTTAAGAGAATTCTTCATTTCCTTCTATTTAGGATTGGTTTGTGGGGGAGAATTATTGATCATGATTGTAGGATTCCCTTGTGCCTAATATGTATCAAATGGTGAATATGGAGGGTTCTGTGGGGGATATTGTGGTGTTTGGTAGGGTGGTTGCTAGTCAACATACACGGGTTGCTGTGGTGGAAGCTGGTGTTAAGTGGAATACTACAATGGAGGAGATGTCAGTGCCTGATAGGATTGCTACAATTGTTGAAAATATGCTTGTATTTGTTGTGGCGTTGGATAAGCGGGATGAGTTTGTTGCTCACCCGTATAGGTGTTTTGTGGTGGAACGCCCCCAGTGAGAATTTTTTGTGGGGGGGGGGGGGGGNTTTGGGGGGGGGGGGGGGGAATTGTTTGTGATGTAGTGGAAGATGGCATGGTTATGTAACTGGCAGGATGTTGCTGCGTGGTTTGGATAAAAGGATTAGCAAACTATTGTGGTGGTTGTGCTATGAAGGGATTTACCCCTGGTGTTTGTAGTTGTGGCTGTTGTGTAGTTTGAAAAGTGGGTTGTGCAACTGTGAAGGGGTTGATTGGTTGTTGTTGTGCTTGGGATGTGAATGGGTTGGTGATTTTCTACTGCACTTGTTGTTGTTGTGATGGTTGCTGGATGGATTGTTACTGCTGAATAGGTTGTTAAAGCTGTTGTTGGATGGGTTGCTATTGCTGCTATTGGATAGGTTGTTGTTGCTACTGTTGGATAGGTTGTTGTTGCTGCTATTGGATAGGTTGGATGGGAATTTGGGGTAAAACAAAGGGATTCATGGATGGATGCAATATGGGGGGATTTGGGGTAAATAACATTTGGGGTGGAGTTGATGTCATTCATTGTGATTGTGTTGCTAGTGGAGCGAGAAAAGTGGACCCTTGTGGAAATAAGGGTTGGTTATAGGCATTGGTAGGTGGCATGCCTATGGTGAAGAAAGGTGGAATAGACATGGAGACTTGGGTACTTTGGTGTTGTAAGCTGATTGTAGCACTTTGAACGGGTTGAGCTGGGTTGGTTGAAATGGTGGTTTTTTGTATGCTAACTAGTGGTGGTGGTGGAAATTTTGCAATGAATGTTGGGATTGCTTGTGAAAGAGGATAAATCGTGGCTTGTGGAGGTACTTGCATAGTGGTGGGGGGTATTTTTGGTGGTGTTGATGTGGCATCAAGAGGCGGGGCTCCCGAGGTAGGTGTAGGTGTTGTGTGTATGATTGAAGGTGGAATGGAGGGATGAACTACTTGCGCAAGAAGAGTTCCCACTTGTATGGCTCGTTGAAATGGATCAAAAACTTCAGTTCTAATGGGATAAGGATGTTCCCCTGGAGGTACCATAGGTCATGTAACAAGTTTGGGTATAATCCAAGGTGGAAGTTGAAGTCCTTGTTGTTGGATGTCCAAGAGTACCTGGTTTCTGTTACATCCACTCATGGTGTTTACCATATGCACAAGTGCTGGATGATTGATAAATGTTCCATGACACTTAGAGTGGGAGTTTCATTAGTGTCTACCCAAATTTGTTTGATTTGATTAGTGGGCTGGGGTACATAAGTAACCATGGTGTTGGTGTTATCAGTCATAGGATTGGATGAGCTAGTGGCAAGATTAGGATCCATGTTCTTCCTCTTCTTAAAGGCTCGTGTGATAGGTGGCATGAAATGATTATGCTAAATGAATATGAGATGCAAGATGTATGCAAGGATATACCTAGGAAACTAAGGATGATGACACTAGGATTAGGATGTGTTTAAGATGATAGATATAATCCTATGGATTAAGGATAACTTAATCTATACAAGGATCAAGGGTTACTTTTCCTAGTGTAGGATCAAGTGGGTATGATTATCTACCTAAGACAGACTTATGGTCTTTGGCTGATGAGGTTCTTTGTTAATGCAAACCAACCTTTTGATCAAGGTGATGAGGTTGCAAAAGACAAAATGGATTATCCTAAAACAATGCTTAGTTTAAGGACTAATGAGGCTTTATTAAGATGTGGGTTTCTAGCAACTCCAAAAGGGTATGCAATACTAAGTGAGGTGTGTGATCAAGGATTTTTTGGATGATGATTAAGATGACATTGGGATGATTATGGATTGGTTTGATTAATACAAGATCATGCAAGGATGAGTGTGTGATGTGTTCCTAAAGGTGACAACCTAAGTGAGGTGCTAAGATGTAAGCTAAATGAGCTTAAGAAGAGTAGGTACTTGTGTTTGTTGTGGTAAAATGACTAGTCATATTGTTCAAATCCAACAAAGGTAGAGTTTAGATGATATTTTCCCATGAAACAAGAAACCTTGTTGTTATATATGACTTTCTCAAATTTTTCTCGCTTATGGATTTCTTTCTTGACAGAATCAACAATGTGTTGATACTTGGTAGCCTCTTGGGTTGTGTTCTTTTGTTCTCTTTGCACGAGGGATAATGGAGTTTTCACTTTCTTGTGTTTCTCAGAATCGGTCATGTCCTATAAGTAGATCTTGATCTTGAATGAATAGTTTGAGGTTCTTAGGACATATCTCATAAAAGACCAAAATGTTTGTTTTGATAATCTGGCAAAAAGCTTGATCGTGTTCTGATTTTTCAATAGGATTGTTCTATGGCAAGAACCAATTTCAACATAATCAAAACCAGAAAAATAACAAGCATGTGTCTGAAAACAATCTGACAAGGGACAAAGAAACCATGAAGGATACAAGCACATGAGAAATTTGAAAGTTGGATATTCCGTTTGTGTTTTGAATTTGTCAATTTCTTCAAGCACTTCAAGCACAAAATCTACCTAAGGAAGTTGGCATAGCATGAAAATACTTTCTTGTAAGCTTAGGCACACACACGAGAGCTAATCAGAATATGGCCATCACCAAGCACACAATGGCTCCAGTCATGATGCCATATTATCTAGTTCCAAATGCTCAAGGTGGCACGAATGTATGAGTGATCTTGGGGAAGTTACTATCTTCCTTGCACAAGCATTATCACCTTTCAGGGGTGTTCTAGGTAGCTTCTAAGCCTAGAGTGTTTAGTATGGATCTTTGTTCGATTGTATCCTCTATGTCTACCTAAGCATGATTTAGGCATATAGCCCCATAGAGCATCTTGACAAAAGTGGTCATGTAAATGTGATTGAGACTGTGAGGCTGCACTTAAGTTAGACAAGAGCCGAGTATAAGCTCAGATGCCAACTGACTCCTAAGGCTTTAACCCCAAAGAGTAAATTTGATTAACATGAGTTAGAGTGGTGTGACTTACACCTCATTCTCACGTGGGTCATTCCCAGGAGATTTTTTCCTCAACCGATAGGCCCAATCTAAAGGATTAACTTGAAAGTAAATGGGATTGGCGATAAGAAGGGTCTGGATTTCTAATTTTCCCACAAAAGGATAAAATAGTATAATGTCCTATCCAACATCATTTTCTCCACAAACACGCAAGAAAAGTTATTCTTTTTTAAAAGATTTATTTGTTCAACACTAAGTAAGTGTGTCTAGGTTTTTGATCTTCCCAAAAGAGAAGAGATCATAATCCCCTAACACTCACTTAGGATTAACCAAAGAAATCTAACTTAATTAATCTAAGTGCCTAGAAAAGATTTATAAACATGATCGTTTGGTTGATTTTGATCAAGGTAACCTATAAGACAAACATGAGTAGTTTTTTGGTTTTTGCGTCTTTGACAAGCGGTGCTGCAAACAGCTAGTTAGTAGTTTGAAAGATAATCTTTGACAAGCGTTAGCACAAAAACTACTCAAGAAAAGTTGTTAGCAAGTACACAATAAAATTTTACCAAAGCGCAGATGCTGGTTCAGGGCGTAGACACTGATTTTGCATTCTAGTTCAAAAATGACAGTGACAGTGAAATAAACAGAAAACACCAAAAAGGTAGAAAATTGCTATACCAAACGCAGATGCTAATTCACAGAGTGCAGACACCGATTCTATGCAAACACTCATTCTTGTATCATAGATGCTGGTTCATGAACCAACATTTCTGAAGACGCCTATTTACCTGCAAACACAAAAATGCAACAAAAAAACAACACAGTAAGTTATGTTTGCTTCTCAATTAGCTTCCAAATATGTCCAAAAAACCTATGTTGAAACTAATAAACCCTTTAAAGACCTTTATTTCGTAACGATTTATCAAAGCAAAAGTGTTCCTTTTAGTGAAATTTTTCCATTATGACTGCTTGTAAAACTAACTTCTGCTCAAAAACAAAATGATCAAGTACTCAAAAGAAGTAGGAAACACAATTAAACTTGATAAATGAACAACGGGGTTAGTAAAGTCTCAAAATTTTAATGCCAGGCAGAGACATTAGTTCAAGTCATAGATGCTGGTTTGTAGAGATTCCAAACGGTGGTTCAGGAAGAACTGGCATTTTTGCAGATGCCTCTGTGTGTAAATCGGAGACGTTGATCCACATTTTTGATGAAATTTGGAAGAATTAAATAGGAAATGAGAAGTTCTAGGGACATGGGTCTCACCGGGCATGCCAAAATGTGTATATGGAATCCTTCAACCTATTGGGAGCAAGCTAAAACATGCAAACATTAGCGGGTTAACACATGAATCATTTCAAGAAAGCAAGCAAGAGATCAAGCAAACAACAAGGACACCAAATAACATCAGATTAAGCTAAAAATGAGTAAACAAAGCACCCTATTCTACTCATTTTGATTTTCTTATTTAGATTAGATGTGAGTGTGCTCTCTCAAAGACACAAGTAATATGGATCCCAATGCAAATATGCAAGATTATGAGAACAAGAAGAAAGATTCAAGAGCTAGTATGAAGAACTAGTCTCAAATCTTCTTCAAGGTGATGAATCTAAACTATGATAGTAAAGATGATATGCAAGTGCTTATAAAGAAACTAATATTCATTCACCAAATTTAGAACCTAGCATATGATTTTTAGATTGATTTAAACATGAGAAACATGAAAGTAGAAACACTAACATTAGCATGAAAAACAACTATAAAGCTCTAAAACAATTCTAGCATGATAACAATGTAAATTGAGAGATGAAAATATGAGAGGAGAAGGCCTCTATTTATAGAGTTTTTGGAGAGAGGAAGAGGCTTGGATGAAGTGGAATCCATGTGGCATCCACATAAGAGCCACATAGGAGACACATGGCTTTGAAAAGATGGCCAATTTTGAGTCAAAATTGGCATTAATATTGAGTAGCTCAATATTTCAAAGGAGGAGACAAATTTGTAAGAGAGCATTTAAGAGGAATGGATGCCCATTTTGGAGAGAAATTCCCCATGTGGGTGAGCATTCCATTAGCCTTAAAAAGGTTAGGAATCACCATATAATTATGGTTAGAGGACAGTTAGGTGTGGAAGCATGCTTAGGAAATGAGGTGATGGGAGTAGGATAGGAATAGGGTAGGCTGTAGGGTAGGATTAATAGGTTTCTAGCTAGGGCTTAGATTTAACTCAAATTAGATTTGAATAAATCATGCTTTAGAAGAGTTAGGAAAATGGAAGATTTTATTAAATATAAATTTATTAAAAAGGGAATTTCATGAGACAAAATGTATTTAAATAAAATACATTGGAATAGTATTTAAACTATTGACAAATGAAACTATTTAATTGATTGAATGAAATAGTTAGAGGAATAAGAGGGAAAATAATATTAACATTAATATTAATATTTTTGGACATCTACACTACTCCAATAAGCCCAATTGTTATACTAGATAAAGTTTAGCAAGCTCCTCCCCCCTTTCCACAAAGTATGCAGAATGAAAATTCTAAGCATGCTGATGATGCAACCTTTGACATCCTTGACCAACTCAAGAACATTAGTGTTCAAATCCCTCTTTCTAAAGTTATCAAGGATGTCCCAACTTATGGAAAGGCTATCAAGGAGGTGTGTTTTAAAAATCCAGGTCAGAAGAAAAAGGATCCCTAGACTGTCCATTTCTTGGGGAAACTTTCCACTATAATGCTCGATAAAATAGCTTTCCCAAATTATTCTAACCCTGGCAACACAGTTGTCAAGGTTACCATCAATGAGATACCCATTAAAAATTATTTGATAGCTTTAGGAGATGCTATAAATGTAATGACTAAGGACATCATACAATAGCTTAGAATCACCAAACTAAGGACTACACCCAATGTCCTACAGCTTGCAGACAGTTTCACAGTCAAACCCGATGGGATGGTAGAAGATATAGTTGTTGATCTAGAATCCTGATCCTATCCCACTAACTTTATGATACTTTCACCAAAATCCACATTGGGAAGATACCCAATCATTCTTGGCCCACCCTAGATAGCCACTACTAATGCATATATAGGTTTCCTCTCAAGCAATATGACCGTTTATAATGGTCAGCATACCAAGACATAAGCCTTGTACCTGTCTGCCCAACCACAAATAGAGTTAGCTTCACCAATCTAGCTAGTTATAGGAGAAGAGGCTGAGGTAGTCAACTTAGTAACCCAACTAATGATGTTAAATAGGGACCCCTTCCTATAGCTTCAATAGGAGGACATAGTAATCAAATTTTTTTTGAAAAACTAGTATGGCCTAGGTTCATATCCCATGGACTGTTTAAACTCCAATAATTTCTCCCTGCAAGCCTTGTACTCTGATTGCAAATTGTCTCCATCTCCTGCAGCCAAGAAACTCTACCACCAATTGCTACCTCATGAGGTCCAAGTACCTCCATTAATGGATGCTTCTATAATGGAAATAACCAAGTAGTTAGAAGTCTCTCCTGTTCGTTGCTTGAACATTAATAGTGAACTTACCCCCTAGTAGAAAACATCTTTGGCTAAACTACTGCAAGACCATACCACAACTTTTTCTTGGGACTATGCATAAATGAAATGCTTGGACCCCAAATTTTGTACTCATAGAATCTACCTAAAGGAAGAAAAACCACCTGTTAGGCAATTTTAAAGGTGTGTCAACCCTTCATAAAAATGAGTTGTAAAATCTACTTAATGCTGGTTTCATCTATCCAATATCTAACAGTCAGTGGGTCTCCCCATTGGTAATAGTTCCCAAAAAAGGAGGAAAATGGGGAGTATGTGCTGAATATAGAGAGCTCAACAATAAAACTAAAAAGGACCATTTCCCTCTCTCACTCATTGACCACGTCTTAGACTCCTTAGCAAGTAAACAATATTTTTCTTTCCTAGATGGGTATAGTGGATACAATCAAATTAGGATTCTTCCTGAAGATCAGAAAAATACCACATTCACCTGCCCCTAGGGAACATTTGCTTACTCAATATTACCTTTTGTTCTCTATAATGCTTCAACCACATTTCAACAAGAAATTATCATTATTTTTGTTGATATCTCACATGACTGTATGGAAATCTATATGGATGACTTCACCACATATGGGGAAACCTATGAAGAAGCCTTAACCAACTTTGGAAAAGTCCTTATCGGGTGTGAAGAACACAATCTATCTCTTAACAGTTAAAAGTGCTTCATGATGATGCAGGAGGGGGTTGCGTTGGGCCATTACATCTCTGCTAAAGGAATCTAGGTGGACCTTGCTAAGATTGAGGTCATTATCAATCTGCCCACACCAACAAAATAGAAGGATGTCAAAAATTTTCTAGGAAATGTTGGCTACTACAGAAGGTTTATTAAGCACTTCAACAAAATGGCAAGTCCCACGTATTCTTTTCTCACCAAGGATTCTAAATTTTTATGGACAACTTGTGATGAGTCCTTAATGTAGCGGGAGTTTGTTCTTACTCAGGCACCCACCCTAAGAGGTCCTAATTGGGCATTGTCATTCCAAATTCATACTGATGCATCTGATCATGCCATAGGAGTTGTCTTAGGACAAAAATAAATTACTCTAGAACATGCCATCTACTTCATCAGCTATAATTTATTGGCCCAGAGCTCAACTACACAGTCACTAAGAAGGAACTTCTGGCTATCATCTATGCTCTAAACAAGTTCTGCCACTACATCACTGGTTACCAAATATTTGTGTATTTTGATCATGCAACCATCAAAGATCTGTCTAACAATCCTTCTATCACTAGGAGTATCGCCAGATGGCTCATTTTCCTACAAGAATTTAACATCACAATAGTGGATAAACCAGAAAAAACCAATGTAGTTGCTGACTTCCTTTCACATTTGCAGAATGCAGATGACCCTCATGTCATCGACAATAGCTTTCCTGATGATCACCTATTCTCTATTTCAGCCAATACCCCCTAGTATGCCTACATTTCCAACTATTTAGTCTCTCAAAAGGTACCTCCACACTTCTCACCCACCAAAAAAAGACTTATAATATATTATATTAAACACCTAAAACATTATTAAATATGATGAGCCCTAAATTTTAAAATTATTAAAAGATTATTTAATGATGGGTGTTTTGTGTAGGAATTGAAACATGTGGATTAATTTGCACAACACCTAATGATATAACAAATTATATTTGTTATACTGGAAATATTTTTCCTTAAAACCATTTATATGGTTAAGTTTGTAAATTTTAGGGTTAGTTTCCAGCATTAGGTATTGTGAAAGGGCATGTCTTTTCACAGTGAAACTTTGGGAAACATATTTATATTGATTCAATTTGTAAACTAAAAGGGATCACGACAAAAAACTTAAAAACTCTCCCAACTTACAGATTTGAACATAATGTCCAAATTCTCAAATGTGAATGATGGATAAGTCCTTATATTTTAATTTTAATATAGTTTCTTATTTTCAATCAGTTTCTCAGATTACTCTATGAACCAGGGTATCCTACTGTATCCATTATTTGATTCATCCATTTATGGTTAATTTATACAATTTGAATAATAGTTGCATGGTCTGAGAACTTGTTATTATTCCTATTGAGCTCTTAAGTTGGGTTAAAATCCATAGGACTAATTGTATAAGTTATTTTAAATCTTTGTTTCAATTAAAGTCAGTAGGATGATGGTCTCGCTTTACAGGAGTGAGTTACCTTAAAACCATCTCTGTTTATAGGTATGATTGAATGTAATCAACTCTATTCCCAATTTGGCATCAGACACTAATCTCATTTCATTTGTAATTGTCATTTTGTTCATTCTGTAATTTGCATATATATCTGTTATCTTCTTCATAAAGCTTTCAATTAGGTTTTAGTAATACTTTTAATCTTTAGTTTAGATATAACACTATTTAACAATTAGGAAATTAAGATATTTTCCTCCAAGGATTATTAACCCCTTTGGAAGGAATTGCTTTTGTTTGTGCATGCATTTGTACATTTTGAAAGCACTTTGGATTCAGGCCTACCATCCTTGACTCGATCGAGTCAGAATTGCAGAGGCACTTATTTGTGCATGACAGTTGGCCTCAAAATGGTCTAGAATTTTTGAGCACCAACAAATTAGTGACTTTGTTGGGGATCTATCAATAAAGGACAGTTTTAGAATCTTTGGTTACTAGTGCAGAGACTCTACTGGGATAAAGGACTCAAAATAGTTATATATTCCTCATAGAAGGTGAGGTGGCGACTCTAAAACTCAAAACAAGGAAAAGCATATGTTAGGGAGAAGATCTCTAAAGAACAATTCATTCATTGAATTGAAACCAAATAGGAGAAATAAGAAATAAAAAAAGAAGATGTTGTATGTGTCTCTCAAAAAATACCCTAACAAAGATGAAGGTCAGGATTTTGCCTATGAGAAATTCCCAAGTTCAAATCACCATAGCCTGATGAGTAACAATGAGTACAGAAACACTTTTCCATATTATGAGCTTGGTAATCAAAAAGTTGATTATGAACAAGAGTAGGAGGATAGGTGGATGGATGAAGTAATTTAGGGGATGATTAGATTGGAGAATAAAGATGAGAGGATTCTCAGAGCCCTCAGAAGATATCCTGACAAAGCTCTTAGGAAGTTGGGAATAGAAAGAGAAAGCATTCCTTCACCTGAGGGAAGTGATGCTGAAAATGGGGAAGTAAATAATAATGAAGCTATTGATAAAAGTATTCAGGTGCTGAGATAAAACCCTCCTCATAGAAAGTATAGTGGGCATATCTCTGACAATAATTCTATCAATCTTGTGTTCGAACCAAATAATGAAGAAAGGATTACAAGAAGCGACAATGATCGGTTCAAACTTTTCTCTAATCCAATGTATAATATAGGTGATAAATGGGGGAACACTAATGAGAACTATAAAAATCAAGATATGGAAAGAAGGATGGTAAAGAAAAAAAATGATCGGGGAGATGAAGATCATTGGATAAAAGGTAGTGATAGAGAACTGCATGATCAAAATAATAGAATGAATCTCCTCAGATATGAGTAGAGAGATAATTGTTGGAAAGTTGACCTCCTAAGGATGCATGACTCATCTTTTGTTATCATCATGGCAACAAAGTCATGTTTAGTTTCTGTCTTAAAAGACAAAATGACTAAGTATGGAAAATAGGGCAGACAGAGATACTCAGTGATCAACACATCAGCGCATGTGCGAGAGATCAATTGAGATTATGCATGTTCAGATATATATTTTATGACACATGTACATGCTACATTCAGACATGCATAGTATGGAACAATAGTATCGAAAAGTTATAGGCAGATCAGTAGACCAACAGTCCAGAAGACAGAGCATGGAAGCTGACTAGTGTTTTGATTAGCGTGAATTATTTTGTAATGTAATGGCTAAGTGCCTTTGGTTATATGTTTGTAATGATGTAATTAACATTATAGTAAACATACTTAAGCTGAATTGTTCAGAAGCGTTGTTTATTTTGTTTTAGGGCCGACTAGAGTCTTGTTTTGGGTCGTGCCTATTCAAATATGAACATATAAGTATGTAATGTAAAGTTATGTTACAAGTGTCAATTATTATGTAAGAGGAAGATATAGAAGAGTAGTATAATGAAGTCAGTAGATGATATAGCTCTTTAAGAGAGTAAGAGCATTCATGCATACACGAAACTGATCAGACAACAGTGTCATCACAACAATTCACTTTTGATATAGTTTATATCAACTTTTAGAAGGTTGTAGCCTTCATTCTATTGGGCAGTGAGCCATATACCTTTAACATGGTTTTGTAAAAGACTCCTAATAGGGTCAGACCTTTAACCAGGTCATTGTACTCATATTGTAAAGACTGCTTCTAACAGGGCAAAGGAACTTTAATAGGTTCATTATACCTAGTACAATATTTATGGGTACTAATTCCCACCGGGGTTTTCCTCTAATCAAGGTTTCTCCATAATCATATCATGTGTTATGAGTTCTTATGTTAAGCTTCATTCGATGTATGTTTAATTTATGTTTAAGTTGCTGAAAAGTAATTAATAGACAAACACTAATTTACCCCCCCTCTTAGTGTTTCCAAAAATTGGTATCAGAGCTCTGGTCCTCAGCAAATAAGTTTAACCACTTGAGGAGATCATGGACTCAGTGGAAGCAAAACATTTGAAAAAGAATCTTGAAGCAGCTCTTGAAGATCTTGATAGATCTGAAAAAGAAAATGAAGAACTTAGACTGAAAGTTGATGGCTCACAAATGCTTATTAAGAAATTAAGAAAAG
>MU223516.1:407554-464908 GCA_018584345.1 Thuja plicata | reverse complement strand
TTGTCCACATGTTTCTTTCCTTTCTTAGATTTATTGAGAACCAACTGTGATCTAAAAGTAGAATCAATCCCTTGTGGATTATAGTTATCATAATTTGACATTTCAAATGCAGTGAGTCTGCCTATCAAATTTTCCAGATTCAGATTATTGTTAGGAGTACATCTCAGCAGAAACTCTAATAGCATATATAGGGAGTAAATTTCTCAGTACCTTGCTCATAATAGTGTTCTCATCAATTGTTCCATTAGCCCCTCTAATCACATTTACAACTTCTTTTACTCTACCATAGTACTGAATAACATTTTCACCTTCTTGCATTTTAATCTCATCAAACTTACCTCTTAGACTTTCTGATTTAGCTCTCAGCACATTTGTGTCTCCACCATAGATAGTTGCAAGTTTGTCCCACATCTACTTTGCATTTGTGCAGCTCTTTATATCATCAAATTCTGAATAGCTCAATGAGGAGGCGATCTCCAACATTGCTTGATTGTGCTCTTGATTTTCTTTTAGTTGTGCAGTTGTGACGGGAGTAGCAGGTGGTACATAGGAATTTTCAATAATTTGGTTAACATCATCTCCAATACCAGCCAAATGTAGTTTCATCAAACTTTGCCATGCAGGGAAGTTATCTCTGTTTAGCTTGGGAACCTCCTTATACATCTTGATCTTTTCGCTCCAAGTACCTTCAAACTATTTTAAGGAGACCAAAGCTCTGATACCAATTTTTAGAATGAATTTAGAATAATTGATAGGGGAGGGGTGAATCAGTTATCCTCAGGTCTAGATGTAGCAAATAAAACTTTCTATATTTTAGATCTACTCAGCAGCAGTAGCATATGTCAACAACTTTAATCATACAGTTTATTGTCTATTGAAATTAGCTTGTAGAAACATAACACTAAAACAAACCATAAGCATTCACACAAGTTGACACAAGTATGTAATTTGGAAACCCAATATGGGAAAAACCACCAGTAACATGCTACCAAGTTTTCACTCTTCTTAAGTGATGCCTTGTGAGGAGCCAACCCTGTTAAAGGTTACAATAACACACTGCTAGGTGTGACCTGGTTAAAGGATTTAATCACCCTATTAGGAGAGGCCTTTTTAGAGGACTTAGAACATTCCACCTGAATGTCACCTTGTTAGAGGATTTATAAAAATGTCTGTTAGGTCAACCTTGTTAAAGGATTTAACTAATACAATGGTTAGAAAGTAATCAGTAGTTGTGATCTGATACATACAACTTACTTTGCAAATTTAGATCCAATTACAGCTCTAATGTTAACTTACTGGATAGCCCGCATTGTCATTTCAACCTTCAGATCTACTTGGAAATCCATCAAGAAATCACACATGCAACTCTCTGCTTCTCTACTAGATCATGCTAAACAGTAAATAAACTATGCAACTCTTTTGCATACACATCCACTTCACATTCAGTAGCACACCTCTTGCACCCTAAATGAATAACCCCTTGAGGTTATCATATACCTCTCTATCTAGGTCAGATAAATCTTTTGCCGCTTAAACAAGATCATAGATCTTAGGTTAGGTCAGATCCAACGGATCATTCCATCTTTGCATTACATTTACTTTTGCAAAGTAGTCTCTAATTAAATATTGAAACCATGCATTAATTACAGTTACCCATACATTAAATGATGTGGATCAATCTTTAATTAACATTACGTATCCCAATAAAATTAACTAAGTTGGCCAAAGATCTCAAATCCCATCATTAATCCAACTACTGTAAGTCGGCCAACATCACTGTTTCCACTCAGCAATTTCAATGGTGCTCAACATTGAACAACTTTTTCTCATCATAAGCAACTTTTATCGACATAAGCAACTTTGCTTGGCACAAGAAACTTTGCTTTTCATAAGCAACTTTTCTCGGCACAATCCAAACTTGCTCGACACAGAACAACCAGAAAAATAGTCTTTGAAAGATAAACAACTAATTACTTTTCCAAAGTGCCAACTAATCAAGTAACCTTTTAATTGCCTTAACTCAACCATTCACTTAGTCTTCTTGTTAAATCTTCTTCATCATCAGTAGATATGGTACTCAAACAGATAACAATAGCCTCACCAGTTAAGGTTTGACAGTAATGACAAAATAACAATTGCTTGCATTGTCACTTTCCAACAAATATGTGTATAGGTTTTATGTTTGAAATGTGAAACTATTTTATTACAAAGACCCTAAATGTGTTTTTATAAAAGGATTATGAGATTTTGATTTGTTTTACATTAGAAAATATTTATAATCACTAGGGTTGTTATTTTTTATATGGCTCTTGCCCTAAGTAAATTATTTTTTAAATATTGTGATGTTGGGGTAATTGCTCCCTTCTTTTTAGGGTGAGTTAGAAAGCTTTTATACCCTAATGTCTTAGGAATGTTACCATTGTGAAATTTATATATTGCCTTATTTTGTGAAAGGATATTTTTGAAATAAATACATTTGTGTGTGAATTTTATATTTGAACATTATATCCCTTTGTAATAATTTTAAGTATTATCTTATTAATGGGATATCTTTATGTTTTGGTAATTAAAGTAAAGACCTTCGATTAATTATTTAATTGGTATTTTATTTTATTTATCAATTACATTTGTGTAAGTTATGTCATGGTGTTATTTGATGTATTGTCAATTAAGAAATGAGCAATTTTAAAGATTATATTAAACACCTAAAACATTATTAAATATGATGAGCCCTAAAATTTAAAATTATTAAAAGATTATCTAATGATGGGTGTTTTGTGTAGGAATTGAAACATGTGGATTAATTTGCACAACACCTAAAGATATAACAAATTATATTTGTTATACGGAAAATATTTTTCCTTAAAACCATTTATATGGTTAAGTTTGTAAATTTTAGGGTTAGTTGCTAGGATTAGGTCCTGTGAAAGGGCATGTATTTTCACAATGAAACTTTGGGAAACATATTTATATTGATTCAATTTGTAAACTAAAAGGGATCACGAAAAAGAACTTAAAAACTCTCCCAACTTACAGATTTGAACATAATGTCCAAATTCTCGAATGCGAATGACAGATAAGTCTTTATGTTTTAATTTTAATATAGTTTCTTATTTTCAATCAGTTTCTCAGATTACTCTGTGAACCAGGGTACCCTACTGTATCCTTTATTTGATTCATCCATTTATGGTTAATTTATACAATTTGAATAACAGTTGCATGGCCTGAGAATTTCTTATTGTTCCTATTGGGCTCTTAAGTTGGGTTAAAATCCATAGGACTAATTGTATAAGTTATTTTAAATCTTTGTTTCAATTGAATTTAGTAGGATGATGGTCTCTCTTTATAGGAGTGAGTTACCTTAAAACTGTCTCTGTTTATATGTATGATTGAATGTAATTGACTCTATTCCCAATTTGGCATTAGGCACTGATCTCATTTCATTTGTAATTGTCATTTTGTTCATTCTATAATTTGCATATATATCTGTTATCTTCTTCATAAAGCTTTCAATTAGGTTTTAGTAATACTTTTAATCTTTAGTTTAGATATCACGCTATTTAACAATTAGAAAATTAAGTTATTTTCCTCCAAGGATTATTAACCCCTTTGGAAGGAATTGCTTTTGTTTGTGCACGCATTTGTACAGTTTGAAAGCACTTTGGATTCAGGCCTACCAGCCTTGACTTGATTGATTTAGAATTGTAGAGGCACTTGTTTATACCTATCAGTTGGCCTCAAAATGGTCCAGCATTTTTGAGCACCAACAGAAGGATCTCGTGACCATGAATCTAGTGGAAACAGAACAAGTAGAGTATAGTAACAAGTCCCTTCCTGGGAAGGAAATGCAGGTGGATGATGATATTAGTGCCACTCCTAGGAAGATAATTAGAAAAATGATCCTATATAAAACAAATCAAGGAAAGAAGGACACATGATAAGGCCCATCAGAAGAGCAACAAAAAGGTAACTTTTCAAACTCTTTTCATTGATTACTATAATCAGATGTAGTATGAAAAGACAATGTGGGAAGTAGAGAAAAGGGAACTAAAACAAGAAATAGATAGGCAAAAGAAGAAAGTGCAACATATGAAACATAGATTGGATTCAGTTAGGGAATTAGTCCCTCAGATTATGGAATGTTGGTCACCCCCAAGGGTGTATGCTTTATGTCTACAAGAACAATTCCTTTTATTTATACTAATGCAAATCATTGGTGATTTTGACTCTAATATTTCTTCTCCACAAGAAATTGTGGAAACATATGAAGGTGCCCCTAATTCCATTAGGAATCTTATTTGTGAAGTATATTTACACTTTCCTCCGATGTTGATTCAAATCCTTTGCTATTTTTTGATGATGTCAATTTACCTGCATTAATTTCATGGAAACATAATGAGATGAATTATGTAGAATAACTGAGCAAGTAAAAAGAAAAGGAATTGTTAGTTACCCTGCCCCTGATGCCTGAAAATGGGAAACCAAAATAGATGTATTATGATTGGCTGGAGATAGCTTATGGTTTTCGAGAAAAACAACATAGGGAAAGGATTCTTAGGAACAGAGCACAATTTTTTGAAACTTTTCAAAATATTCCCCTACATGATGAATAGAGGACAACAAAAGGCATAATTCAGCACTGGAACAAGTTAAAATTTAATACATTGAAAAAGGTTGAGCCTCATAGCCTTATTAACTTCAGCACTGCTATGCAGCGTGTCCAATGGTACATATAATTTGGAAGGAAGGTAAGACCGGAATTGTCGCTTCCACTTACATACCAACCGCCAATCCTTTTGTGGCCACTATACAAGTGTGTGGACAATGAAATCAATGAGAAGTTGGAAGAAAGAAGGAAAAGTAAAATGGAGCATAGAAATGGATTTTATTGGCACCTAACCAGCACCAGTGGGGGAGATACTTTAATGGGAGATCTATGGCTACTTTCTTGAATCAGGAATTTATATATGCCTAAGGATATGCAATAGTATTTGTAGGGGATAATGATGAGGCATTTTTATGCCCTATTTTAGAGACCATAGGATGAGTTTCTACTAGTTCCTCTTTATGCTTTTTCATTAAATTTTCTAAAAACTTTATGCTATTATGTGGCATGCAGCCACTAAGACATATACTATGATTTAATGCTTTTAAACATGTATCACATGGAAATTAATGCTATATTACTTATGCTAAATTTATGGTTATCTTCTTAAGATTAGTTAGCTATTTTAACATGAGTGAATGTATGTGTGTTTAGTGGAGCATTTCCTTGGATGTCTTACATCTAAAATTTAAGGTGCAGAATATAATTATCAAGAGAAGGGTTGATGAGGTGAATGCACCATGCACTAGATACCCTGACCCATTCCTATAGTACACTTGATGGCTAGTGAAATAAAGGCAACTCAAAGTGGCGATTCTGATAGAACATGTTGGTTTCTTTTTATGTTGTAGTGGAAACAACAATAACCTCTTCCCTTTATGACTATTTTATAGAGGAGCCACCTCTAAATGTTTGTTCATGCAATAAAAGGACCAACTAACAAGCACTCTCTTAATACTTCTACTCTTAAGGTCCTACTACACCAAGGGGGGGATACCCTATAATACATCCTGATATGTCTAATATGGTATTATCAAGAAATGATCTCATAATGACTAAATATATTTGGTAGATACTAGATAACTGGCTAATTACCCATTGAACATCAACCATGAAATGGAGCATGAGATAGGAATTCTTAACAAACTTACACAAATATAGACTTAATGGATTTTAAATATTTTCTTATAGGAAAACATAGCCAATATGCAACTAGATATGCAATAATATAGAACTTGTCAGCTTTAGATCAGTGCTTTATCCATTGGGATATATTCTGACCCAGATACAATATATTGGAATGAATGTTCACCAAAGATTATAAATCATAGTACAACTATCCCAAACCCATACTACTAATAGGATCCTAGCATGTGTCAAATGAATCTATGCATTAATCAGAGCCTAATTTAATTTGATCCTAGATTAGAACTCTCAAATAAGTACATAAACACAGAGAAAACTATACTAATGAATTATAAAATTCATAACTCACAAGACACATAACACAGGAGAGATTGGAATCCAGAAATTTGTATTAAATTTAGAAAATCTTATTCTAGTATACAAAAAGTACTCAGAGATAACCTCTTCAATAACCTGCAAAAGATCTCTCAACTTTATTTATGACTTCTTACACTATCTAATACAAATTATTCTATCTTTCCCCTCTTGACTGAAAAATTTACAAATAGTTTACAATACCAATTTTCCATCCCTTTCCAATGATCTTGGGAATCCTTTTATAGAATAGGATTGCAACAAGCTTTGGATCATTTGGAATAAGGAAAAAATCAATGACACACTAAAAAGACAAAATAGATAATGGAGTGATAACCACTCTTGTTATAATAGATTTTTGACATATTTTTTTATTCTGACCACTTGGTACTTGCATCTACTTCAAATTTGTTCAAAATGAGCCATCTGGAGTCTATTGTTCTTGATATTCATGATATAGGATCTTCATTTTACCTGTATCATCCAATCTGTTAGGCCTCATCATCCACCTGCATGTCGTCACCTTCTTTTGGATTAAATATTGTTTACTTGTCCTTCCAAGAGGTGTAAACCTCATCACTTGGCTAGTTGAAACTAAGGACCTCATCCTTTCTACTATTAATTTCCCTCCATGTAGTATTTGCCTTCTCAATTTCTTAAGACCAAAATGCAAAAAATGCTCTAGCATTACCAACTATCTCAACGGTTTGAACAAAAAATAGTGTAATCTCAAGGGTAATTATACTATTGGTTCTAACTTCCAATGCTTCATTCATCTATTGATGCCACAATGCTTCATCTTTAATATCTCCATTTTTCTTAAAAATATTTGGGAACATCTCATACCAGTCTTTTGATTATTCCTTTTTTAGGGCCATTACCTTTCTTATGTCAATTCTCCTTCTAATATCCATGTCCATCAACAATTTGACACACTTATAAGTGCCAGTTAAGACAATGTCAACATTATTCTCTTTCTTGCAAGTGATGTGGAAGAATTTCAATTCTCATCCCTTTCCTTTCCATCTATTTACCAATTGATCCAAATTGTCTTTATCTGCATTGTATTTATTCAACATGCTAACAATTTTCTTCCCCTGTTCATAAATTACAGTAGGAACCAATTCATGAGTACAATGCATGAGGGTGTTATATGTTTTATCTACATATTTTTGCTTCAATCATGCCTCTGCTTCTTTGAAAGCTGCAGACTATTCAACCCATTCTTTCTGTTGCTTCTCTAGTTCTGTTCTTTCAGCAATCAGTCTAGCTTTTTCTTTCTCCAACTCCTCTAGTGTGGTTGGGTTTGATGGTGTAAGGGAAGGAGGATAATTGATTGTTGGACTTGATGAGGATGGCTAGTGGGGATCTTGTGTAATCCTCCTTTGAGGCACAAATTGCACTTTTTGTCTTCCCTCAAGGAAAGCAATTCTATTGTCCTTCTCAATAGATTTAATCTTCTCATCATTGTAGGCCTTCATGAAAACCTCATATTTATCTATTAGGGTTTTGTATTCCTCTTCTTGTTTCTCATCTACCTTTAAATTTAATTTTTTAGTTTGCAGAGTAAGGTTAGCTACGTCCACACCTGATGTATCTGATACTTTTCTTACAATAAGCTACTTGCCTGTTCAAGTTGATCATCTTCATCAGATACCTTATGGCTTTTCTTTCTCATATGCCACATGACAAGGGCTGCATGATCTTCACTAAATTTCACTCCCTTAGATTCTTGTCTTGCCTTTGTCTCATTAGCATAGATAATCTTTGTTTCCTTTCTCATAGCACCGAAGACAATAGCATCTGCACTATCCCACTCTAGAAGTATTAGTAGTCCTTCCTTCCTTACTAGTGCCCTTCCTTCCTCAGGAGTTATCTTTTCAAAAATAGATATCATTTCCTATTTGACTTCATTTTTAATCTCTTCCTTACTCCTTGTAGGTTGCTCATTTTGTTTTTGTTGGCATTTTTTTTAAAACTCATTTATTTGGGTTCTCCACAAAAACTGTAAGAATGCCCTGGCCTTGAAAAAATTGTCATCATAAAGAAATTCATTGTTGGCCTATTGAGTCAAGGGGTCCAGTTCCTTTCTAGCATATTCTGAAACAGTCAAATCTAGTGAAGCATGGTTTGGAACTTCGGGCACCCCTTCTTGTAGTTCTTGGGCTGTGACAATTATTTTTCCAGCATCTCCCATTTGTAGTAACTATTCTGCTACTGCTTGCTCATCAATACATAGTGCAGTTTGGGAAGGAGAATATACATTTTCTTCTTGTTGTTGTTGTTTTTTTTTTTCTCCTTCTATCCTTTTCTTTTTAGGGAATGGCAAGGATTGAGTATGGAGATCTAATGGCCTCTTCCCTTTTAGATCCAAGTTCTTCTCAGTCTGTGGCAAGACTGTACTATAACCTCTTCTTTGGTAAACTACATATTTTCCTGGGGGAACATTCCTAGTTGGAGCTCTCCTATTCATCATTTCCTTTTCCATTTCTGGCTCTATTTGTAAAATATTGGCCCTTTTTAGATTCAATTCTTGCATAATATCCTTAAACATCTCCATTAAAGATTCTATATTTTTGGCCCAAGGATGAAAATATTTCAATGGGTCATACAACTTGTCAAAATGTTGCACAAAATATAGGCTCTTTTTGTATGCCAGCCACTTTTCCTTTTTTTATCTCCTGTTCTATCCTGTCAAACTCATTTCTGATTATGTCCTTTGGTAAATTGAATTGGTGATTCAACACCAGGAACTTTGTTTTTTCTCTGAACATATTTTTAATAAAACCTTCAGGATGAGCACATCTTGATACTATAGTACTCAAATGGTAAGGGGTCATATATGTACCCAGGTGTTTCCACCCCCCTTTGTGATAATAAACTGATGGCCTACTATGATTGTAGGAAAAATAGTTCATTTTCCTCTTCCTATTAATGCTTCTTCCTGCAGACCTCCAATCTATCTTAATATTTCTGCCAATCCCAACTTGACAGGTACTCTATAAGTTAATATATAAGGGGTTCCCCTGAAACCATAAAATCTAAAAACTGTTAACACTGGGTAGGGAATAACATATCCCCAATTATGCACTATTTTCAATTCCTGACTATATTCTTTAGGTCTCAATAATTGCAAAAGTGTCAAAGGAATTCTGGAATCATCTTTCAACAACAATGCCCTAATCCTAGCAACAAAACCTCTATCAAAATTTTTGTAGCTTGCCTCCTTGTTGTCCCATAACATGTCTACATTCCATAGTTGTACTTGCATATCCGCATCATCTATGACCTTTGTCAATTCCATCTCCTTTTAAAAATAGTATGCCCCTTTGTATAGAAACATGTGCATCAATAATGAATACCATGTGAAATGCCTAGTCACCTTGCTATCCTAGATGCCTATCAATCCTTCATATATGAAGTCTGCCAGATATGGAGAAAAATAAAAAATTATGGCCAAATGGGGGTGCAAAATTTGTACCATCATGAACATATAGTGGATGGGAATTTCCTTCTCCACATCATCCCCATAGATCTAACATAAAGCCCTGTATGTTCCTATGGCCTTTGGGGTGAAATAGTCTAACTTCAAAGGTTCTTTGGTTTTTGGCCCTACCATGATCAAATCTTAGATTTTATTGAAATATTATTTTAATGGTCCATTTCTCAGATAATCCTTTTGTGCTTCATACACTTCTGTGAATTTTTTTAAGTCAATTTTATCCATTTGGGTATCCTCTCCACTCAACTTGAATACTTCCCTAATTTATTCTATAGTTATATTGACCATGATCTATCCACTCTTATCCCTAACTACCCTGATACCTTTTCATACTTGTCAGCTATTTGCACAAGCATATCAATATGCACAAAAACCCCAGGCACTACTAACTTGCCCACATCAAATTTCCATATATTTCTATTAGGAGAAAAATAATTTCTTTGGCCAAAAAGTACTCTGAATAGAGCCAAACCAGTCATACCTATATTAGTATCCCTAGCCCGTTGTCCCAGATTGTACATACCCTCACCAATTTTCAAATGTGGACTCTTAGGGACTAGGTCTTTGATTTTTGTCGAATCATTTATCGACCTAGCTAACTGCTGCAGTAGATCATTACATACATTTCTTTCCTGATAATTCACGTGGCCCTTGAACTCTCTCCTAGGTGACATCTTGAATTTACAGTCTTTATAATCTAGTGATTTAACAAATTTGACAAAATATAGTAACTGCAAGTCATAATAACTCTTTAGATTTTGGAATTCAGACAAAGCTTGCACCAGAAATTTACCTATTTTGCGAATAGCCTGGAAGTTGAAACACAATCACTATAGCTTTATTTTTCTCCACAAATTCAACAATTATGATAATCAAGAGTTTAATGATCAAACACATAACAATCCCATCACTCATGAGCATTAAATTCTTACTTTGGAAGCACACATTCTCCATTACTACACCTAAGTAAAAAATCTTGAGACTAATGGCTCAGAACTGCTAAAATGACACCTTCAAATTATGACCATATATCCAAACATATTTTATTTGCATCAGATGGCTCATAGCAATTTTTTTACAACATTCATCTCCGTGGACACGTGGGAGCATGTCACAATCCCTCAAAGCTTAACCTTCAGTCACTTTCCATCATAGGATTTGCATGCACCAGTAGATCTTCTTGAAGATGCTTACCTTTTAACTTACTTAATGCTGACATAGGGTCCCAACACTTAGGACACACATAACCACGACGAGTTCCCTTGATGACTAAAGGTCTATCACTTTACCCTTTATTCTTTATGCCATCCATCTGATCTTGCTTAACTTTTACTATTTTTAATACATCTTTATGGCCCACAGCTTTGTTCTCCTAGGACACGTGGCAAGGCATCGTAATGCCTTAATGGTTAGAATCATTGCATCTTTCATTTGAGCCTTTGTGTCGGCCATCAGATCTTTTCTAACCTATCATCACTTTACCTAACTGGATTTATATTAACCACAATTTGCCACTTTCCTGGATGGACACACGTCACAACATTGCAATCCCTTGAAGGTTATCTTTATGTCATCTTATCATTGTAGGTTAATGCTAGGCGTTAGATCTTTTCTGAGATGCTGTGTATTTATTAAATCTTTAATTACCCGCTGGACCCACTAGACACCACATGGCAGCATGTCATGTTTCCTCAATGACTATTGTATGCACTTCTTCATCATAAGAATTTGTGCTAACCATTGGATAAGATCTAACAAATACTCAATTTAACTTCATCTTTTTGTTCATTTTTGGGCCCATTTAGGACATGTGTCACCACGGCGCAATCCCTTGAAGTTAACTCACCTGCATCTTTGGTACAAAGGTAATGCGTGAGCCGTTGGATGAAAAATCATCTACAGATATCCTTCGATCTGTATCTTCGATGTATCAGGTCCAACCAAAGACACATGGCACAAAGGCACATTGCCTTGAATATTAAAATTTGATCATCTTCTCATCATGGAAATGCAGGAGCCGTTGGATGAAAACATAAATATCTTGATAGATAACATTTTAATAAACACTTGCAGACTTTGAACTTAGGAAATAAATAAAGACCACGATGTTAGGATACTCACAACTTACTAAAAAAAAACATTTTAAAAGGAACCCATTTGAGAGATAAATTAAGTAGCAAAAAGTAACATGAAATTATAAACCATTTCAATGCTTAAGGTTTCAGGAACAAATTTTACACTTTGATACATGAGACAAGGGTTTTTCAAGTATCCTCATAATATTCTTTGCAAAAAACATACTAGGGACTCATTATTTGAATTTTTTTTAACCAAACCTAATAGTGGCTCTTTTTGGGGATGAATACCTCCTGTAGGTGTTACAAGAATTTAGAATCTTGAGGCGAGCAGACCAACCTACTGGAAAACAAAACTACTCACACAACAAAAAAGAAAACTAAACTAAGATAGAAAGAAACACACTTTTAGAGAAATAGTATGTACACAATCCTAATGTTCATGGATAATTAGACTTTATGAGAAGTATAACTTCAAGAATTGTCCATGAACTGGCAGTTCTAAAATATTTCCAGTAAGATCTTTTAATAAATATGAATTTTGTCCATACCTTTCATGAATAATATAAGGTCCCAGCCAAATTTGCTCAAATTTTCCATGCTTTCCTTTATCTTCCAACCTAGCATTCTACATGAGAACATAATCTCCCACATCAAACTATCTTGAGACTGCCTTTTTATTATACAAGTTCTTCACCTGCAATTAAAGTTTTTCATTTTCACAGAAGCTTCCCTCCGGGCTTCATCTAACTCTATGAGGTCATCAATTATAAATTACATGTCATTATCAATATCATTATCATAAATCTGAACAAACTTGTACATTTGCATCAAATTATTTTGGAGAAATCCTGCTTGTATCCCATAAACTAGATCAAAAGGTGCACATCCTAGGGCCTTTTTTGATGTCACCCTATCTGCCTAGCTAGCCAATGTTAACTTTGAATCCGAGGCCTTCTTGTTTGTATCTAGAATTATTTTAATAATCTTGAGGAGGCTATTATTAGTGGAATCAGCTTGGCCATTTCCTTGCGGGTGGTAAGATGTAGAGTAAGATGTCTGAATACCATATTCAACACAAAAATTGACATACTCCTCAGATTTAAAACACATAGAATTATCTGAGATTATCTTCTCTGAGCACCCAAATCTAGTAATTATGTTCTTCAGTAAAAAAATCAATTACCACTTTACTGGTAGCTCTCTTAGTGGGGATTGCTTCTGCCCACTTAGTAAAGTAGTATGTAGCTAAAATGATCCATGAATGTCCTCCACTAGACTTAGTAGCTATCTCTCCTATAAAATCAATACCCCATTGCTGAAAAGGGGCTTGAACTTCCACTGGTGTATGGGGCACATTACCTGAGAACTTTTGCTTACCACAGAAACATTGGCAAGCATCACATTTCCTAACCAGTTGATGAGCATCCTTGAAGATACTCAGCCACCAAAATTTTTCTCTTAAAATCTTATGTGCAGTAGTCTTGGTCATATAATGGCCACCACACACTCCATTATGCATCTCTTGTAGGATCCTATCTGCTTGTTCTTTATCAACATATTTCAACAAAATTCCTTCAGGGCTCCTCCACCACAACTCATCTCTAATTAGGGAAAAATGGATTGCTTGTAATTTTAATGTTTTTTTCTTATTCTCATCCATGCCCTATGGACGATTCATTCTTTGCAAGTAATAAATAATGTTAGTGTACCAGTCACAATGGTCAAGGTTACAAATGAAAGGTCTCTATTTTTCTTCTAGGGTATTGATGTGATTAGCATCTAAGTTTGCACTAGCCATCAATTTTTCTAAACCCATTCTCTTGACCAACTTAGTGATTTGGATTTCTATGTTAAACTCCTAAATCCTATTGATCCATCTACATCTTTTTCCTGACACCTCTTGTTGAGTAAAGATGTCCTTAACTGCCGTTGAGAAGACATAAGCCACTACAATATAACCTATTAAATAACACATGAAAGCTTTCATAGCCTTTACCAATGCATAGGCTTGCTTCTCAGTTATATCATACTTGAGCTCTGTAGCCTACAATGATTTGCTAAAAAAGGCAATAGGCTGCTCAAACCCCTCTTCATTTTTTTGTAACAATACATCAATAGTATGACAAGATGCAAATGAAAAATATTCATGGGCTTTGAATAATCAAGAGTTCTTAGGACAGGGGCATCTTTGATATCCTTATTAATCTCTTGAAAATATTGGGTGACCTCCCCATCCCATTCCATTTTAGCATCCTTCTTTAGCATCTTTGAGATTGGTCTACTTTTCTCAGAAAAGTTAGTTACAAATCTTCTGAGAAAATTCACCTGTCCAAAGAAGGATTGGATTCCCTTAACATTCCTTGGGATGGGCACTCTGTCAATAGAAGCTACCCTATCTGGGTCAATTCTAACCCCTTCCTTTGATACAATATGACCCAATAACTTACCCTCTATCACTCCAAAAATGCATTTATTGGGATTAAGAGAAATCCCAAATTCCAAGGCTCTTTCAAAAATATTTTCCAGGTGTTCACAATGTTGTTCTTCCTTCTTTGAATAAGCTGTGAGATCATCCTGATAGACCTCAAGAAATTTTTGCAGGAAATCTAAGAATGCAACATCCATGGCCCTCTAGAAAGTATCCCCATCATTCATTAAACCAAAAGGCATCCTAACATAAGCGTATGTTCCCCATGGTGTGGTAAAAGAATTCTTAAACTACTCCGACTCTTTGACCATAATCTAGTTATACCGAGAGAATTCATCCATCATGGACATGAGTTCACATCCAGTGACTCTCTGCAGCATATTCTCCATATTGGGGAGAGCATAACTATCTTTTAAGGAAGATATGTTCAAGTTTCTAAAATCCACACACAACCTGATATCCCCATTCTTCATTCTAACAGGGACTAAATTGGAAACCCAGGAAGAGTGCCTAATGAGCTTAATTATCCCAAAATCTTTCATTTTCTTCAATTCTTGCTCCATCTTGGGCCATAGGGTGGGGTTTATGGGCATTTTTTTTTGCCTAAAGGTCTTGGCATCTTCCTTCAATAGAATTTCATGTTGAAACAACTCCTCATTATATGCCTTTAGGTCATCATATGTCCAAGCAAAGAATTTTTTGTACTTCCTTAAAAGATTAGTTAGATCCTCCTTGACTTTGGGTGACATTATTTTACCAATAAATAAGCTCTTAGGAACTTCTTCTGTTCCCACATTAACCTCCTCCAAATATTCAGATCTATTTACACGTGTAGCAGAGTATGGTATATCCTTACTATCAAAGGCTCTTTCTAAAACAACTAGTCCTTTTGGGACTTTATTTGACTTCAAATGTAATATTTCTTTCCCTAAGATAGTATCCTTTACATCAATGTTTTTCACATACTTAGTGAAATCTATTTCTTTATTGTCAAGACCTGCCTCACAATATAAGAATCTTAGAATATCTACATCATCATCAAACACTTTCTTGCTATCCACATTGTCTAGTATTGATGGCCTAGTCTGAACTTCTATCTCAAAAATTCCAACAAAAGTAATGTCTTATGGCCTTAAAGTAATGTTAGCCAACAAATCTTCCATTCTGTTTTGGCTCCTATCCATCCAGTCAATACCAAATGCATCAAAACTTTCTAACTCATCCCAGACTGCATTTCATTACTGCTTCAATCTATGGTTCTTGGATGCATATTTGGATTTGATCTGAGATACCACCAACTCAGAGTCTCCAATAACTCTAATGCATTTGATCCCATTTCTTGCAGCTAATCTCAGACCTATCAACAAGGCCTCATTTTCTACCACATTATTTGTACAAGGAAAAAATAGAGAAAATGAAAATTTGAAGGTTTTTCTAGAGGGAGATATCAACAAAACTCCAGCACCAACCCCCTCCCTAGAACAGGCACCATCAAAATACATTATCCAAAACTTAGTTTGTTCAAAAAAATTACTCACATCTTATGACAACAATGCAGGTTGTGATCTTCTTGCAACTTGACTTTCATGTACTTGAAACAACCCCATCTCAGTATCCAAGAAACAATTCATATTGTTATCATCCTGCTCCTCAATCATATGAGGAGTTCTAGTTTCACTTGACACTTTGATGTTCACACCATTTATGTTGAAAGTGGAAAATGATAACTCACATTGAATGCTTCCCCCCATAGATGCACTCCATTTTCTTGACAATAACATTCCATATTGGGGGGTAATTTCTACAACCAACACACTCATCGTTAGCACTTTATCTGGGAAAGAGGCTAGTTTATAAGGCAAAGCCTTAATATTTCCTATGACAGGAACTTCCCTAGAATCCATAGCTTGCAATCTCCCATGTGGAGTATCTACTTTCAATCCCATAGATCTTGAGCCACCTCACAATAGGTGTGGAATAATCATGCTCAAGGCCTTTCTTAGGAATGGTTTATTCAATCTAAGGACTACTTCTCCCATTATGAGGTGCATTTAACTTGTCAACCTAGGGATGTATACTTGAAATGGTTGGCACGATATGTGCACTAGGTTCCTTAAGGAGTTATTTTGCTTATGCTACAGGAAGGTAAAAATGCATAAAAGAAGCCTACACTAGTGCTACAGGAAAAGAACACATTTATCTCCTTACTGAAATGAATACTAGAAATTGCAAACTCTACCTAAACCTATACTTTCATCCTAGAACATCCATTATAACTATTCTTGCAGATGCTACAGGAACACTCATAAGGTACGATGCTGCAGGAAGAAATTGTAACTTCTAAATGAAATGCTGGAAATGCTGGAAATGAAATCTATTCTATTCTAACCTAATCCACCTCCCAAGTGGGCCCCCTTGGTTGGCTTCTGCTAATCTATTAACACAAAATTTAAACCAAGAACTACTTCATTGTATTTCAAAAACTCATTACATAGAAACAAGACATGGAACTTGAAATAGATTACTGTAAGATACAACAGTTTTCTTTCAAAAATGTCTTTTTCTAATTTTCTATCTAACTTCAAACTATCAGTCCAATCCCTATATATATCAAATTAAATATCTAGATATTAGAACATATATTTTGATGGTTTTATGAAATACTGCACTATATGTATAATATTAGCAAAGTATGTCAAAAACATCTACCCATGGTTTATCAAATTCTATCTAGACTTTATCACAAGTTTTGACTGGCTAGGCTCTCAAATGTTTTGTCAAAAACTAGAACAGAGTATTTAAATTTATACAAAATAAAGGCAATAATTTGGCCTTATCATCTGCCCCTTGGTTAATCAAATGCTTTTCCTCAAGCATTGCACCTTCTAGAAATTGACCTATAGTCACCAACTTTAGTTCTTCCTCGCCTCTAGCTCTTAAAGGAGTAGTAGAATCCTCTTGTTCTTTCCCAAACTTCCCTTCTGTGATCTTCCTGCAGCCTATCAAGTTTTGTAGTGTTGATATCATACAAGGGCCAAAGGAGCATGGGTAGATGCATTGTGAGTGGACACCAAAGCTCCTACCTGATTTGCCTACCCAGCACTATGTATTTTGGTGCCCGGTGTATAGCTGCTTCAAGGTTAATGGGGCTATGTGGTTTTGATATTTTGAATACCTCTGATAATCTGCCCCATCTACTTCTCGCACCAGTTAAGGCTCTTTGGAAGACAAAATAAGACATGCTATCATATTCTTCATACACATCTGCTCTAAGTTTAAAATTTTTATCTCTAATTTCCTTTTTAACATTCCCATATGTCAGTCTGAACTAGTCCCTCAGGAATACTTCTGGTTGACTGCTTTTTGCTCTTAATGGTAGGGGTTCTATTTTCTCAAGTTCTTTGTAATTCTCCAACTATCTATCATAGTTAGCCTCATTGTGCAACCATGACATCAGGGCCCTTAGGTGTATATCCCCTATGTAAGGTAGGGGATTCCATTTAATCTCTATAAGGATGATGAAATTATGCACATACAACTCACAGAGTAAGTTTTGTTGCCAAGATGGAAGTGTCTGGTATAAACCATAGAATTCCTGGGCTGATTTAAACTCTGTGTTTGCATCTTTGAGGGTCATCATCAACTAAAATAGGATGAATTGTTCTTTTATATAGATGGTATAGACCCTAGGTGGAGGTCTTCAAGCAATTACCTGGTCAGTCAATTTAAGTGCATGTTCCATTCTCTGTTTCTGTCTTGCCAACTGATCTTTTAATTCTGCAATTTCCTCTTCCTGTTCTGCTATTACTTTCTGTAATTTATTTTTCTCTTCTCCATATAGAGTGGTTGTCAGCACATGTTTATTATATAACTAGAAAAGAAGCATTTGCAGAGTAATCGGACCACTGTTTTCATCTTGGTTATTCTTCTTCGTTTGTTCTTTCATAACTACTCTAAGAATCTTTTTAACCAAGTTCGCTTATAGGAAACTAAATCATTTCTTGTGCAAGCCAGCTGGCGAGTTATAGGGGTTTCTTCCTCATGATTCAGAACATCTTGATGATTGACTCCTGGGTCATTTTGACATACATTTGGCTCATCTTCACACTCCTCTTCCAGATTTTGAGGAATGTCAAGAATGTCAGACTGGCTGGGAGAATCATCTAGAACAATATGGATAGGATTTTCCTCCTCAAATTGTTTGGGGGAAGAGGGATGGCTTTCGGTGGGAACTTTAGGAATCTTCCCTCTCATCCTATAACTTCTTCTTACAGGGATTTCCTCAACTTCTATAGCCTTTTTCTTACTAACCTATTTTGTTTTCTCTGCTGCAGGAGTAGTGGCTGTAGGAACTGACTTCATCTTCTTCTTTCTTGAGACTTGAGGGTTCCGTGGTTCAGCAATAGGAACTGAAGTTTCTCCTACTAAATTCCATTTTCCTTTTGTTCTGGTGATAGTATGTATATTTCTCATGTGAGTGGTTAAAGGCACATTTTCTTGTATATTTTCATTTTCTGCCCCTTGGTTATTTTGCTTAGCAATTGGATCAGGGGAAACTACATTATCTTGGCTAATTTGCACATTAGGGGAAATTTGAGGCTGAAGGGTTTTATGATGGACAAACTCTGCCTATGTCATAGGGGAGGAATCCCTAAGAGATCTTTCTATGAGTAATTTAATCAAGGCATGGTGAGTAAAAAATTTGTCTTTCCCTTTCTGGGTTTCTTTGGCACTAATGCACAACATATTAAACAGAAAATTAGGTGCATTCATTGGGATATTATGTCATATATAACTAAGCAACTTAAAATGATGCGCATGTAAATTAGAGAATCATCCCTCATAGGTGAAATACCTTATAATGTGTGTAGCTAACTCCTGGTATGGTGGAGGAATGGACATCCTTTTGCATCCCTGTTTAGTGATCTCCAATGGAGGGTCTCCTGGTAGGGTGAATTGAGCCCTGACTGACCTGGCATCATGGGCATTGGGGTAGTGTTCCCCTACTGTAGGCAAACTGATCACTTCTACTATTCGCTCCTCTGTTGCAAAAACTATCAACCCCCATATCATCTCTTGGCCTTCATCAAATGTGTTTGCAAATTCTACTATGGCTTCATCATTGAACTTCGTCAATTTTAAGAAATATCCCAGCCATCCGTAGGCATTAAATATTCTTACAGCCTCAACATCAGCTAGTAAAATACCATGAACCACTAGTTCATGCCACTGCAATTGGCCCCCCATTTTTGCTTTACCAAATTGAACCTCTGCTTTGTTTAACCTCTGCTCTATTTAACCTCTACTCTGTTCTTGATAATTACCTTCTTCTCTTTTGAATTTCAGACTACTTCTTGTAAACCCACAGACCCTCTTTCACATTCTTCTGATATTCTTGATATGAAAAATAATAATGTATTTTAATAGAATGAATCATATATGTTCATGCGAGAGTGAGAGTTATGTCATGGTTTTAATACTAGGTCACATCTAGTCTGATAGTTAGGGGTTTATTCAGAATAAAGGTACGACATTTGACACTTGTATGATGCGGTAGCTGGATTTTAATTAAGACAATGTCAAAGTACAGATTTGAGGATCTTTAATGAGTAAATAGAAATAACATTTTTAGAAATTGGCACACTTCCTACCCTCTACAAAATATTGACAAGTGTCCTCACTTGTCAGACTTGGTAGAAGGTATGAAACTAGATTAAGGCGACAACGATACATTTATTGTAGTATTCGATATAACCAACTAAATATATGTGCTAAAAATGGAAATAAATTTAAAAAGCTCATACCTGTTAATTGATCATCGCACGTGTTAGGAAAGATTGGCAAGAGTGGAATGACGATCTCAGCGGTCAGCATGTGTCAGCGCACTATCTCTTTATTGAAAGCATAGAAATATGATGACGTGGAAGGTGGGTGGATGGAAGATTAAGAAATGAAGCCGGTTGGAAAAGAAGAATGTAGAAAGTGAATGGAGAATTTGAACTTTATGTAAACATAAAGTTTTTATTATGGTCATGCTTCGAAGGAATTCTTATTGAAGTGCTGCAGGAAAATCAATATTTAACTCCAACGTTGTTCTTAATATTTTGTGTTCAAACTCAATTGGTAGCATTGTTGTTTTGTCATATAACAGTTTGAATGGAGTGAACCCTGTGGTGGTCTTCCATGTTGTTCTATACACCTATATGGCTTCTGATAGTCTTCTGCTCTAATCTTGGTGATGCAAATAAATTGTCTTTGTTAAGATTGCTTCTATTTCCCGATTTGTTACTTCTGCTTGTCCATTGGCTTGGGGGTGATAGGGGCTTGATTTTTGATGTCTGATATTATATTCCTTCATGAGATCTATTATCAAATTGGAAGTGAATTGTGTACCTTGATCAGTAACAAGTTCTCTTGGCATGCCTTATCTAGTAAAAATTTCTTCATACAGAAATTCAGCAACTTTATGATCTCTGGCATGCTTCATTGCTCTAACTTCGACCCATTTGGTCAGGTAATCTATGCACACTAGAGTGTATGAATTCTTATTGGATGGAGGTTCTATTGGGCCAATAAAGTCCATGCCCCATTTATCAAATTGTGTTACCACCACCTGTGGGTTTAAGGGCATTTCATCTGATCTTGTTGGTTAGCCCATTCTTTGACATTTGTCACACTTCCTTGTATAACTTGCTGCATCTTTGTGAAGTGTAGGCCAATAGTAGCCAGTTGTTAAAATCTTCTGTGCTATTCTTTTGGCTGCAAAGTTCCCTCCACATGGTTCATTATGACATGCATGAAGAATGTCATATGTCTCATCTTCTCTCACACATCTTCTCATGACTTGGTCAAGTCCAGTGTAAAATAATGTGCTATCAATCCAAGAGAAATGGAATCTTTTCTCTACAAGCATCTTATTTTCCTTATAAGAGAAATGTGTTGGCATTTTATTAGCTACTAGGTAATTAGCTATATCTGCATACCATGGATTATGGACAGAAATATGAAACAAATGTTCATCTGGAAATGCATCATCTATCAAAGTGGTATCTTCTTCAGCATGATGAATTCTTGATAGATTATCAGCTACCACATTTGCTTTCCCTGGCTTGTCAATAATTGTTATATCAAATTCCTACAAAAGGAGGAGCCATCTTGCTAACCTGCCTGTGATGGCAGGTTTGTTCATGAGATACTTAATTGCTGCATGGTCAGTATGAACAAAGATGGGATAACCAGTCACATAATGGCAGAATTTGTTTAGAGCATAAACTACTACTAACAATTCCTTTTCAGTCACTGTATAGTTTAACTCTGGTCCATGTAGACTCTTACTGATATAATAGATTGCATTTTCAAGGTTTTTAGCCTTTTTTCCTAAGACAACACCTATGGCATAGTCTGAAGCATCTGTCTGAATGTGAAATGGAAAAGTCCAGTCAGGGCCCCTAAGTACTGGTGCAGTTGTCAAAAGTGACTTGAGCTACAGGAAGGATTCATCACATTATTTTGTCCAAGCAAATTCAACTTCTTTGGTAAGTAAGTTGTACAGAGGACTAGCTATTTGACTAAAGTTCTAGATAAACCTCCTATAATAGCCAACGTGACCTAGGAAAGATCTGACTTCTTTTGGCCTAGTAAGAATAGGGAGTGTGAGAATTACCTCTATCTTCGCAGGGTCTACCTAGATTCCAGCTTTGGAGATAAAATGTCCCAACACCACTCCTTCCTACATCATCATAAAGCACTTTTAACTGTTGAGAGACAGGTTGTGTTCCTCACATCTGATTAGTACTTTCTCCAAGTTATTCAGAGCTTCCTCAAATGTGACACCGAATGTAGTGAAGTTGTCCATGTAGATTTCCATGCAATCATGGGATATATCAGCAAAGATGCTGATCACAGCTCTCTGAAAGGTAGCAGGTGCATTGCATAATCCAAATGGTAATACTGAATAGGCATATGTGCCCCAAGGGCATGTGAATGTGGTATTTTCTTGATCTTCGGGGGCAATGCTTATATGATTGTAACCACTGTATCCATCCAGAAAGGAAAATTATTTCTTTCCAGCTAAATTATCCAAGACCTAGTCAATAAAAGGTAAAGGAAAGTGATCCTTCTTTGTAGCATTATTTAATTCTCTGTAATCCACACATATCTTCCATTTACCTCCTTTCTTAGGTACTATTACCAATGGTGATACCCACTTGCTATCAGAGATTGGATAGATGAATCCATCGTCCAACAACTTCTGCAACTCTATTTTAACTATTTCTCTTAGTGCCGGATTTATTCTCCTTTGTGGTTGATGAAGTGGTAATCTTCCATCACTGATGTAGATTCTGTGGGTGTAGAGTTTTGGGTTGAGTCCCTCCATATCTCCATAATCCCATGCAAAGGCTTTTTCATGCTAACTGAGAAGCTTGGTTAACAATGCCAACTATGATTGGGATAGCTTGTTGTTTACATGAAGGTTACGACCAGAGGATTGTTCCACTATTGTTGTTAGCTCTGCCATTAACACTTTGGGCACTAGACTTCTTTCTATTTCACTTTTCAGTAATTGATTAATCATTTCAGGGTTTGCTAGAGACATACAGTCCTCATAAGTACATAGCTGTAAAATAGAACTTTCTGAAACATCTTTAGCGACAATACATTCATTGGTAAGAATGCTCTGTATCACGGCATCTTCCTCTTGCATCTTTAGAAAATATTGCCTATGCAACATCATGAGCTAGGCTATTGAATTCAGGTCTTCCTCCTCTTCTCCTAAATCTGGCCAAATAGGTTCTCCCAAGTCTAGCTGGGGTTGGGCGGGAGGATATAGGGCTAGCTTCTTTATGGCTTGACCATTTTAAATTGTCATACTACCTAATCTGCAATTAATTTTGGCATCAGTGGTGGCTAACCAGGGTCTTCCCAAGATTACATGATAGCTAGCAAAGTTTACTTTAGGTGATAGGATAAGAAAATCAACAAGATACTCCCATGAATCTAAGGTTACTATCACATCTTCTATGAGACCCTCTGGAGTAACAGTTGAACTATCAACAAGTTGTAACACTGTGGCTGTTTTTCTTCAGCCTTCTATGCTTAGCCTATGCATTGTATCTTTAGTCATCACATTTATTGCTACTCCCAAATCAACTAGAGCATTCTTCATAGTCTGTCCATTTATTATCAGGTCGACTTCTGGACTGCCAGGATCTGAATACTTTGGTATTACCACCTTTTCTAACATGATATCTGCTAATTGCCCTACAACATGTACTATTTGAGGGTCTTTCTTCTTTTGTCCTAGCTTCTTAAGGCATGCTTCCTTAATAGCCTTTCCATAAAGAGGTATATCTTTAATAGCTTGGAATAGAGGGATTTGAATGTTCATATTTTTCAACTACTCAATAATATCAAATGTTTCTTCCTCCTGGGGTATAAGTTTTTCTTTATTTAGCCTATGTGGAAAGGGTGGATTTAAAGTGTGGACAGTAGTTCTACTAGGGATATCAGTCAGCTGGTTGGTATTTGGCAGTGTGGCTTCTAGAAGTAGTGTTGCAGGAGTGTCTACAACTTCCATGATAATAGGATATTTAGGTGTAGGCAGTGTGGTACCAGACCTCAAATGTATATCACCTATCTCTAATGAATAAGTAGGGCACTACTGAGTGTCAGTAGTGTACATTTGCTACTGCTGCTATTTGTTATTTGGATTTGGCTGTGGTTGAGCAGGAAATTGGGTTGGCTTTGGATTAGCATTAGTTGCTGCAGGAGGTGGCATTATTGCAGGTGGTTGCACTGGAGGTGGTAATTGTGGACAGCCAGAATTTTGGTTAGGCCACTATGGAGGCCCCCTCCATTGATTAGTTTGCTGCCAATTTCCTTACGGTGGTTGCCATTGATTCTAATGATTAGGCCACTAGTTATTTTTCTGATTTTGCCATTGGTTATTTTGCTGATTTGGCCACTGATTATTTTGCGAGTTTTTCCATTGGTTATTTTTCTGGTTAGGCCATTGGTTATTTTGCTAGTTTGGCCACTAGGGTTGAGAGCACTGAGAAGTGTTCTGATAATTTTGGTTTTGCCACTGATTATTGTTAAAATTTGAAAATTATAGAGGATCTTGTGGCATACCTTGTCATGAAGCCCATGGTCAATGTTGAGCAACGAAGAATACTTGGTCATTTTCTCCTTCTATCTTCATGTAGTTAGTTGGCAAATGTTGATTTTCCAAGTTTGCTACCAACTTACATCCACATTCTTTCTTCTATTTGCAGCAGTGTGGATAGTACTCAGCCAATTGTGATTCAAATTTTGCATGCTTCTTCTTGGTAGTCATTGTGTCAAGATGTGTAGCTATATCATTTATAATATCTTGCTTGAAATCTATGAGCAAATTAGATATCTCTAGCTTTGAAACACCCAAACTAATCCCTTTTGTGAGCCGGTATCCTCTTCCTTTCTTCACAGTTGACCTTGAGTAGTTTTGATAGATTTTCTTGAGGTCATCCCTAGTGGATTGGGATATGTCTCCACCATCCATCAAGTCTAATGCTTCCAGATAGTTTTTGTTTACCCTTCTCAAGAAGACTAGTTTTTGTGAATCCTCTACCAATACATGTTGGGAATTCTTCTGCATTGTGTACAAAAAATGTGAAACATAATCCTCCAATGTTTCATCCTCCTTTTGAGATATCCTACAGATAACATCTCCTTTTGGGTCACTGCCTTTGCAATAATCTTTATATTTCTATAGAAACAATGTCTGCATCTCATCCCAGGTACCTACTGCATTGGCTCCTAAGCCCATGAACCATCATAAGGCTGACTCTTTCAGTGTTGTAGGAAACAACTTGAGCTTATGGGCATCAGTATTATAGTCAAAGCTTCGACAGAGTATGTCAAACTGAAACAAGAAAGTGTCAGGATCCTCTGTTATAAGACCATAAAACTTCAGAAGAGCAGTTGTGGGTATATTTTTGAGATTAGCATTGTTTATAAGGCCTGGGAGAGGAAATGGGAAAGTAGGGTGTGTCATTACTAGAGGTATTTGATTATGGGGTTGTTGATGGAAAGGAGCATTAGCTACTGGATTGTTAACAATAGGTGGATTTGGACCAGAAGTATCTAGAAAGCTGGCCAAGATTTCTGCAAACAGTCAGAAGCCACTTATATCAAGTGGTTCTACTCTGGAGGAAGATGTTGCAGGAAAGTCGGGGCTTGTGTCTTCAAAGGGTAACTCAACTTCTTTAACTTCCTCATTCAAATTAGTAGGCTCTACTGGGATAAATCTACCATCTTCATCTCATTGCCTTTCTCTTCAATGCATGCAATTGAATTCTTCATGTTTGTAAAGCAATTTTTAGGGATACAAATCTAAAAACTAATCTAGGAATGAAAAATGACTCAAAAATGTTCCTAGCTTGACACCATTCCTGACAACGGTGCCAAAAATGAACCGCCTCACAATAGGTGTGGAATAATCATGCTCAAGGCCTTTCTTAGGAATGGTTTATTCAATCTAAGGACTACTTCTCCCATTATGAGGTGCATTTAACTTATCAACCCAGGGATGTATACTTGAAATGGTTGGCACAATATGTGCACTAGGTTCCTTAAGGAGTCATTCTTCTTATGCCGCAGGAAGGTAAAAATGCATAAAAGAAACCTACACTAGTGCTATAGGAAAAGAACACATTTACCTCCTTACTAAAATGAATGCTAGAAATTGCAAACTCTACCTAAACCTATACTTTCAGCCTAGAACATCCATTATAACTATTATTACAGATGCTGCAGGAACACTCATAAGGTACAATGCTGCAGGAAGAAATTGTAACTTCTATCTGAAATGATGGAAATGAAATCTATTCTATTCTAACCTAATCCACCTCCCAAGTGAGCCCCCTTGGTAAGCTTCTGCTAATCTATTAACATAGAATGTAAACCAAGAACTACTTCATTGTATTTCAAAAACTCATTACATAGAAACAAGACATGGAACTTGAAATAGATTACTGTAAGATACAACAATTTTCTTTCAAAAACCTCTTTTTCTAATTTTCTATCTAACTTCAAACTATCTGTCCAATCCCTATATATAGAGGATCGAACACTTATTACAAAATAGAAAAGAAACTATCTTGCTGAAAACATGCCAAAGAAGAAGATGGAAATGCAACAGCCCGCGGTGTGGGTAATGAAGCTCGGGTGACCAGTTCAACATACTAAAGTGCAGAGGGAATATAGGAACACTACATCCCCATGTCCTAGAAATATGGCTCCATATTAGCAATCATGTTTCCTGGTGTTGTAATGATCACTCTGTCGTAGCTAGTCCTCAATAGTCTTCCTTGAATGTTGTCGACCACTCTCCAGCCACTTTCTCTCCTGTCAAGTTAGTTATGATGCAGAAATATTCATGCAACAAGCTTAATCAAATTAAATATCTAGATATTAGAACATATATTCTGATGGTTTTATGAAATACTGCACTATATGTATAATATTAGCAAAGTATGTCAAAAACATCTACCCATGGTTTATCAGTTCTATCTAGACTTTATCACAAGTTTTGACTAGTTAGGCTCTCAAATGTTTTGTCAAAAACTAGAACAGAGTATTTAAATTTATAAAAAATAAAGGCAATAATTTGGCCTCATTAGATCTCATGACTTCTGTAGGCATGACAGTGTTGGATGCCCTAGATTCAATCATGCAGTTCTTCAGAATTTTTCCATTTATTAATAATGCAAGAAAAAGGGATGAACATTTTTTGCATTAGTGCTAACAATATTGGTATCTAAGTAAATTTGAGGTAGCTTTGATACAAGATCATCAGATTCCTTTGATGATTTATCGTTAGCATCTAACAATTTCTTGTTTTGCTCTGGTCCCATAGTTTTAGTAGAGTTAACTCTCTTCACCCATGTCAGATTCTTTTCCTTATGTTTTCCTATCCTCATAATTTCTAATAGAGGCACCTTAATGGTTATCTAACACAAAAGCCACCCCATATCCATAGGGGTGTATGTCATATCAAAAATGTGTGATTTCTGATTTGTGCAATCCACATCTTCTGCTTGAGTAGCAAGTTTAGCTTCATTTCTCCTATGTGATTTGTCCTCCCTTTTGGGATGAGGTATGGAAATCTCTAGTATTTTCATCTTTTCTTTATACATATTTGGGCCAGTAGGTTTGTTGCCCTTCTTAATTAAAACCTTATTAGTACCTTCAACCTATTTTTCCTTTTCCTGTCGCCTTTTGGTACTATTTGGGGTATCCTTGATAAAGATACCAGCAGGTTTGCCATCTATATTTCCAACTACTCTATTTCTTAAAATATAATTACCCCTTGCTTGTGCAACCATATTTTCTATGATCTCAACAATTTCTTCATCAGATGGCCTTCTCAAAGTAGGGGTCTCATCACATACTTCAGCATTACATATTATATTATCAATCTCTCAATCCTGTATGTTAGAATCATCAGGATAATAATATGTTTCATCATTTACAAGTGAGGAAGTCATAGCACAACCATTGTTATCATATTGTTCCTCTTCTTCTTCTTCATTCTCTTTAGTGGCAGAAACTTTGGTATAAATAACACAATATTCAAGGTTATGTGGAGACTGACAAGCTACACATCAGGGATTATCACTGCACATATTTACGGAGGTCTTGTGCAAGGGGTTAGGAGCTTTTTCATTAGATTTATCCTTCTTTTGTGGGACAATAGGTTTCCCATCTTTCCACTGAGTAGTATAAGGATAGTTTTGCATCCTAGGCTATCTGTTTAAATTTCCATAGGAAGGTTTATCATTATTTGAAACCCTATTTTTACTACTCTCTCCAGGTATTAAATTTTTCAAAGAATTTAGAATCAACTTTAAGTTATCATCCTCCTTAGGTTTATAATTCAAGGGTTTATCTGACTCTTTCTTATTATACCTAGTGGGTCTCCAATCTTCTCTCCTACCCACTTTCCCAGAAACTCTTCTATTTGTCTCAATGTTGACTGCTAGCTTATATGCTTCCCTAATATTCCTAGGGTTCTTATCTCTTAACAAATAACCCATTTTTCATCAAAAGCATTAAGATAGGTAGAAATATATACCTTGTCATCCAGTCTCATCACTTGTAAAATTTGTGCATTGCTCTTTGAAACCTGATATTGAATTCCACCACTTCTTCATTTGGGTTCTTCTTTATGTTTTTGAAATCAATCAACATGAACCCTTCATTATTCTTGTCCCCATATTGGTCCCTGAAACATTCCTTGATCTCATCCATGGACCCAATACATTCATGGGGCAATCCTCTAAACCAGTCCCTAGCATCCTCAATTAATGATTGCATAAATAATTTCATCATAACATCATCATGTGCAATTTCATATTCATAAACCATATCCATAAAATGTTTCAGATGTTCCTCACATGTCATAACATTATTTCCAGAAAGTTTAGGGAGTTTATCCCTAATCTTTTTAGGAATCTCATTTTGATAACTAGGAATGCCAAGGAAAATAAATTATTTGTACCTTTCAGTAGAGACAGGAATTTTTTGAGATGAAATATTACCTTGAGTACTTGAAGTGGTAGAATTTATAGGATCAACTATAATACCTACCCCTTAGTATACTTGTCTGTGTCAGTTTCTGATCTCTTTTAGGCCTTCTTATGTTTGTGTTGGTTATTTCAGGCAATTTTAAGGATATTCATGCGTTACTTTTCATCATTCTATTGATCCATTGTTAGTTGTATTATATCATCTATTTGCATATGATTTATGATTATTTCATGTTGGTTATGTTTATGCTATGAAATTATTTTGATTAAGGTTTTTCGACAATACTGACACTATATTTATATGTACATGGATCATTGTGATGATTTACTTTATTGTTTGAGGTGTTTAGTATGGTATGGGATAGAGTCGTAGTTACTTTCTCCAGTGAGATCCACATGATAAACTAGTCTCAACCATTATTTTCTATATTGTATGCATATGTTCATCTTTATGATTATAGGTTTACAGGTACTAGGCTACGTCTTCCCTGAATTAGCAGGAGTGAGAATGCCCTATCGCAATATCCCAATGGTAAGAGAGGGGAGATAATATTCAGGTCCAAATCCATACCCTAAACCCTTACTTTGTCCTAGAAATGGGCAAGAATCTGATTGACTACCCTAGTTTTTGAATCTGTCAAGTGACGTGGATTCGTGAGCATGTTTGTGTGTTGGGTGTTTGTTTCAATTATTTGTTTGTTTCAATGGTTTATCTGTTTAGATGGGTTTTAGATGGATTAATGATGCTTTTGGCTTGATTTATTTAATGAATAATTATGGTAAATATTAATGTTAATCATTGCACCTTTAATAAGGTTAAAACATTGATATATGAAATATATGGCTATTTAATAATTAAATATTAATTAAATACCTATATTTAATTAATTGATTTAATTATTAAGTCTTGATTTAAATAATTGAGATTTGATAAATATTATATTCAATTAATTGTAATTAGTTATGAAAAGTTGATTTATTGAATATTGCTTTAAGTTGCATGATTAATTGATTTAGTTAATTGAAATATTCTCACATGCATTTTCAATTTAACACTTTTCTTTATATATTATAAAGTTGAGTTATGCATGCTTTAAGTGAAAATTGAAAATAAAGAATTTCTTTTAATTATTAACAAGAAAATTTATATTCCCTTTAGGGTTTTCACTTTTTAAAAACCTAATTGCTTGGTTTTCTATATCCTTAGATTGAAAGCCATTTTGGAGCTTGTTCAATTAGGGGAGAAAGGAAAATCAGGTGATGGAGGATTTTCGGAAGCTTGAGAACATTTGTGGATTCTTCTTGCTTGGATTTGAGGGTTTGTTCCGCTCATCAGTTACAAAGGTAGGATCTTATTCTTGTCAATCCTAGCTTCCAGATCCCTGTCTTCTATGCATTTGAAAAGCTAGGATCTTTTGTGTGAAGCTTCCTTGATTGGTCATTGCGTGGTTATTGTTTAAAGTTGGAAAAATGTGTTCTTAGATTAATTTTGTGTCTCCATTCATGTTTGCATGTCAGATCTATTCTTGTGGGCATAAAGGGTTTTATTTTATGGCATTAGGTGCAAATGGGTATTAGGGTTTCCAATTTAAAATGAATCAGTTTTCAACAATACCCTTAGGGTTTTTTACTTGTAAAAATGTCTTCTTTGATTGAGAAATGATAAAAATTGTCTTCAAACCCTCAGATTTGTGAATAAATCACCTTAGAAAGGAGAAACCTTACCTTGGCTGAATCCTAGATCTAAACCTGTATGAAAACAAGAACAATGGGTTATTTGCACGTTTAAAGAAAAAGAAAACTCTTCTTGAAAAATAAATTAAATATTAAATTTAGAATGTTTTCTTGTTTATGTCAAATTGCATGCTTGAGAAAGAAACCCTTTTTGAAAATAAATTAACATTAGATTTAGAATTATTTTCTTGTTTGCATCAATTTGCATGCAAAGATTTCATTTGAAAAATATTATTAAATTTAGAATGTTTTTCTTGTTTATGTCAATTTGCATGCTTAGAAAAAACTCTTCTTAAAAAAGAAATTAAATATTAACTTTAGAATGTTTTTTTTGTTTGTGTCAATTTGCATGCAATAGAATTCAATTTTTTGAAATTATGTTTCTTTAGAAATTCTATTTTTTAGAAATTCTATTTAAAAAATAAAAATAAAAATAAAAAGATTTTTTTTAGAATTCGCATGGAGTGGTATTCTATTTTTAGAAATTCTATTTTCAAAAAAATAAAATAAAATAAAATAAAATTATATAGATGTTTTCAATAACTTTTACTTGTAATTATATTTGGGTTTTAGTAATTATTAAATAGGTTAATTTATATAACATGAATTTTATAAATTAAATTATAGAGGCTTTATGTGCATTTTCTTTGGAAAATTGAATTATATTGTTATTAGTAATTTTATCAGATAAACTAATTTGCATAGTGTAACTATAAATGAGCTTATCACTGAATTTTATTACATTTCTGGAATCATACTCATTATGTGATGATGTGTCTTCTGAGTGACTGATTTAAAAGATTGTGTGTTTCTTTTCCTTTTATGATACTGCTATGTGTCAGTTGTCTGTTGGGAGTAGATGGCTATCAGGATGTAAAACCAGAGGTTTTGGATTTTCTGTTTCTTTGGTGTTTGTGTACTTCAGTGCATGTTGTCATCTATTTTGGGTCTCAATCTTTTTACCCAGCCTGATTCATCTCAACTAGTCTAATGTGATTCTGTGAGAGTATTTTAAGTGATTTTGGCTAATTGAGAGCCAATATTTTTTGTGTGAGAAAGAACCAGATTTGAGAGTTATGTTCTTCTCTTTGATATTATTTGTGATTCTCTGAGCTATATCCCTATATGAGTGGGAATCAGTGATGAGGTTTATGATATACCTTTATGATGTTCTTTTGTGAACCTAGGGTAGGTTACCTAGTTGTATAGTAGGAGGTGGCTTGCAATAAGAGTCGGAGCCCACAAGTGGCTACTAGGATCATTTACTATAAGTAATTGTAATAAGTGATAACATAATAATTTATTAGAAGTTTTAGAATAATCTAATAAGTATTTGCCTCACCCATGCTTGAGTTCTATTATAGGCTAAGATGGAGGATGAGATGATGCTTTCCCCCTTACGAGGTGCGGGTTCTGGCATAGTTAGTGGCCTTGTTAGTTTGAGAGGTCATTGATGTCATTTATATTCACTTGAGTGTCGAGATCCAATTAGGGATTTCTAGGACGAGACTCAAGGGTTAGACATACATGATGAAACCTTCCTATATACAACTTAGGTTATCCTACGTGTGTCAATTACCTGTGGTATTTTGTAGATCTCCTTATAGTGATTTAGAGAGCTTCTAGGATCTTCCTATGCATCTCTTTATGATGGTTGTATACCCTTTGATGATTGCCTTTTTGTTGTATACTCGTGTGAGTGGGCCTGTTATTATGTCCTCAGCACGATGGGAGTGGACCTTTGGTTCCACACAATCGGGTGGTAGTGATTCTTATTACCGTTGACATCCAATGGTTCTTCTTCATGATCGGATGATCCTTGTAGCAGTTCTTCTTCTTCTATCTTCTTATTCTTCTTCTGGAGACTTGATCAGTTTCATGAGTTGTATACTTGTACCATATATGTATATTGGATGACATCCTTTGGAGGATGTACTGTATTGTATTGTTATGTACTATTGCATATCCTACGACATGTGCAGTGGATGTTGATTCAGTTGTATATGTGGTCTTCTTATATGAGATGTATATTATTGGATTCAGTTGATGTATCCTTTATGTTAGTCTTTATAGTTGTTCTCGTAGATTATTTTTCTTAATTAATTCTATGTCAAGGAACCCTTGAGATTTGTAACCTTTGTTGAGTTGTACTTATGTATATGTCATTTTATCTCATGTGTTGCTTCTGTGTTGTTAACATTATTGTTTATAAATATTTAAAAAAATTATTTTGTTATCTTAGTTGCTTTATTTGATTAGTTCTCATGGGTTCCTTGGTGGGGCATTACACTTGGTATCAGAGCACGTGTTTCTACACTAAGAGGTCTGGAAAAATTGTGTGCCCATTAGAATGGTTAGTAGTGCATGTTAGCATATGTCTCCTCGTGCCTTGAGGCTCATTGTTCATGATCTCTTATTCTTGTGTGTGGTTCTTCCCACTTGATTTTGGAGTGATGTTTATTCTTAGTTTTTATAGGTGGATACGTATTGAGGCTCGAATTGTGCTAGGATCTATGATTGAAAATCTAGGGTCTCTAGTCTTATCGTTTCTCATGAAGTTCGTAATCATCTATAGGAGTGTTTTGATAGTGAGCAGATGGTTTGCTTCTTTTGGTCTGGTGTGGTTTGTATGTATGAAGACTTGGTGATGGTCATTTGACTATCTCATCTATTATAGCATGCTAGTGGATGTATGTTGTTTGTGATGTGTTGTGACGAAGGAGTCCTAGTTTGAAGAAATCCTTGTTGCTTGTTTTCTTTCTTTTTGAATGACTTGTGATTTCTCTTGAGTGACCTGTTTCTTATCCCTATGAGTGTGATGTTATTGATCATGTATTATTAGACTTGCATGTTGTATTGAATTGAATTTACTTGAGTTATATGAGCTATATTGTGTGAGTGTTGTAATTAGCTCTGATGGAATTTGATTGATTATGAAAATTGTAAAGTAAATTCTTGTTTGTTCAGTACATTGTGCATTGTTTATAAATATATATCATTCATTAGGAGAGCGTTAACAGATTTGGAATTGTACCTTATTGTTATAGATTAATTGGGTAAAGGACCTAAGTCCCCAAATAAATTATGCATTGCATCCTTAGTAGAACTTTTGTAACTTTTAACCTATTTGTATCATTTTGAAAATGATTGATTAAATATTAATGTTAGTAACATAGTAGAATGCATAATTTCATGAAGTTGCATAAAGAATATGTTAGAAATATAACAACTTGTCTTCCTTGAGTCATTGTGTGCATACTCTAATGCATCTAGCATGAAAGATCTTGGATGTCGTGAAGTGACTACTCCCTTGAGTGTGGCTACTCCTAGTCACCTTGTTATGTGATATGTTCTTATATTTATGATTTATTTTGGTTGATGGATATCTTGTTGTAATGTATATGGGTCAACATTAATTTCTTTTGAGTTTTCTTATGACTGGATTAGTCATGCAAATCTCTTTTCGTTGTCTAGTTGCAGCATTAGTCAAATTTGATTGATTGTTGGAGTGGTATATACCCTTTTTGGTTGATTTAATGTTTAAATTTGGAAGTATTTCCACTTGGATTTTCTTTTGGATTTAAGGTGGCTATTCCAAACGTTTATCAATGTTGACCATGTCTTGTTATAAGTATTGTTTCTATCATGTTCATTATGGACCCCTAATAGTATGTATAAGGGAGGACATCGCAGAGATTGCACTATAATTTTATGTGGGAATAAAATGCATTATATAATTTATGTGTTTTCATGAGTGTTTCATTAAGTAAGGTTGCATGAACTGATCAAATTTCTATTCGACATAAACATGGATATGTGTCTTCTATATTAAGCTCTCGTATGTATGTTTTCCATATTTTTGAAAGCATTAAAGATATAGACTTAATTAAGAAATTTTATATGATGAACAAATGATCAAGGTGATTTTTGTTTTATGCTTAAATTTGAGTTGTATTTCTCTTCGTGATTCGTTATGCATATCTTAAAATTTATTTAAGTTGACTTGCATTAGTTCTTCATGAATATAATGAGTGATTTTTTTGATTGGTATATTCTTTTGATAATTGAGTATGTCTTCTTGTTTGATCCTAATTAATAGGGGGTGTAGCACTATGGTGTGAATCCTTTTGATTCTTTACTTGTTTTGTTATTCGCTTACAGGTGTAACCCTAGTTTTAGGGGAGGAGGATGTAATACCTACCCCTTAGTGTGCTTGTTTGTGTCAGTTTCTGATCTCTTTTAGGCCTTCTTATGTTTGTGTTGGTTATTTCAGGTATTTTAAGGATATTCCTGCATTAGTTTTCATTATGCTATTGATCCCTTGTTAGTTGTATTATATCATCTATTTGCATATGATATATGATTATTTCATGTTGGTTATGTTTATGTTATGAAATTATTTTGATTAAGATTTTCTGACAATACTGACCCTATATTTATATGCACATGGATCATTGTGATGATTTACTTTACTATTTGAGGTGTTTGGTATGGTGTGGGACAGAGTCATAGTTACTTGCTTTGGTGAGATCCACATGATAAACTAGTCTCAACCATTGTTTGCTATATTGTATGGATATGTTCATCTTTGTGATGTCACATTTGCAGGTACCGAGCTACATCTTCCTTGAATTGGTAGGAGTGAACATACCCTATCACAATATCCTAATGGTAAGAGAGGGGAGATAATATTTAGGTCCAAATCCATACCCTACACCCTTACTTTGTCCTAGAACTGGGTAAGAATCTGATTGTCTACCCTAGTTTTTAAATCTGTCAAGTGAAGTGAATTCGTGAGCATGTTTGTGTGTTGGGTGTTTGTTTTAGTTATTTGTCTATTTCAATGGTTTATCCATTTAGATGGGTTTTAGATGGATTAATGATGCTTTTGTCTTGATTTATTTAATGAATAATTATGGTCAATATTAATGTTCATCATTGCACCTTTAATAAGTTTAAAACATTGATATATGAAATATATGACTATTTAATAATTAAATATTAATTAAATACCTATATTTAATTAATTGATTTAATTATTAAGTCTTGATTTAAATAATTGAGATTTGATAAATATTAAATTCAATTAATTGTAATTAGTTGTGCAAAGTTGATTTATTGAATATTGCTTTAAGTTGCATGATTAATTGATTTAGTTAATTGAAATATTCTCACATGCATTTTCAATTTAACACTTTGCTTATATATTATAAAGTTGAGTTATGCATGCTTTAAGTGAAAATTGAAAATAAAGAATTTATTTTAATTATTAGTTAGAAAATTTATATTCCCTTTAGGGTTTTCACTTTTTAAAAACCTAATTGCTTGGTTTTCAATATCCTTGGATTGAAAGCCATTTTGGAGTTTGTTCAAATAGGGGAGAAAGGAAAATTAGGTGACGGAGGATTTTGGAAAGCTTGAGAGAATTTTTGGACTATTTATGGATTCTTCTTGCTTGAATTTGTGGGTTTTCTCCTCTCATCAATTACAAAAGTAGGATCTTGTTCTTGTAAATCCTAGCTTTCAGATCCCCATCTTCTATGCATCTAAAAAGTTAGGATCCTTTGGGTGAAGCTTCCTTGATTCATCATTGTGTGGTTATTGTTTAAAGTTGGAAAAATATGTTCCTAGATCAATTTTGTGTCTCCATTCATGTTTGCATGTTAGATCTGTGCTTGTGGACATAAAGGGTTTCATTTTATGGCATTAGGTGCAAACAGGTATCAGGGTTTCCAATTTAAAATAAATCAATTTTCAACAATACCCTTATGGTTTTTGACTTGTAAAAATGTCTTCTTTGATTGAGAAATGATAAAAATTGCCTTCAAACCCTCAGATCTATGAATAACTCACTTTAGAAAGGAGAAACCTTGCCTTGGCTAGATCCCAGATCCAAACCTGCATGAAAACAAGAACAATGAGTTATTTGCACGTTTAAAGAAAAAGAAGACTCTTCTTGAAAAATAAATTAAATATTAAATTTAGAATGTTTTCTTGTTTATGTCAAATTGCATGCTTGACAAAGAGACCCTTCTTGAAAAAAATTAATATTAGATTTAGAATTCTTTTCTTGTTTGCATCAATTTGCATGCTTAGAGAAAACTCTTCTTGAAAAAGAAATTAAATATTAAATTTAGAATGGTTTTCTTGTTTGTGTCAATTTGCATACAATAGAATTTAATTTTTTGAAATTACGTTTCTTTAAAAATTCTATTTTTAGAAATTATGTTTTTTAGAAATTCTATTTAAAAAATAAAAAAAATAAAAATAAAAAGATTTTTTTTAGAATTCGCATGGAGTGGTATTCTATTTTTAGAAATTTTATTTTCAAAAAAATAAAATAAATTAAATTAAATTATATAGATGTTTTCAATAACTTTTACTTGTAATTATATTTGGGTTTTAGTAATTATTAAATAGATTAATTTATATGACGTGAATGTTATAAATTAATCTATAGAGGCTTTATGTGCATTTTCTTTGAAAAATTGAATTATATCATTATTAGTAATTTTATCAGATAAACTAATTTGCATAGTGTAACTATAAATGAGTTTATCACTAAACTTTATTGCATTCCTAGAATCATACTCATTATGCAATGATGTGTCTTCTAAGTGACTGATTTAAAAGATTGCGTGTTTCTTTCCCATTTATGATACTACTATGTGTCGGTTGTCTATTGGAAGTAGATGGCTATCAAGATGTAAAATCAGAGGTTTTGGATTTTCTATTTCTTTGGTGTTTGTGTACTTCAGTGCATGTTGTCATAAATTTTGGGTCTTGATCTATTTACCCAACCTTATTCATCTCAACTAGTCTTATGTGATTCTGTGAGAGTATTTAAATAATTTTGGTTAATTGAGAGCCAATAGTTCTTGTGTGGGCAAGAACCAGATTTGAGAATTATGATCTTCTCTTTGATATTATTTGTGATTTTCTGAGGTTGTATCCCTATATGAGCGAGAATCAGTGATGAGGTTTATGATATACCTTTATGATGTTCTTTTGTGAACCTAGGGTAGGCTACCTAGTTGTATAGTAGGAGGTGGCTTGCAATAAGTGTTGAAGCCCACAAGTGTCTGCTATGATCATTTATTGTAAGTAATTGTAACAAGTGATGATATAATAATTTATTAGGAGTTTTAGAATAATCTAATAAGATAATGCCTCACCCATGCTTGAGTGCTATTATAGGCTAAGATGGAGGATGAGATGATGCTTTCCCCCTTATAAGGTGCAGTTTTGGGCATAGTTAGTGGCCTTGTCAGTTTGAGAGGTCATTGATGCCGTGTATGGTCACTTGAGTGTCAAGATCCAGTGAGGGATGTCTAGGATGAGACTCAAGGGTTAGACGTACATGATGACACTTTCCTATATATAGCTTAGGTTATCCTACATGTGTCAGTTACCTCTGGTATTCTATAGATCTCCTTATAGTGATTTAGAGAGCTTCTAGGATCTTCCTATGCATCTCTTTATGATGGTTATATACCCTTGATGATTGCCTTTTTGTTGTATACCCATGTTAGTGGGCATGTTATTATCTCCTTAGCAGGATGGGAGTGGACCTTTGGTTCTACGCGGTCGGGTGGTAGTGATTCTTATTACCATTGAGATCCGATGGTTCTTCTTCATGATCGGATGATTCTTGTAGCAGTTCTTCTTATTCTATCTTCCTATTCTTCTTCTGGAGACTTGATTAGTTTCATGAGTTGTATACTTGTACCATATATTTATATTGGATGATATCCTTTGGAGGATGTATTGTATTGTATTGTTATGTACTATTGCATACCCTGCGACATGTGTAGTGGATGTTGATTCAGTTGTATATGTGGTCTTATTATATGAGATGTATACTATTGGATTCAATTGATGTATCCTTTATGTTAGTCTTTATAGTTGTTCTTGTAGATTATTTTTCTTAAGTAGTTCTACGTCAAGGAACCCTCAAGATTTGTAACCTTTGTTGAGTTGTACTTATGTATATGTCATGTTATCTCATGTGTTGCTTCCACATTGTTAACATTATTGTTTATAAACATTTAAAAAAAATATTTTGTTAACTTAGTTTCTTTATTTGGTTACTTCTCCTGGGTTCCCTGGTGGGGAATTACATCAATAGGTGGTTATAAATTCATTCCTGAATTCAGAGACATCTTAAGACTAGCACCAACAGAATGAGGACCAAAGATTTGCCTAAGAAACTTAATTTTCTTTTTCATTTCAAGAGCAGAGGCTTCCATATCAACCTTCTCTAACTCCTTGGCTATTATCTCCCTCTCTTGTTTGGCCCTCTCCAACTCAGTATCCAGCCTGGTCATGGGATTCAGTGTATTCCATTTATTTACTAGCTCCTTTATTTCAAGTGTTGCTACCTTTTGCTTACCTTTATCCTTGGGTTTTGGTATGTCATACAACTGTTGAACAACAGGTTCATGTTCAAGTTTCTCAGGTATAATAGTAGCATTCATTGCCTCCAAATCTCGTAGTTGCCTTTTCAACTGCTCAGATTGACTCTGAGCATGTCTGATTCTTTCTTCCTTTTCCTTTTCTCTTCTTTGTCTCAATTCAATCTTCTCTCAGATCTTCCTTTCTAGTTCACCCACTTCCTCAAAAATCTCCTCAGAATCTACCAGAGTCACATTAGATTCTGAATTTTCCTCCCTGATAGTTCTCTCTCTTCTATGATGATGGGCACATGGTCTTTTGGGTGAGGGAGAGCTCAGATCACTGGGAGCATTCCTATTCTCTTCACCTCTAGTTTTTGATCTAGAACTTGATTCATGCCCCTAAGATTTACCATGGATCACCTTCCTGGTGTATCTAGGAACATCATCAACCCTCTCACTTTGAGAGTAATACTCCCCATAGATTCCCAATCCTGATTGTGTTTCTTGTTCAACTTATACATTTTATTCTTCATGATTAGGAGGAATGGGAGTATCCATTCTTATATTCCTTCTCTTCCTCCGGGTTTGGGGAGTAACTCCAACAACATTTTTGCTTCCTGATTTCCCAACTCTGGAAGTGGATGGAATCTTATTTTCCAATTCATTCTCAGGATGAGTGTTGATCCTAGATCTGATATTTTTGTAACTCATAGCTTATTAGTAGTGTATCAGATAATTACATCTTAGCACTGATGCAGAGATTTCTTTAAGTTTCCACGCAACAAAAAAAAGTCTAGGAAAATACACACTAACTTGAGTAACCAATTTCTTTTATGGAAAGTCTTCACGGGTCATGCAAATATCAACACATTCTAAGCACTTATCATGATATATTCTCAAGAGTAATACAATTCACTAGGATATGCAATGATACAAATCTATAGTACAATGGTCAACCAACTGGTAGTGGCAAGTAAGTAGGCTAGGAGTCCAGCTCAACTTGAGAAACCTTACTCACTTATTGCAATGAAACATGTGTCCCCAACAGAGTCACCATTTTGTTGGTTTATTTTTATGTTGCAGTGAAAACAACAATAACCTCTTCCCTTTATGATTGTTTTATAGAGGAGCCACCTCCAAATGTTTGTTCATGCAAGAAAAAGGACCAAATAAAAATAACTCTCTTAATAATTCTACTCTTAAGGTCCTGCTACACCAAGGGGGCATACCTTGTAATACCTCTTGATATGTCTAATATGGTATTATCAAGAAGTGATCTCATAATGACTCAACATAACTGGGAGATACTAGATAACTGGCTAATTACCCATTGAACATCAACCATGAAATGGAGCATGAGATAGGAATTCTTAAAAAACTTACACAAATATAGACTTAATAGATTTTAAATGTTTTCTTATAGGAAAACACAACCAATGTACAACTAGATATGCAATAATATAGAACTTGTCAGCTTTAGATCAGTGCTTTATCCATTGGGCTATAATCTAAACCTGATACAATATACTAGAATGAATGTTCACCAAAGATTATACGTCATAATACAACTATCCCAAACCCATACTACCAATAGGATCCTAGCATGTGTCAGATGAATCTATGCATTAATCAAAGCCTAATTTAATTTGATCCTAGATCAGAACTCTCAAATAAGTACATAACAATAGAGAAAACTATGCTAATAAATTAGAAAATTCATAACTCACAAGACACATAACACAAGAGATATTTGTATTAAATTCATAAAATCTTATTCCAATATACAAAAAGTAATAAAAAATAACCTCTTCAATAACCTGCAAAAGATCTCTCAACTTTATTTCTGACTTCTTACACTATATAATAGAAATTATACTATCTTTCCCCTCTTGACTGAAAACTTTACAAATATTTTACAATACCTATTTTTGAGCCCTTTCTAATGATCTTGGGAATCCTTTTATAGAATAGGATTGCAAAAAGCTTCAAATCATTTGGAATAAGGACAAAATCAATGTCTCACTAAAAAGACAAAATAGCTAATGGAGTGATAACCACTCTTGTTACAATAGATGTTTGAAATATTTTCTCTTCTGACTGCTTGGTACTTGCATCTGCTTCAAAGTTGTTTAGAATGAGCCATCTGGAGTCTATTGTGCTTGATATTGGTGATATAGGATCTTTATTTTACCTATATCATCCAATCGGTTAGGCCTCATCATCCACCAACATGTCATCACCTTCTTCTAGATCAACTATTATGTACTTTTCCTTCCAAGAAGTGTACACCTCATCACTTAGCCAATTGAAACTAAGGACCTCATCCTTTCAGGTGTTAATTTCCCTCCAAGTGGTATTTGCCTCCTCAATTTCTTGTGACCAAAATGCAAAAAATTCTCTAGCCTTACCAACTATCTCAACGATTTGAACAAAAAGCAATGTACTCTCCAAGGTAATTATACTATTGGTTCTAACTGCCAGTGCTTCATTCATCTGTCGATGCCATAATGCTTCATCTTTAAAATCTCCATTTTTCTTAAAAATATTTGGGAACATCTCATACTAGGCTTTTGAATATTCCTTTTTTAGGGCCATTACCTTTCTTATGACAATGCTCCTTCTAATATCCATGTCCATCAACAATTTGACACACTTATAAGTGTCAGTTAAGACAATGTCAACATTATTCTCTTTCTTGCAAGTGGTGCAAAATAATTTAAATTCTCATCCCTTTCCTTTCCATCTATTTACCAATTGATCCAAATTGTCTTTATCTGCATTGTAATCATTCAACATGCTGACAATTTTCTTTCCCTGTGCAAAAATTGCAGTAGGAACCAATCCATGAGTACAATGCATGAGGGTGTTATGTATTTTATCTGCATATTTTTGCTTTACCCATGCCTTTGCTTCTCTAAAATTTGTAGACTGTTCATCCCATTTTCTCTTTTGCTTCTCCAGTTTAATTCTTTCAGCAACTAGTCTTGCTTTTTCTTGCTCCAACTCCTCTAGTGTGGTTGGGTTTGATGGTGCAGAGGAAGGAGGATAAGTGATGATTGGAATTGATGAGGATGGCTAGTGGGGGATCTTGTGTAATCCTCCTCTGAGGCAAAAATTGCACTGTTTGTCTTCCCTCAAGGAAAGCAATTCTAGTGTCCTTCTCAATAGATTTAATCTTCTCATCATTGTAGGCCTTCATGACAATCTCATATTTCTTTGTTAGGATTTTGAATGCCTCTTCTTATTTCTTAGCCATCTTTAAATTCAATTTTTTAGTTTGTAGAGTAAGGTTAGCTGCATCCATACCTGATGTATATGATACTCTTCTTGCAATAAGGCTACCTGCCTGTTCATCTTAATCATCTTCATCAGATACCTTATGGCTTTTCTTTATCATATGCCACAAGACAAGGGATGCATGATCTTCACTAAATTTCACTCCCTTAGATGCTTGTCTTTCCTTTGTCTCATTAGTATAGATGGTCTTTGTTTCCTTTCTCACAACATCGAAGACAATAGCATCTGCAATATCCCACTCTGGAATTATTATTACTCCTTCCTTCCTTATTAGTGCCCTTCCTTCCTCAGGAGTTATCTTTTCAAACTTAGTTATCATTTCCTATTTGACTTCATTTTCAATCTCTTCCTTACTCCTTGTAGTTTGCTCATTTTTTTTTGTTGGAATTTTTATTTAAACTCATTTATGTGGGTTCTCCACAAAAAATTTAAGAATGCCCTGGCCTTAACACAATTTTCGTCAGAAAGAAACTCATTTCTGGCCTGTTGAGTCAAGGGGTCTAGTTCCTTTCCAGCATATTCTGTAATAGTCAAATCTAGTGAAGCACACTTTGGAACTTCAAGCACCCATTCTTGTAGTTCTTGGGTTGTGGAAATTATTTCTCCAGCATATCCCATTTGTAGCAACTGTTCTACTACTGCTTTCTCATCAATACATAGTGGAGATTGGGAAGGAGAATATACATTTTGTTGTTGCTGTTGTTGTTGTTGTTGTTGTTGGTGGTGGTGTTTTTGTTGTTGTTATTGTTGTTGTTGTTTTTGTTGTTGTTGTTCTCCTCCCATCCATTTTTTTTTAGGGAATGGAAATGATTGAGTATGGGGATCTAATGGTGTCTTCCCTTTTGGATCCAAGGTCTTCTTAGTCGTTGGCAAGACTATACTATACCCTCTTCTTTGGTAAGACACATATCTTCCTAGGGGAACATTACTGGTTGGAGCTATCATGTCCATCATTTCCTTTGCCCCTTTTGGCTTTGTTTGTAAAATATTATCCCTTTTCTGATTTAGTGCCTACATGATATCCTCAAAAATCTCCATTAAAGATTCTATCTTTTTGGCACAAGGCTAAAAATATTTCAATGGGTCATACAACTTGTCAAAATGTTTCACAAAATCTACGCTCTTTTTGTATGCCAACCACATTTCCTTTTTTATCTCCTATTCTATCTTGTCAAACTCATTTTTGATTATGTCCTTTGGGAAATTAAATTGGTAATTCAGCACCAGGCACTTTTTTTTTTCTCTGAACATATTTTTAATAAAACCTTCAGGATCAACACATCTTGATACTATATTACTCAAATGGTAAGGGGTCATATATGTATCCAGGTGTTTTCACCCTCCCTTTGTGATAATAAACTGATAGCCTACTATGATTATAGGAAAAATAGTTCATTTTCCTCTTCCTGTAAATGCGTCTTCCTATAGACCTCCAATCTATCTTAATATTTCTTCCAATCCCAACTTGACAGGTACTCTGTAGGGTAATATATAAGGGGTTCCCCTGAAACCATAAACTCTGAAAAATGTTAACACTGGGTAGAGAATAACATCTCCCAAATTATGCACTATTTTCAATTCCTGAATATATTCTTTAGGTCTCAATAATTGCAAAAGTGTCAAAGGCATTCTGGAATCATCTTTCAGCAATAATGCCCTAATCCTAGCAACAAAACCTCTATCAAAATTTATGTAGCTTGCCTCCTTGTTGTCCCATGACATGTCTACATTCCATATTTGTAACGGCATATCCTCATCATCTATGACCTTTATCAATTCCATCTCCTTTTAAAAATAGTCTACCCCTTTGTATAGAAACATGTGCATCAATAGGGAAAACCATGTGAAATGTCTAGTCACCTTGCTATCTTGGATGCCTATCAATCCTTCATGTATCAAGTTTTCCAGATATGGTGCAAAATCAAAAATTATGGCCAAATGGGGGTGCAAAATTTGTACCATCATGAACATATAGTAGATGGGCATTTCCTTCTCCACATCATCCCCACAGATCTGACGTAAAGCCCTGTATGTTCCTATGGCCTTTAGGGTGAAATATTCTAACATGAAAGGTTCTTTGGTTCTTGTCCCTACCATGATCAGATCTCCAATTTTGTTGAAATATTCTTTTAATGGTCTGTTTCACAGATAATCCTTTGGTGCTTCATACACTTCTCTGAATTCTTTAAAGTCAATTTTATCCATTTGGGTATCCTCTCCACTCAACTTGAATACTTCCCTAATTTCTTCTATAGTTATATTGACCATGATCTATCCATTCTTATCCCTGACTACCCTGGATACCTTGTCATACTTGTCTTCTATTTACATAAGAATATCAATATCCATGAAAACCCCAGGCACTACTAACTTTCCCACATCAAATTGCCATATATTGCTATTAGGAGAAAAAGCATTTCTCTGGCCAAAAAGTACTCTAAATAGAGCCAAACCAGTCATACCTATATTAGCATCCGTAGCCCATTTTCATAGATTGTATAAACCCTCACCAATTTTCAAACGTGGATTCTTAGGGACTAGATCTTTTATTTTTTTCGAATCATTTATGGACCTAGTTAACTTCTGCAGTAGATCATCACATACATTTCTATCCTGATAATTCATGTGGCCCTTGAACTCTCTCCTAGGTGGCATCTTGAATTTAGAGTCTTTATAATCTAGTGATTTAACAAATTTGACAGAATATAGTAACTACAAGCCCTAATAATTCAACAAATTTTGGAATTCAGACAAAGCTTGCACCATAAATTTACCCATTTTGTGAATAGCCTAGAAGTTGAAACGTGATCACTGCAACTTTCTTTTTCTCCACAAATTCAACAATTATGATAATCAAGAGTTGAATGATTGAACACATAACAATCCCATCACTCTTGAGCATTAAATTCTTACTATGGAAGCACACGTTCACCATTACTTTACCTAAGTTCAAACTCTCGTGGCTAACAGCTCAGAAATGCTAAAATGACACCTTTGAATTATGACCATCGATCTAGACATATTTTATTCACATCGGATGAATCACAACAATTTTTTAACAAAATTTATCTCCACAAACATGTGGCAGCATGTCGCAATCCCTCAAAGCTTAACCTTCACTCACTTTCCATCATAGGCTTTGCATGCACCGTTAGATCTTCTTGAAGATGCTAACCTTTTACCTTACTTAATGCTGACAAGGGTCCTAGCGCATTCCCTTGATGACTAAAGTTGGCTCACTTTAACCTTCATTCTTTACGCCATCCGTCCAATCTTGCCTAACTTTTACTATTTTTAACACATCTTTATGTCTCGTAGATTTGATCTCCTGGGACATGTGGCAAGGCGTCGTAATTCCTTAATGGTTAAAATCATTGCATCTTTCATTTGAGTCTTTGTGGCAGCCATTAGATCTTTTCTAAGCTATCATTCATTTACCCAACTGACTTTATATTAACCACAATTTTCCACTTGCCTGGATGGACACACGTCACAATGTTGCAATCCCTTAAAGGTTATCTTTCTATCATATTATCATTGTGGGTTAACGCTAGCCATTAGATCTTTTCTGAGATGTGTATTTACTGAATCTTAAATTTCCCACCGGACCCACTAGACACCACGTGGCAGCATGGTGCGTTCCCTCAATGACTATTGTATGCTTATTTTCATCATAAGCCTTTGCGCTAACTGTTGGATTAGATCTGACATATACTCAATTTAAATTCATCTTCTTGTTCATGTTTGGGTCCACTTATGACACACATCACCATGGTAGGATCCCTTGAAGTTAACTCACCCGCATCTTTGGTATAAAGGTAATGTTCAAGCCGTTGGATGAAAAAGAATCTACATATATCCTTCAATCTGTATCTTTGATGTATCTAATCCTGCCAAAGACAATGGCACAATGGCGTGTTTCCTTAAAGATTAAAATTTGATCATCTTCACATCACAATAATGCACGAGCCATTGGATGAAAACACAATAGCTCAACAGATAACATTTTAATAAATACTTGCGGACTTTGAACTTAGGAAATAAATAAAGACCACGACATTAGGATACTCACAACTTACTGAACACAAACATTTTTAAAGGAACCCATTTGAGACATGACTTAAGTGGAAAAAAGTAACATGAAATTATAAACCATTTTGATTCTTAGGGTTTTAGGATCAAATTTTACACTTTGAGACATGAGACAAGGGTTTTTCAAGTATCCTCATAATATTCTTTACAAAAAATAGACCAGGAACTCAATTTGATAAAAAATTAACCAGAGCTAACAGGACCAAGGTGGTAGCGGCTAGGAAAGGACCCAGTCGTAGAGTTATGAATTCCCTTGAAGAAATCCAGGAAGAAGTGGGAAGCTAGATCTTTTCTTTCTTTGTTATAACAAATCTTTCCTTCTTTATGGATGTCTTCTATTTTTCCACTTTCAAGTTTCTAGCTTTCCAAATAAATGAATCTACATTTTGTATAGTGTGAGCATTTAGGTTTTTAGATGTCATTCTTTAAATAACCCCCACTCCTATGTGAGAAGGAGGGCATTATTAGCTATCAAAATATATTTTCATTCTGTTGTTTTACAATTTTACATAAATCTCTGTACTTTCCATTTCAATCAATAGCAACTAAAGTGTTGAGATCTAGTTCAGTATAATTGAGTTTGGATACTCACCCAAGGGGGCCCACTTGGTGAGGAATCTGTGTTAGTTATATTCATTTCATTTAGTTTTGTTTTCCTCCATCTTGTTATCATAATTATGGTGTTAACACAGTTCCTGCAGCCAAAGTTGCAAGATAGTCTGTTGCTTCCTACAGCCAAAGCGGTAGAACCATTGAGACATTATAGTTGTGTTTTCAATTCTTTGCATTCCTCAACACCTTTACTTGTACATTATATTTTCAGTATTTTTTTCCTATAGCAATCAACTAGCTTTCCTTTCAAGCAATTTGTTTCCTACAGCCATAGACTAGTTTTCCCTTTCAAGTAATTTTTTTCCTGTAGCCATAGCGTAGTCTAAGTAAAATACTTGGTGCATATATATTGTTGACCCATTTCAAGTACTACATCCCTGGGTTGATAAATTAAATGAGTTTTTATGAGGAGGATAGCTGCCTGGTAAGATGTCTAATCCCTAAGTTTTGTTGAAAGCCTAGTTTTATATTCCTTTAATAGAACCGATCATTGTTTAAGGGAAGTCATTTGTGCATACCAAGGAGTTCTGAGGGGGATTTTGATCAAAGAGAAAGATAGTGGAGGAATGGAAAGACACTTTGGTTGAGATAAGACCATCTCCATTGTCAGTGATCATTATTACTAGCCACAATTATCATAGGATGTAAAGAAATTTTTGCAGAGTTCTCGAGTGTGTCAGATGGATGAAGGATTTAGTCACAACACATGACTTTATCGACCATTAACTGTACCCTCAAGGAAATTTGAAGATATAAGTATGGATTTGATTCTTGACTTTCCAAGGACACAAAGAGATAATGATTTAGTATTTGTGGTGGTTGATAGGTTTTCCAAGATGGCACATTTATTCCTTGCAAAAATACCCATCATGTAGTTCACATTGTTTATTTATTCTTCAGAGAGGTGGTGAGACTACATGGGAAGAGTAATTCAGTGTTTCAGATGGATGAAATATTTAGTTAGAATAGAGGAATACCCTCAAGGCCCTTTGAAGATATAAGTATGGATTTAGTTCTTGGCTTTCCAAGGACACATAGAGCTAATGATTCAATATTTGTGGTGGTTGATAAGTTTTTCAAGATGAAACATTTCATTCCTTGCAAAAATACCCATGATGCAATTCACATTGATAAGTTATTCTTCAGAGAGGTGGTGAGACTACATGGTCTTCCAAAGAATATTGTTTTAGATTGTGATACCAAGTTTGTTTGATATTTCTAAAGAACATTTTGGAATAAATTAAAGATTGAGTTGAAGTTTAGTTTTGCAAAGCACCCACAGACTGATGGGAATACTGAAGTAGTGAACAGGATTTTGGTTAACCTACTAAGATGCTTAGTAGGAGATAAACCAAAGGGATGGAAATTAATCCTATCATAGGAAGAATTTCCCTAAAACAACTTTGTGGAAAAGAGTACTAGTAGGTCACCATTCTAAATTGTATATGGAGGTAGTCCATGGACCACACCAGAATTGAGGAAGATGCACAAAGGAAGCAGGACCAGTACTAAAGCAGAAGAATTTGTAGAGCACATCAAGAGTCTACATAAGGAAGTACAAGAGCACATCAACAAGATAAATGGGAAGCATAAGGCTAAGGAAAATCAGAAGCGAAGGCATATGGAGTTCCAAGGTCACAATGTACTAGAGGAAAGAAAAGTTTCTAGTGGGAACCTATAACAAGATGAAGATGAAAAAGTTTGGTCCCTGCAAGATTTTGAAGAAACATGATTTAGGGAATGTATCTAAGGTGGAGTTGCTAAATGGGATCAATATTTCCCCTATTTTGAACATTGCAAATTTAAAAACATATTGGGAAGGTGGACTAGTGGAGAAACCTATATTGGAGAAATGTAGCATCTTGAGTCCTACTTTTGAGAAGGAGGAAATTTAAGAAATCTTGGATAGTCACATGGGTAGAAGTACACAAAATAGATAGTATGAATAATATTTAGTGAAGTGGAAGGTAAAGTCGGTGGAAGACTCAACATGGTTTCCCAAAGTGGAGGTTGATCACTTGGGTTTTCCTCAACTAGATGAGAAGTGAGGGGGTCACTTTTCAAACTACCCTAGGTGTTTGATGCAGGAGAATCCAACGGTGTTAGGGAAATCCTACATCACCCAATAATATTATTTGTCTCTAGTTTTCATTTGATGTTTTTTTTTCATTTATGGATACACATTTGCCAAAAATAGAGATTTCAACTCTCAGAATCACACTGCTACATTTCCTGGTCAACTAGCTATTTTTTAGGAAGTTGCTACTGTGTATGAGGAAATATTCAACCTGTTGGGAGCAAGCTCAAACATGAGAACTTAGTGGGTTAGCACATATACTACATGAAATAAGCATAAGACCAAACAAGACTTCATCATAACATCAGATTGAGCTAAAAAAAAGTAAATTTGCACCCTATACTACTTGTTTGATTTTCTCTTTTAGGATGATTGTGCATGTGCTCTCTCAAACACAATTGAGATAGATCCTCAATGCAATGCAATTCATGAATGCAAGATTGGAAACAAAGAAGAGATCCAAGAGCTATTATGAAGAACTTGTCTCAAATCCTTCTCAAAGATGATCCTAAATTATGGAATTGATATGAAATATGCAAGAAATATGATTCATTTATCCATTATCCTAGCATGTGATTTCTAAATTATTTAAACATAAAAAACATGAGAAACTAGAAATGAACTCCTAACATTAAAATAGCATGAAAACAATGCAAAATGAGAGATGAAAATACAAGAGGAGAAGGCCTCTATTTATAGATTTTTGGGATAGGAGAGGAGAGGATGAATGGGGTGGCACTTATGTGGCATCCACATAAGAGCCACATAAGGGACACATAGGCTTGAAGAGATGGCTAATTTTGAGTCAAATATAGCAATAAATATTGAGTGGCTCAAGAATTCCAAGTGGGGGGACAAAGTAGTAAAGAGCATAAAAGAGGAATGGGTGCCCATTTTGGAGAGAATTCTCACACATGGGTGAGCATTCCATTAACCTTAAAAGGGTTAGGAGTCACCTCTTTAAGTATGATTAGAGGGTAATTAGGTAGGGAAGTATGAATAGGAAATGAGGTGATAGGAGTAGAGTAGGAATATGGTAGGTTTAGGATAGGCTTAGGGTAGGTCTCTAGATTGGATTAATAGGTTTCTAGCTAGGTTTTAGATTATAATTCAAATTAGATTTGAATAAATCATAGTTTAGAAGAATTAGGGATATGGAGGAATTATAATAAATATAAATTTATTAAAAATGGGATTTTGTGAGGAAAATGTATTTAAATAAAATATATTAGGATATTATTTGATCATTGATAAATACCAACTATGAAACTATTTAATTGATTAAATTAAATAGTTAGATGAAAAAGGGAAATTAATATTAATAATAATATTATTATTTTTGGACGTCTACATTTTGCCCCTCTTTGACATGGTGTCACAAGTGATGTTGCATCAAAGACATGAAAATAAGTTGCCCCAGAGGAAGAGGGTTTCTAGGAGTCATGCTGAAGCAATGATGATATAAGGTTGTGCCCCCTCGAGAAAAGAACACAACAAAGAAAACATTGTGTAATTTTCTCTAAAAAGGATGCAACGGGAATGAGGAAGGGAAAGGAGGGAATAAATAGAAGCCTTTGAAAAATTCCACTAAGAATGCAACTAAGAATTCAAAAGCAAGATGAAATGAAATGAAACTAACGAGCCTTGAGGATCCATTTGTGTAAAAAATATGGAGAGCACATCTAATTTTAATATTGCAAAAGGAGGTATGCATTAGGTGTTAGAAAACACAGATGACAGGATTCGTTTGTGTGGACTAGATGCTCAAACAAAAACACACTGCAAAAGATGCATGTATCTATAGCCAAGAGTCACAATGCACCAAGATATAGTAGATCAAGGTAGTGGTGAGTAGGTGTAAACTGACACAAAAATATAAAATCAATAAAGAAGGCCTCATGACCAAGAAGTCATTTAGTCCAAAGTTCTTGCCATGAATATGAGTGATGTGATGAAGGATTTGATAAGCCAACACTGGAAGGAAGCATCTTGATGGGCAAGGATTGGATTTGATGTGATAAAAAGATATCTCTGGCAAAAGCTATGAACAGAATGAGGATTAAGGATAGTCGGTCACAAAATTGATTTGGTGAAAAACACGATCGCAGTCGCAGGAGTCAAAACATCACTAAAAAATGAAAACTGAATGAGGCAGAAAGAAACAAGGGTTTATTACAAGATTTTGGATGATATTTGATTTTTTTTGAAATTTTTGCAATTTTTGAATTTTTTAGATTTTTGGCAATTTTTTTTAATGTTTTTGGATATTTTTGACACATTTAGGCTATACAACGTGGTGAACAATACAAAAATATACAAGTGAGGGAAGAAAATAGGGGGGAATGAAAAATCTTGACAAAAATAGGGGCTATAAGAGGGGTGGGAGGGCTAAAAGAAGGTCATTGTGAATAGTGATTGGATGCAAAAAGAGCTCTAAAGAGAAAACATGGTTGACAAGAGGATGAAGGGGTAGTTGGGAGAGTGCGTTTGGCCCATATGAGGCCTACAGAGCGACCAGTACCAATGAGTAACTCAATCAATACCTTATTTTACTATTTTTTGAGTTTTTTTAATGCTTTTGGGTGGGTTAGGGGGTCATTAATGAGGGTAGAAGACTCGGCGGGCTAGAGACACCGGTTCTCAAACTGACATCTGTGAAGACACTGATCCCTGAATCGATGTCTTCGCAGACACCGGTCCTTGAACCTGCGTATATGGGGAATTCAGTTCTAAACTGGCATCTTCAAAGATGCTGGACCTAGATCCACATCTTCGAAGATGGTGGTCTGGGTGGGAAACACGTGGAGACATCAGTTGAAGAACCAACATCTCTGCCTAAATCAATGTCTGTGGCAAAAGGTGTAGACACTGAGGGGGAGGGAAAAGAAGAGACCCAGCGGGGCCCGGGGATGGGTTAGAAATAGACCTAGGGATGGGATGCCCCATTTTGGGAGGGGTTAGGCTAGGAATAGAAGAAATATGGGTTGACATGGTGGATTTTGGATTTTGCAGAAGCATTTCCCACCATTGGGATCTCAGGAGCATTGGTCACTGACGATGGAGCTGGAGCCCCGGCTGACAGATGTGGACTAGGGGTTGTTAGCAGCAGTTGGATTAGACTATGTGCCCCGATGGCCTAGGCTACATGCGCACAATGGGATGATTACTACCTTGATCAAGCGGTGGCTTAGCGACACCACTACATTTCATCTGCTGATGGGGGAGGCCACTATTACTCTCGAGGACATGTGGAGGATTCTATAGATACTAATCTAAGGGTCAATGCTACAGTATAGATTGGAGGATAGTGATCATTACATGGATATTGCATTTAGGAGGCCTATGAGGAGGATACCCACATATAGGACATGGATGCCCTGGTAGCTGGTGGTTGACATGAGACTGACGAGGTTAGCCCTATATTTGGCTGAACTAATCAGTGGGTGGATGCTGGTGGACTTGGCCAGTCATGGTTTTGATATGGGGTGGTTGTGTGCACTAGTAGGGATGCTCAAGGAGGGGACAACCTACTGTTGGGGATATGTTGTCCTAGGACAACTATATCATGACTTATACATGGCTACGTACTATGGGGTATGCAACATGAGCACAAGGGTTACCTTGTTATTAGTATGGGCATGGGAGCACATTGTAGTGTTTCGACTAATGTGATTATGAGAGGCGTGGAAGCTAGGAGAGCCCTATGCATGTAGATATAGGCTGCCATTGAGATACACCTCTGTGGGTCAGAGTGGATACTGGCATCAGCTACTTGATGAGATCCAGGTTTTCTAATGGACTCCATACAAACTATGCAAGCCATGGGGAGCCATGGACTGGTAGGTGGGAATAGAGGACAACTTTGAGGATTTTTGGTAATTGTCTTATGTATAGACAAATTGCTTTCTTCTAGGGAGGACCATCCACAATATAGAGAGGGACTGGCCATCTAGGGTCATGAGACAGTTCAGACTATAGCAGGGGGTGGTGGCAGAGGATGATTTACATACTTATGTCACCAAGAAGGTTAGCATTTGGGGTAGATATACTGATGCACTCACCATGAGGGTAGCCTAGAGCACGATGGCCCAGATAGACTTTGTGGTGAGGCTAGATGTGGTTGATGCAGGGATGACTATAGAGTATGTAGCATGGTGGGTCACACATGTGCCCCTACATCTGACACACCAAGTGTAGGTGGCTTCTCATGAGTAGCTAATAGGAGATATGGAGGTTGATGATGGGATAGCTGCAAGAGATGCCCTTGATACCTCAATAGTAGGGTAGAGGAGGAGGCTACAATAGAGACAAGTTCAGCCTTAGATGGAGGCGCAGATAGAGGGTGGACAGGATCAGGGGCCTCAGGTGTTAGCATAGGTACATGCACCACAAGGGCCACAGGGGCCACCGGTAGGATTAATTGCATAGGAGACACATGATACTATCATTGCAGAGTGAGACAGTCTACAGACAGAGTGTGCATGACTATAGGGATTGTGAGGAATGGCACAGGTTTCAGAGGCTAGCCTATAGATTGAGATGACTTGGATTCAGGGTTTATTAGCTACAGAGATAGCATGGGTAGATAGAGATGAGGGTGCACTTGACACCCTACAGGGCAGAGTGGACTCAGGAGAGTTTTTGATGGTGGACCTGACTCAGGATGTAGCTTAGTTATAGATAGAGATAGGGATGGTGATAGGTCATTTGGGTACCCTTACTGAGAAGATGGATCAGGCAATGGAATAGATCATAGCATTGACCTCGTAGAGGGATGCAACATAGAGGTAGGTTGAGGCCTACAGGATAGAGCAAGACAACGCTAGACATGCAGCTAGTATAGGTGGGATGGGATAGGTAGTGGTAGAGGCTTTCATAGCTCACAGGGAAGCAGCTCGAGAAAGCAAAGAGGCAGCTCATTATCGGGTGTTATATCATGATTTAGTGCCTAAGAGCCAGATATAGGTATTACTAAGAGGTCTCAGTCACAGAGTATAGGTCAAGCTTCTACATCTCAGGGGTTAGTTGGGATGCCACCACGTCCACCACCAGGATAGGGGGGAGGATCATCAAAGCCACCAACATGATTCATTAGATAATTTTGTGACACTCATTTTTTGTATTTTGAGAGAGATGTACATGTATACCAGCACCTAGGTGCATGACGATGTATTTATTGATGACATAAATTGTACTCATGATTCCATATATATGTATATATGATTGATCGATTGATGACTCTTATGGCTTTATGATGTATGATTGTCATGCTTTGATTTATATGATACGATGATGAATATTCTTCTATGAGTATTGACACTGATGCTTGTAGGATTTGATGTTTTTTATGAGTATGTATATGCAGGATGAGATGTTTATATGTATGTACCTAGATGTATGTGTATGCACTTGATGGATACTGTAGTATTTTTTATTTAATGCAATGGATGTATTTAACATGCTTATGAATGTTTTTATGATACAATTTATGTAAATGAAATGATCATAATGAAAATGCAGGGATGATAGGAAAATGCAGGTATGGAGTAGATGCAACGGATGTAATGGGACTCATGTTTTTGGTGTGTGTCACATTCAATTGATGAACCAGCCAAGAGGACTATGAAGGACCAGGAAAGGAAGGTTAGCGTGACGATGGCTTAGAGTGTTAGTGTGATGGTGGGAAGATTGGACACACAACAAATATACAAGGACCAAACCAAACAATTAATTATAAGTGATTATGTACAAAGATTGATGACGAGTCTCGATGGGTTTTTGCTGTTTGATTCGTGTGATAGTGTTGGAAAACCCAAGGAATATGGGAAATGCTAAGGTTTGTGGGGATGTGATGATGGGGATGGAAGGGAGTGAGATTTTGATAGATAATGGAATGGTCCACTATGTGTGATGCTTGTTTCTAGGTTTTCATCACCCATACTTGTCCAAGGTGCCTGATTGTCAAGTTTTCACCATTGGATGAAATTTTTTTCTTTATTCTTCCTTTTTCTTTTTGATTTTTTTTATGTTGTCCTAGTGCCTTTTGTCCAGGTTTTCACCAGGACAACCATTTTTTCAGCTTCTTTCTTCTTTTTTTTTGAGATTTTTTCAGGACTATTTTGCATTGTTTTTGTACTTTTTTTTTCAGGACTTTTTATATTGTTTATAGATTTTTTTAGATAACTAGAATAAAAAACCAACTGTCAGGAGTAGAAGTGCCTGAGATGAATAATGTTGATAGGATCATTCAATGGTTCCCCTTCAAGAGTGGAGAGTTGATATGCCCTAGAACTGAAGCATTCAGTGACAACATAGGGGCCTTGCTAGGTGACTTCAAACTTTCCTTTCTTTTCATGATCAGTACCCACTTTCTGATTTTCCTTTAGCACAAAGTCCCCCACCTAGAATTGGTATGGGTGGAATTTCTTGTTGTAATTTTGCTTAATTCTATTCTAATAGACAATCAGATGATCATAGGCTTGTTGGAACTTTTCAGCTAGTAGATCAAGTTGTGTGAGTCTTGCTACTTGGTAGTCTTCATCATCAATCAGGCCTCTCACTAATACTCGGAGGGATGGTTGTTCAACCTCAATTGGTAAGACAACTTCAGCATCATAGACTAGGGAATAGGGAGTAGTTCCTGTAGGAGTATGGTAGGAAGTGTGATATTCCTAGAGAGTAGGGTTGATCTGGAGATGCTAGTCACAACCAGTATCATTAATAACTTTCTTGAGGATTTTGAGGAGGCTCTTATTAGTTGCCTCAGCTTGGTCGTTACCTTGAGGGAAATATGGACTGGAGAAATAGTAATAGATATGGAGGCAAGCACAAAGATCATTGACATGTTGATTTTCAAATGGTGTTCTTTGATCCATGAAGATAGTGGAGGGTATGCCAAAGTGGCAGAAAATGTGGTAAAGGATGAATTTGGATATCTGGACACCTATAGTGAGTGTGAGTAGAATTTCTTCAACCCACTTTGTAAAGTACTCCATTGTTGTGATTATGTATTTGTGGCCTTCAGAAGAGAGGGGAGTAATCTTACCAATGAGATCAAAACCCCAACAAAAGAAGGGCCAAGGGGGTGCAATAGGTTTGAGGTCTTGTGCAGGAGCATGGATCAGATTAGCATGTTGTTGGCAAGGTAAACACTTCTTGATGAACTCACAAGCATCATGTTCCATTGTAGGCCAATAGTATCTTGTTCATAAAATTTACCTAGTTAGGACCATGCCACTTGTGTGGGCACTGCAGATTCTAGCTTGTACCTCTTGTAGAGCCTGGGCGGCTTCATTTTCATCTAAACATCTAGAGAGAACATTGTGATAGCCTCAACAATAGATGGTGTTGGCAACAAGGGTGTAGCAGGAAGCTCTACGAATAAAGTTTTTGTGTTGGGTTGTGGTGAGGTGAGGAGATATGATACCATTTTGTAGATAATCCTAGATATCATGGTACCACGGGGAATGGGGACCAACCAAGACACACACATGATTCGATTCATCATTATCATAAGTGGGAGCATGAACTTTCTCAACTAAGAATTTGTATTGTGTAGATTCATGAGGAATCTCTAAGAGGGAGCTAATTGTAGCCATTGCATCAGTACCCTTGTTCTGTAAGCATGGTACTTGTGTTATCTACAAGTGGATGAAATGCTCTTTCATCCTGTCAACCATCTCCTTATATGGCATTAGCTTGTCATCTTTGGTTTGATACTCATCCAGGACTTGTTGGATGATGAGTTGGGAATCACCAAAGACATGTAGATTTGTGATGTTCCATTTTATAGCCATGTGGAGTCCTGAGATGAGTGCCTCATACTCTACAATGTTATTCATGCATGGAAATCCTAATTTGAATGACATAGGGATGTAGTCACCTTTTGGTGTGACAAGAATTATTTTGGCCCCTGCACCATGAGCTATGTAGGATCCATCAAAGTAAATTTGTCAAGTAGGTTTCTCTTCTATCTGTGCATGTGTAAATGGGTACCTGTCAGAAGCAACACAAACACTCAATAGATCATTATATTAGTGCAAAAAGGGTTAGAAAAGCATATAAACCCACTAAAACTGACCTATTGCCTTCTAACTAGGAGGAGTGTGACTAACAACATATCAGCCCTCAGAATATGCTATTGAATCAGTGACTAATACAACCTAGCATGAAGGATTTGAATAAAAACAAGCTAAATGATGATGAAACATGCAAACTAGCTTCAAAATATAAAATAAGAACAATGAACTAGCATGAGATGAAACATAAAATATAATTCTAGAGATAATCTAGCAGCATAACAATGCAATTTTGATCTAAGATGAAGGCTTATTTGCTCTCAAAATAGGCTTCTATTTATAGAAGAATGGGAGAGAGAGGGGGGGACAAGGTTTATTTATGAATCAGGAGGCCCAATAAATGAATATGTAAGAGCTATTAATGCCTAAGGCATTAATAAGGCA
>MU223516.1:374394-391292 GCA_018584345.1 Thuja plicata | reverse complement strand
TTTAATTAAATCAAATAGGCTAGGGGAATGGGTTGAATTGCAAGTGATATTTGATGAAAGGATTTATTTAATTCCTTCATAATTAAATACTATAGCCATGTTTGATTTTGATTTGATCTGATTGGTCGAAATTGATTTGAATTGTATGGCTATAATAGATAATATAACTCAGTGATAAAAATCACCTAGGACATTAAATTGATTAAAAGAATTATGCCAAGCAGTAACAGGGTCGTTTGGACATAAATAGAGGGTATGATCATACTTAGGGAAAATAGGGTCTATAGTTGCAACAGACCGAATTTAGGTGGTTACACTATCATGCACAAATGTTCATCTGGAAATTTTGTGATTAGGGGATATGCATCCACCAATAGTGCTTCTACTAGCTAATCTACGATGACCTACTTTTCTGTTGACATATTGAATATCAAACTTGCTTAGCAGCATAACCCATTTTTCCATTCAACCTGTGAGAGTAGTCTTAGAGGGTAGGTACTTGAGAGGATCCACTTTTGAAATGAGCTTGGTTGTATGACTAAGCATATCATGGTGAAGTTTTCAAGTGGAAAAAATAACTGCCAGACATGCTTTTTCCATGGGGGAATAATTGAGCTCATAACCCACTAAGGTCCAACTCATGTAATAAATGGCTCTTTCTTTGCCTTCATCATCCAAGTGAGCAAGGAGTGCCCCCAGTGCTATCATAGTAGTAGAAATATATAGGATGAGTGGTCAGCCAGGTATAGGTGGTACCAAGATGGGTGGATTAGCCAAGTATTCTTTGATCTTGTCAAAACTCTTCTGACACTGAGGATCCCATTTGAAAGTGTTATCTTTTGGCAGGAGATGAGTAAATGGTTGGCACTTTTTTGCTAGCTAAGAGATAAAGCAGTGCACAGATTGTAACTTTCCTTGTAGGCTGCATAGTTGCTGGAGTGTTTTTGGTGGAGGCATTTCTATGATAGCTTGTACCTTTTTCAGATCTATTTCAATGCCTCTTTTGGATACAATGAACCTAAGGAGTTTTCCTAATGTAACCTTGAAGACACACTTCTTAGGGTTAAGCATTAAGCTGTAGTGTCAAATTCTGTCAAAGACACATTCCAGAACATCAAGATGATCTTCCCTTTTGACTTATTTAGCCAATATATCATCTACATAGTCCTCAAGGATCTTGTGAATCATGTCATGAAAAATGACTATCATGGCCCTGTGATAGGTTTCCCCAGTGTTCTTCAAACCAAACAACATCATATTATAGTAGAAGGTGCCCCAGGGGGTAGTGAATGCTATCTTGTGTTGATCTTCTTCTGCAATACTGATCTAATTATATCCTGAAAAGCCATCCATGAGTGGCAACATCTCATGTCCTACTTTTAGGTCCACTATCATGGCTATGTTTGGTAGTGGGAAGTCATCTTTGGGAGAGGCCTTGTTGAGATCCTGGAAATCTGTACATATCCTAATTGATTTATCAGGTTTTGATATTGACACCATATTGGAAATCCATTTAGAGTAGTCAATGACATGGATGATCTTGGCTTGGAGTAACTTCTCTAGTTCTTCTTTGACAAGTAGTGCCACTTTAGGGTGCATCTTTCTAAGATTTTGCTTGACTAGTTTGACATTTGGGTCTACTACTAGATGATGGACCACCAATTTAGGGTCTAATCCCAACATGTGGGCATAAGACCATGCATATTTATCTATGGATTCTTTTAATAGAGCAAAGAGAGCTGATTCTTATGATTCTGTCAGGGAGGCTGTGATGTAGGTGATGCGAGGATAGTCCCCTATTCCCAGATTGACGGGCTTTGTTTCTTCGATGAGAATCGGTGACTGTTTAGGCTTGTAGTCATAGATTAGAGGAAGAGGAGAGTCTTCATTCGCTAGCACCTCAGAGAGGTTTTCACTAGTGGATACACCCTTTGTTTTTACTATTTTGTAATCAGATAGTGCCCTAGAGGAGTTTTCGCTAAGGGATTGATTTTTCTCTTTTTTATTTTTGTTTATTTCTTCATTTTTGTGGCTGAAGTTCTCCTCTTCCCCAAAGTATGCCATTGGATCCAATTTGTAAACATGTGCTGAGTTTTTCCCCTAGTCATTTCTATGTTCAATGGCTCCCATAAATCTTAGGAGCACATCCTCGCTTTGGAACTTGTCGACATGTACGACACTTGGTTGGTCCCAGTATATGAGTTTAGGGTGATGGAGGGGAAGGTCAATGAAGTTAATGTAGAGTTGACAGAGGATAGAATTTCCCAAGAAGGTGTCATCATCAATATCATCATACAATTTCACAATTTTCTCTTCAGTGACATCTTTGAATTCAACGATTTGGCCCAGGAGTCTAGAATGGTTATAGTTGTTGTAATTAGTGCCCCTAGCTATGGCAGAATCTATACCAATGCCTAAGTACTTTTCTCACTGGGTAGGTACAATGGGAACCTTCATTCCTTGTTCTTCATATGTGAGGGCACCTCCCTGATAATTCCATTTTTTTGTAACCAGTTTGTGATTCAAAGGGTACTTATCTTTGAAGTAATTGAGGTGACTTGTGTCTTTGGGTGGGGGATCCTTACAGAGCCATTGATTAATGTTAGGGGTCATTGCTTGGCCTATCATAACTCCCTCAGATATGAAAGTGGTAGGGCCCAATTGTAGTTTTTTACTTGGTTCTGGTGTATCCTTTTTTGGCCTCCCTTGGGTATGTGGATCAACTGGCAATGCTCCCACTGCGAAGGCATCAAATAGGCTATACTCACCACAACCTTGGTTGTTGATCTTGACCATGGAAAGGGTGGAAGAGAGGATTGTTTCTAGCTCTGAATGGATTCAAGATGAACTAGTGACAGAGGTGCCAATGTCGATCCTATGATAGTGATTGGAATGTGGGAAGGAGGTTTCCAATGCATTGCAGTATGCCAAGGGCTTGGGATCTGTGTGGATGGTGACTTCAGTGCCATTATATGGGAATTTTATGCACTGATGGTAGGTGGATGGGATGGCTTGCATAGAATGAATCCATGGGAATCCAAGGAGAATCTTGTAGGGAAGGTAAAGATCAACAACATGACATACCGCATCTTGAATTGTAGGCCCCACTTTGATGGGAAATGAAATGGTACCTTCAGAAGTGCACTCTAGATTGTCATAGGATTTGATGGTAATGACATTATTTGTTATATCTGCTTTAGTGCAGCCCAACTATTTAATGAATTTTAGAGTACACAGATTTAGGGTCGAACCATTATCTATCATGACTCATTTGATGGGAAAGTCTTTGACCATGACGGTGATACATAGTGAAGTATTATGATTGATTTCTTCTAAAGGTACATCTGTTGGTTTAAAAGAAACCCCACAAGATACAAACAAGTGGCCAAAAAGGTTCTAGAATTCAGTGAGGTTGATGTCGCTGGGAACACGGGATTCTTGTAGGGCTTTATTGAGGATCTCTTGATAGGTGGGTGAGGTGCGGAGGAGATCCAAAATGAAAATTTAGGCCAGAGTATTCCCTAGGTGTTCCAATAGGTTATATTGGGTACCAGTAGATGGAGTGGTACTTGCACCTGCAACTGTTATTTTGTTACAGTGAGTGGTGACTACGCATTGGTTATTGGCACCCTTGACATGAATGACATTGATGGAGGACTGGACTTGGGAGACACAGCTGATGAGATTATCATAGTTGATATATGCATTTTTATAATCTTTTCTATTTGCATTGTCTCCTTTCTTACCCTTCCCCTGGTCAGAGGATTGGGTGGGATTACCTAGTCCTTTACCTGAAGTGTGTTCAGGGAATGCATTTTAATAGATTTTAAGGCCTGCATTTGGTGATGTTTGGGTAGGATAGTCCACTTTGATCTCTTTACAGTCAATGAGATCCTAAATGTAGTGTTTTAGCTCCATACATTTGAGGTTGGTGTGTCCTTTAACATGATGGTAATCATAGTACTCATTGTCTTTATACCATGCAGGCTTAGGTGTTGAGTCATCAAATGGCTACATTTTTGGGTACACGACTTGGTTAGCTTGGACCATTTTGTGGAAGATGACATCTATGGGTTCACCCAAGGGGGTAAACATGTGTTGTGCCACATTTAGAGTGTGAGGTATTTGGTGTCCATGTGTGATTGATATAGCATTTGTTTGGTTCATAGGACCTTGGTAGTGGGGTTGATATATGTCCCTAGAGGAGGATAGATAGTCGCACCTTGAGGGTGTGTGTTTTTATGGTATGTCGGTTGGTTATATGAAGGAGTGGGCTATTGATACATGGGAGGAGGTTGAGGGTATACTGGTGGTGATTTCTCATAAGTCTGGGTAGGTGCATTGGGAATGGCCACCACAACCTGAAAATGTTTGGTGTTAGTGGTGTCGTCAGTTACTGCATTGTTGTTCTTGTTCTAGTATCATGATCAATCATTATTATGTTTACCAGGTTGGGATTCTTTATAGTGCTTGATGGAACCATCTTCTATGAGACCTTTCTTAATATTCATGCCTTTGATCCTAATGTCTTGATAAGTTTGTATGCAATTCATGCGCATGTCATAGGAAAGCTTACGATGGAGGTTGTTAATGAAGATTTTGATAAGATGTTTCTCAGGGGGTTGATAGGACAACCTTGTAGTAAGCCCTTGCTAGTGCTGAATATAATCAGCCAGGCTTTCTCCTCCCTTCTATTTGGAATTGCATAGATCAAGGAGTGAGAGTTAATTTTTGACATTATGTGCGTATTGGGCCACAAAATTTTTAGATAACTCAGCAAATGTAGAGACTGTGCCATAGGTGATTTTGTAGAACCGCTCAAGAGAAGTTCCTCCTAAGCTTTTGGGAAATAGTCCCATGAGGAAATTATTTCTATAGGCCACTTCTTGACATGCCATGTAGAATTATTTCACGTGGCTCATAGGATCTCCCTTTCCCTGATATTTATCAAATTTGGGTTACTCAAAGTGCTTGGGGAAGGGTATTACAATGATAGATTGATCAACCAGGTAAGGACACACCTCTTCAAACTTAAATGTTTTAGTCTCAGTCCCTGCTTTTAGCTCTTTGAGAGCATTCTTCATTTTCTCCCATTCATGATTGATTTGTGAGGGAGGATTAGTAGCCCCAATTGTATTGATTCCCTGAATCTGATATGGATCAAATAATGAATACGAGGGATCCTGTGGGGGATATTGTGGTGTTTGATATGATGGTTCTTGGTTAGTTTATATGATTTATTGTGGTGGGACCTACGGCTAAGGGGCATATTGCAGTGGAGGAGGTGGCGGCGCTTGGTAGGGTTTTTGCAACTTCTGGAAGTATGCTTGTATTTGTTGAGGTGTTGGATAAGTGGATTGAGCCTGTTGCACACCTGCATAGTGTGGAGGATAGTTGTTTTGTGGCAGAATGCCCCTAGTGGCTATAGCGAGGTAATTGGTAGTACTGGGAACACTGAATTACTATGGTGGTGGAATGGTTTGTGATGCAGTGGAAGATGGCATGGCTAGATGACATAATGAGTTTGCTACTGCATGGATTGAATGGGAGGATTAGAAAACTATTGTAGTGCATGTGCCAGGAAGGGATTTTACCCCTATGTTTGTGGTTGCAGTTGCTGGATTATTTGGATGATGGGTTGTGCAACTGCGAAGGGGTTGATTTGTTGTTGTTGTGCTTGGGATGTGAATGGGTTGGAAATTTGTTGTTGTTGCGGTTGTTTTTGTTGGGTGTGATGTTGGATTGGTTGTTCCTGCTGGATTAGTTGTTGTTGTTGGATTGGTTGTTGCTGCTGGATTGGTTGTTGTTGTTGTTGGATTGGTTGTTGTTGTTGGATTGATTGTTGTTGCTGGATTGGTTGGATGGGAATTTGGGGTATGGAAAAGGGATTCGTAGATGTTTGTGGCATGGGAGGATTTGGGTTGAATTGAGTTTGAGGGAGAACTGCTAGCATACATTGTGGTTGTATTGCTAGTAGAGTGGGGAACATGGACCCTTGTGGAAATAAGGGTTGGTTATAGGCGTTGGTAGGTGGCATGCCTGTAGTGAAGTGTGTTTGCTTCTATGAGTATGTAGTGGAATAGAAAGGTGGAACATGCATTGATATTTGGGTGCTTTGATGCTAGGAACAGGGTGGCACATTTTGAATGGGCTGAGTGGGGATGGTTGGAATGGTGGTTTGGTGGGTGTTGACCGGTGGTGGTGGAAATTATGCTACAAATGTTGGGAATGTTTGTGAAAGTGGAGTGACTATGGATTGGGGAGGTGCAAGTGCTTGCACAATGATGGGGGGTATTGTTTGTGCTACTAATGTTGGATTAGGAGGTGAGGCTCCCAAGGTAGATGTAACTGTCATGTGCATGATGGAGGGTGGGCTGGAAGGTTAGACTACTTGTGTGATAAGATTTCCCACTTGTAGAGCTCACTAAAGTGGATCAACAACTTTGTTTCTCATGGGATGATAACATTCCACTAGGAGTGTCATGGGTCATTTGATAAGCATGGGTATAAGCCAAGGTGGGAGTTGAAGTCCTTGTTGTTGAATGTCAGAGAGTACCTGGCTACTATTGCATCCACTCATGGCATTCACAATGTGGACATGCCCTAGATGATTGATAAATGTATCTATGGTACTCATGGTGGGATCCTCATTAGTGTCTACCCAATTGTTCTCAATTCTTTCATTGGATTGAGGTGCATAGGAGACCATAGCAGTAGTGTGGTCAATTGTGGGATTGGATGAACTAGCTGCAAGATTAGGGTCCTGATGTAATGTAAGGATGCTAATCATGGCACTAGGATGATGAATATGCTCCTACAGATTAAGGATGACTTGGTGTGTGCAATAATTAGGGGTTTCTTTCCCTAGTGCAAGATCAAGTGGATGTGATTTCCTACCTAGGATAGACTTGTGGTCTTCGGCGGACAAGATTCTCTGTCAATGTGAACCAACCTTTTGATTAAGGTGATGAGGTTGCAAAGGAAAAAGGGATTGTCCTAAACAATGCTTAGTTAAGGACAATTAAGGATGGGGATTTGATTAAGATGTAGGGTCTAAGAAAATAAAAAAGGGATACAATACCAAGTGAGGGATGCAATTAGGGATGCTTTGGATGATGATCAGGATGATGCTAGGTTGACTAGGATTGGATGGGATTATGCTAAATTATGCTAGGATGAGTGTGTGATGTGTTTCTAAAGATGAAAACCTAAGGGAGATCCTAGAAATGAAAGCTAAGTGAGCTTAAGAAGAGGAGGAATGTGTGTTTGTTGTGGTAGACCAGCTAGTCATATTGTTCAAGTCTAATGAAAGAAGTGTTTAGATGATATTTGCCCATGAAGTGAGAAATATTGTTGTTGTATAACACTTTTTTAGGTTTCTCCCATGCCTGAGTTTCTTACTTGATGGAATCAATGATGTGTTGGTACTTAGTAGCCTCTTGGGTTGTATTCTTTTGTTCTCTTTATATGGGAGGCAATAGGGTTTTCACTTTCTTATGCTTCTTGGAATCAGTCATATCCTATAGAGAAAAGTTTTGATTTTGGATGAGCAATTGGATTTCTTAGGACATAACTCATAAAAGATCAAAGTTTTGAAGATGTTGGAAAATTATGAAGCTCATGGTGTTCTGAAAAAAGGATGTTGTTTTGATGATTTAATAATAGCTTGGTTTCTTTCCAATTTTCAATAGGTTTGTTCCATGGAAAGAACCAATTTTAACACAGTCAAATCAAAAAATAACATGCATGGGTCTGAAAATAATCTGACAAGGGATAAAGTAATCTTGAAGGATACAAGCAGGTGACAAATTTGTAATGTTGGGTATTCCATTCATGTTTTGAATTTGTCAATGTTCTTCAAACACTTCAAGCACAAATCTACCTAGCGAATTGTCTTTGCATGAAATATTATAGGCCCATTACTTGGTAGTCCTTCAGCTCACACATCAATGTCACCCTCGGAAGGGCACCCATGTTTTTTCCTTTTTCCAGGTATTGTTTCCATGCTACAAAGATCTCTTTCACAACACAATACCTTGGGACACATATGATGAGGATCTTGGGGGAGATTCTTCCCTCCCCTTGCACTATAATAAATCACCGTTTAGAGGTGAATTGAGTAGCTTCTATTCTTAGACTATTTAGTAAGGGTCTCCATTCAATTGTATCCTCTATGTCCATGCAAGCATGATTCAGGCATATAGCCCCATAAAGCATCTTGACAAAAGTAGTCACATAAATGTGATTGAGACCACGAGGCCACACTTAAGTTAGACGATAGCCAAATATAAGCTCAAATGCCAATCAACTCCTGAGGCTTTAACCTCAAGGAGTAAATTTGATTAATGTGAGTTAGAGTGGTGTGGCTTACACCTCGTTCTCATGTGGGTTGTTCCCAGGATATTTTTTCCTCAACCGACAGACCCATCTAAAGGATTAACTTGTTAAAGAAAATTGGATTGGTGACAAAAAGGAGTCTAGATTTCTGATTTTCCCACAAGGGGAAAACAGCATACTCTCCTATCCAGTATCATTTTCTCCATAGACACGCAAGATAAGTTTATTTGTTCCCCAAAGATTTAAATATTTAACACAAATAAAAAATTTCTATGTTTTTTATCTTCTCAAAAGGGAAGAGAGAATAATCCCCTAATACTTGCTTCGAATTAGACAAAAAGATCTTCCAAATTATTCTAAGTGTCTTAAAAGATTATAGCAAACATGATCGTTTGGTTGATGTTGATTTGAGGCAACTTGCAAGACAAACATGAGTAGTTTTTGAATTGATTTCTTTGACCAGTGGTACTGCAAGACAACTGGTTAGTAGTTTCAAAACTTTAGCCTTTGGAAAGTGTAATCACAAAACCACTCAAAGGTTATTAGAAAAATGATCAATAAAAGTCCGTCAGAGCATAGACGCTAATTTAGGGTGCAAGTGCTGGTTCTATGTTTTAGTTCCAAAAATGATAGAATGCAGGAAATATGGAAGAAAACACAAAAAATCAAGAAACTATTATACCAAGCGGAGATGCCAATTTGTGCAACGCAGAAGCTGATCGATGATTATTCTAAACTGGCATTTGCGTAGACGTCGAAACATGAAACCACATTTTTGAAGATGTTGTTGTATCTGTAAGGTCAAGAAAAAAAAAACATAGCAAAAGAAGTTATTTTTCCTTCTTTCTTAGTCTTCAAATTGGTCAGATTTAGCCATTTTGAGATTATCCAAACCTTTAAAAACTAGTTTTCTTTAATGATTTATCAAGATCTTGTTCCATTAATAAAATTTTGACATTATAGTTCTGCTTGTAAGATTGATCTCTGCTAAAAGATAGAACACTTAAATACCAAAAAGTAGTGGGAAAGACAATAAATCTTGACAAATGAAAAACTATGTTTTCAAAATCTCAAATAAACAGTGTCAGGCGGAGATCCTGATGCAGGGCGCAGGCGTTGGTTTAGTGCAAATGCCAAATGATAGTTCTGAGAGAACTAATGTTTGCGCAGATGCCTATGTATAAATCACAGATGTTGATCCACGTGTTTGATGAAATTGAAAGAAGAAAAGAAAAATAGAAGGATTTTAGGGACGTGGGTCCCATCAGGTGTGCGAAAATGTGTATGAGAAAATCTTCAACTTGTTGGGAGCAAGCTCAAACATGAGAAAATAGTGCGTTAGCACATATAATACATGAAATAAACTTAAGACCAAACAAGACTTCATCATAACATAAGATTGAGCTAAAAACAAGTAAATTTGCACCCTATACTACTTGTTTGATTTGCTCTTTTATGATGATTGTATATGTGCTCTCTCAAACACAATTGAGATATATCCCCAATGCAATGCAATTCATGAATGAAAGATTGGAAACAAAGAAGAGATCCAACAGCTAGTATGAAGAACTAGTCTCAAATCCTTCTCAAAGATGATCCTAAATTATGGAATTGAAATGAAAAATGCAATAATTGTGATTCATTTATCCATTATCCTAGCATGTGATTTCTAAATTATTTAAACATAAAAAACATGAAAAAATAGAAATGAACTCCTAACATTAAAATAGCATCATAACACTGCAAAATGAGAGATGAAAATGCAAGAGGAGAAGGCCTCTATTTATAGAATTTTGGGATAGGAGAGGAGAGGATGAATGAGGTGGCACTTATGTGGCATCCACATAAGAGCCACATAAGGGACACATAGGCTTGTAGGGATGGCTAATTTTGAGTCAAATATAGCAATAAATATTGAATGGCTCAGGAACTCCAAGTGGGGGGACAAAGGAGTAAAGAGCCTTAAAGAGGAATGTGTGCCATTTTTGGAGAGAATTCTCACACATGGGTGAGCATTCCATTAGTCTTAAAAGGGTTAGGAATCACCTCTTTGAGTATGATCAGAGGGTAATTAGGTAGGGAAGTATGCTTAGGAAATGAGGCGATGGTAGTAGAGTAGGAATAGGGTAGGCTTAGGGTAGGCTTAGGGTAGGTCTCTAGATTGGATTAATATGTTTCTAGCTAGGGCTTAGATTATAATTCAAATTAAATTTGAATAAATCATAGTTTAGAAGAATTAGGGATATGGAGGAATTTTGATAAATATAAATTTATTAAAAAGGGGATTTTGTGAGGCAAATGTATTTAAATAAAATACATTAGGATAGTATTTGATCATTGATAAATACCAACTATGAAACTATTTAATTGATTAAATTAAATAGTTAGATGAAAAAGGGATTAATATTAATAATAATATTAATAATTTTGGACGTCTGCAGCTACATTTCTGGAAAATATACTATTTTGTAAGATGGTTTGAATTATAAAAAAATATTACAACATGAGTTCATGGGAAGATTGTAAATGGAATATTAAACACTCTAGAAAAAGAATCGGGTCAAAATATTTCACCTTTTGAAAGTTATTGCAGTTTTTAGTTTTTGTAAAGCTACAAAAAACTATTTGGAGCCAAGTTTGAGCCTCTAAATAGTCCCATACAGCCTCGCAAATTAGGGGACAGCCATATATAGTCCACATGGATGTAGAGAATTTAGAGAGATTTTCGATGGTGTAAATGAGTTTTCAATCGGAGTCCCGAATCAAAAGTTATGCCTCCTAGAAGTTGTAACACTTTTCGGGAACTGCCCTATTTTCAAACGTGATGCAAATTTGAATTTTAGATCCTCTATTTTGGCACCCAAGTGCAAAATTTCAAAATATAAATTTTAATTTGGCTTCAAAACTAAAAATTGGTTATTTAAGACCCATCTTTAAGGTGGGAGTCTAGTTTTTGAGAGGACGTATTTGGAAAAGGGGTTTTCTCCAGAATCTAAAAGTATTGTAGTTTGTGAGGCATGTAGTTTTTCTTTCTGATTGTAATGTTCATGTTAAGAGAATCTTTATTTAGATAATAGAAAGCATCTTTCTTATTGTGTTCTTCTATTCTCCTGAGATCTACCCTCATCAAGTGGTATTAGAGTAGGTTGTTCCTGAGCATGTGGACAGATCACTGATTGTGAGGTAGTTTTCACTAGGACTTGTGGTTGTGGGATCGAGGTCAAGATGTCTCCTAGAGTGATGTGTGGTATTCATGGTGGTATAAATTCTATATAAAACAAGGGTTTTAGGGATCTTCAAAGACAAATCATTGTGTTGTAGGAAGAGCTGAGAAGAGCGTTCAACCCAGGCAGAAGGGAAGAAAGTGAAGAGGAAGAAGAAGTTGAAGATCCATCTGAGGGTGAAGAAGAAGAAGAAGCGTAAGGTCAAAATCAAGTGCAGCTAATAAGGGCCATTTCAAATATAGGAAAAAGACCCAAGATTAAGGTTTCCTATTACTCTGGAAATATGAACCCATAAGAGCTTATTGAGTGGACAAATGAGATGGAGCAATATTTTGAGTATTAGGAGATAGAGGACCCAGATCGAGTCATGTTTGCAAAGAAAAATTTGAAGGCCCATGCCAATATTTGGGGGAAGGAGGTCCATATAGAAATAAATAGGAAAGCAAAGGGAAATATCACCAAGTAAGATTAGATGGTTGAAAAAATGAAGAAGCAGTTCATTCCAATGGACTATGAGTTGGATTTGTTGAAGAAACTCCAAGGGTTAAGACAAGGGAGAAAGTGTGTGAAGGATTATATAGAGTAATTTTATAAACTAATTATTAGAATAGGTCATGCAAAAGTGAACAAGGAGAAAGTTTCTCATTGCCTTAAATTTTCTCATTATTGAAATGGGGAGAAAAAGGAAAAATGAAGATGTGCTCGTACCCATCAAAATTAAAGGAATGATAGTTTCAATCACTCTCGTGATAAAAAAAATGGAGAACAAAGAGGAAGAGGAAGAGGAAGACCCAGATAGGGATCTGGGAGAGGTGGTTTTAGAGGAACTTTTTTTCATTATGGTGAGGAAGTACATCGTGCCTATGAATGTACATGATGAAAAGGAAGGATGGATAGAAGGACTGAAGGCCATGCATGAGTTGCACATGTAGATGAAGAAACTCAGTCAGAGCACTCAAATGATGCTGAGATGAGAGAAATCCTTGGTGTTAGAAAAACCTTGTTAAATGAAGAAAATGAGTTAGATCAGAGGAAAAGCCTATTTCTCACTAGGTACAAGTTTGAAGATAAGTGTTGTGATGTGATTATTGAAAGTGGAAGCACTGATAATCTGGTATCAGAGAAAATGCTCACAAAGTTAAATTTGAAGAGGGGAAGGCACCTAGATCCTTACCGAATCACTTGGTTTTAGGTTGACCATAGGGTCATGGTGAATGGGTAGTGCTTGGTAAAGTTAAAGATTGGAGGTTACCAAGATGAGGTACTCTATGACATCATACCAATGGATGCATGTCATATGTTGTTGGGGAGGCCATGGTAGTTTAAAAGGTGTTCTATACATGATGGTTTTGCAAACATCTATTCTCTGACAAAGGATGGAGTTAGTAATAGGCTGAAACCCATGTCAAAGATAGAAACAAAGGTATGTAGTAGTGCTAGAATATGTTTTGTTGATGGGAGAAAATTTTTGGAAGACATGAAATGTGAACACTTGTGTTATGCTTTAATTCCTAGAGTGGATAAAGAACATTGTAAAGAAGTTCTAGTAGAGGTTTCAAGTTTGTTGAATGAGTTTCAAGACACTGTGTCTGATAATGTCCCTGAGGGATTACCAATAGTAAGGAAGGTTAGTCATCATATAGAATTAACTCTTGGAGACATTTTTCTAAATAAGGCATCTCATAGGATGACTCCTACTAAGAATGAGTTGAACAAGCAAGTTCAATTATTTCTAAGGAAAGGCTTGATTTGAGAGAGCCTGAGTCCATGTGTGGTACATGCAGTGCTAGAAATAAAGAAGGATGAGGAGTGGCAGATGTGTACATACTCTAGGGAAATAAACAAGATAATAATAAAATACAGATTTCCCTTTCCAAGGATGAACAACCTTATGCATTGTTTGAGTGGAGCTCAATATTTCACAAAGATAGACCTCAAGAATGAATACCATTAGATTCATATCAGAGAGGATGATGAGTGGAAGACTTAATTTAAGAAAAAAGAAGTCATGTATGAGTGGTTATTCATGCCTTTTGGGCTAACCAATGCACCGAGAATCTTCATGCATCTCATGAATGAGATAATTAAGGAATTTATGGGAAAAAATGTTATTGTGTATTTAGATGATATTTTAATTTTCAGTAAGGAAATAGAGGAGAACTTAATGCATATTCATAGAGTCTTTGAGAAGTTAAGAGGAGAAATTTTAATTAATCTGAAGAAATGCAGTTTTGTAAAAAAGGAACTAGTATACTTGGGGTTTGTTGTTTTAGGAGACGGTCTCAAAATGGACCTAGAGAAGGTGAATTTCATTATAGAATGGCCTTCCCCAAGGAGGGATACTAAGTTGAGGTCTTTCCATGGTCTGTCTAGTTTTTATAGGAAGTTCATTAGAAACTTCAGTAGTATTTTTTCACCCCTAACTGAGATAATGAGGGGGGATAGAAAAGAGTATAAATAGATTGTAGGAGCTGCAAGAATTTTTGAAATGTTAAAGAAGAAGGTCGCAAAGAAACCTATTTTATCCCTCCTCTATTTTCACAAGGTGTTTTAGGTGGATTGTGATGCCATTGGTTATGCCATTGAAGCTGTTCTGAGCCAAGAAGGTAAGCCAATTGCATATTTCAATGAAAATTTAAATGATGCAAAGAGGAAGTATTATGTTTATGACCAAGAATTCTATGCAATAGTTCAGGCATTGAAGAAATGGAGGCATTATCTATTGCTAAAATAATTTTTTTATATATTGATCATCAAAAATTACAATACTTAAATAGCTAGGGTAAAAAGAATAAAAAACATTTGAAGTGGGTAGATTTTTTGCAGAGCTATACCTTTGTTTTGAAGAATAGGAGTGAGAGGCCTAATGTAGTTGTAGATTCCTTAAGTCACGAGAAAATCTTTCTGGCAGAAATGAAGATTAAAGTGGTTGGGAATAGTGAACTAAAGACCCTATACCCTGAAGATCTTGATTTTGTAGAGGCTTGGAAGGCTTGCAAGAAACCTATTACTTTTGATAGGACAAGGTGATTCGATTACACAATCCTAGATGGTATGATATTTAAGGGAATTCATTTGTGCATCCCAAGGATTTCCATGAGGGAGCATTTGATCAAAGAGAAACATAGTGGAGGAATGGAAGGACACTTTTGTTGAGATAAGACCATCAACATTGTCAGTGAGCATTATTATTGGTCATAGTTTTCACAAGATGTGAAGAAATGTGTGCAGAGTTATCGAGTGTGTCAGATGGCTAAAGGAGTTAGTTAGAACACAATATTTTATTGGCTATTACCTATACCCTCAAATCTCTATGAAGATATAAGTATGGATTTCATTCTTAGCTTGCCAAGGAAACATATAGGTAATGATTTAGTATTTGTGGTGGTTGATAAGTTTTCCAAGATGGAACATTTCATTCCTTTCCAAAATACCCATGATGTAGTTAACATTGCTAATTTATTCTTCAGAGAGGTGGTGAGACTACATGGTCCTCCAAAGAGTATAGTTTTAGATCATGATACCAAGTTTGTTCGATATTTCTAGAGAACCTTGTGGAAGAAATTAAAGACCGAGTTTAAGTTTAGTTATGCACACCACCCACAGACTGATGGGAAGATTGAAGTAGTGAATAAGAGTTTATTTAACCTACTAAGATGCTTAGTAGGAGCTAAACACAAGGGATGAGACTTAATCCTACCATAGGGAAAAATTTCCTACAAATTTTTTTTGAACATGACTGTTATCTCTATAGGATATTTTTTTGTCATTAGTTAAGTCAAAGTCATATGAGTCAGAAGAATCAATCAGTGAAAAGGAGTAAGCTAGTAAAGTTGGTAAAGAACACAAAAGAGCTAAAGATACTACACTGAGAGTCTACAATTACCAAATAATGAGCACATATGAAGTACACTAAGTTGACAGTTACCAAGTACTAAAGTTCATTTAACTGAGAAAAGAGAAGTTACCCTACCAAGTTACATAATTGATTCTAAACACGACAAGGATGTATTTAATGAATTGTCACAACATTAATTATGATTCTACAATGCACGGAGAAGAGTTTGTTATAAGATCAATGGTCAAGATAATTCAAAGAGGAAATCCGAGGAGAAGATTAAGTGGTTAAAGAGAGTTTGTTATTTCCAAGGAAAACACCAAGTACCAAGGTAAAAGCAACATAGTCACCGAGTGGAAAAGAAGATCTAACGGTTAAAAACAATTCACGACGTACCAAACGCATATGATTAAGAGGCATAAACTCTTATATTTAATGGATGATTTATAGAGAAAAACAAAGTGATGATATAGAGAAGAGGTTGATATTGTTAGTGAAATTTAAAAGAGTTATTTGAAGAAAAAATAATAGAGAAGAGAGCACCGATTAGATATTTAACTGTAGCAGAGAAGATCCAAGCAAGTGTTACAGTTTTAGATTTAGGTAACACAATTTTAGAGCACATAGAGTCTAATCAACATTTGTTTATGATGCAATATAGAAAATATTGTTGAGTTGTTAATACTATTGTATTGATAGCTATAAATCCCAATACTGGGTAGATCCTAACCAATCTTATATTTGTAAATCCTTTATTAGGGTACATCTCTAAGTGTAGAGATTATAAAATTCTCTAACCAGGTAGACCTAACAAGTCTTTGTATACTCTTAACCGAGTAAGCTATCAAAATGGCTAAATATTGTAAGCTCTAACTGACAACCCTTTATACTGTATGTAATGCCCTGAAATTCTATGCTAAGAAAACTCACCTAGATTTTTTTTTTGTTAGATGTATATTATATTCTTGATGAACTCATATATGAACTCATGATGTATATATACTAATCATGTTAGAGTAAGCAAATATAGTTTACTTTAGTTTCTTTTCCTAGTAATTACTTGCTGTTATGTTTTTAAGTTCATGGACATATTCTGCCTTGAGAGGTAGCTGTCACCAAAAAAAAAATAAAAAAAAATACAGCAACATAGAGATTTAACATATTTTTCTTTTATGGAATATTCCTAACATTAACTTAACTCCTTCCTAGCAATGTTGAAAATATATGTTTGGATACTAACTTGTATTGAAAAGAACTCAGCTTAAGGAGAAAATAAAACTTTCATATGAGCTCCCCTTTTGAACATAGTTTTAGATTTACATTTATGAATCATTTAATCCCTTCATATGCACAACATTGAACTTACTGATTTTAATCCATTCATATGTACCACATTGAACATGCAGATTTTCCTTGTTTCCCCACTAACATTTGTTTATAGATGATAAAATAACTTCTATTTAGTTAGTTTTCTCTTTCATATACTTAGGAGCTTACTT
>MU223516.1:343495-363401 GCA_018584345.1 Thuja plicata | reverse complement strand
AATATACTTCATCACCTAATCTTTAACCTTCACAAAATTTCACATCGCAACAATAATTCAAATTGTGGTTAATCATTTTCCTAAACAACTCATTTTAGCATATATTTATATTCGAATTGTGACAACACAGTATCAACTACAACAATCATCAAAATATCAGTCCTAATGTATCATAGGGTTAACATTATGAGTATAGATATCATCATAAAATGTAATGTATTCATATCTACTATAATTGAACCTTGTCATGAGGGTAAAAATCTTCTTAATTAATCATAACTTAAGACAATTACTAGGTCTATCATAAAGATAATGTAAAGGCTATGATGGGTCTAGGGTGAGGCCTCACACTATAGATAGTGAAGGTTGTGGGTGTCATCCCTATCATAGTTTTGTCCTCTAACCAAGGATTTCTGTGTAAACAAAATCATGGAGTTATGAGTTCTATTTCTTGAATGTTTGATGATATGTTTTATAAGCTTTACATTATTTTCATTTTAAGTTATTGAATTTGGTAAATAGAAGCAATAGTATATGGTTATCGACAGTTTCCATTATAAAAGTTTATGTGGTACTAATTCAATCCTCCCCTCTTAGTCCCAACTTTCCATAGTCATTTTAATAATTAGTATTAGAGCTACTACTCTTGACTTATAAGGTTTGCCCACCTGAGAGTTAAAGATCTTAGTCATGGAAAGTTTTAGGAAATTCAAAAGAATTTATGGTCTTGAATCTGAGTTGGAGAGTGCAAGAGAGTTAATCATTGATCTAAAAAAAGAAATTTGAGAAGTCTCTAATAGTTAAAATAAAAATATATGATGAATTGAAGGTTACACAAGAACAAGTTGATAAACTTGAGACAACATCTGAAGGGATTGTTACTGATGAGTTAGAATCAGCTATAAGAGAACTACTGGAAAATAATGATTCACTTACCAAGCAGTTGGACCTAATGAAGATAGATCTTGAAACCAGCATGATAAGAATTACTGAATTGATTGAAGGAAAAAGGACCGCTGAAGATGAAAATAAAATGGAAGACGATGATAAAAGACAAGTTGAAATCATGCTAACAGAGAAAGATAATGAGATTATGAGAGTGACACAATTTGACTATGATATGAACAATCAACTTCTGAGTGCAAATCAAGATAACATAAGAAAAGAATTTGAGAACCAAGCACTGAAAGCTGAAATTGAAAGAATGAATCAAATACTGAAAGATGAGAAAGATGCAAATGACACACTAAAAATAAATAAAGAAGCACTGAAATATATAGATCAAAAATTCAAGAATCAAAAGCAAAGGAATGAAAAAATAGGAAATGGATTCAAAGAGAACAACACTATCGAGAAAGGAGAATCATCAAATGCACAGAAAGATAAAATTACTACACCCCCATCAAAAAAAAAGAAGCCAATTTGTAATTATTGTGGGAATCCTAGACACACAATTAATGTCTATAGGAGCACGAAAGGTAAAGCACTGAGTACACCTAAATTTTATGGTTATTGTTTTAGATGCAATAGGATTGCACATAAAGAATTTGAATGTAGAACGAATCTTGCTAACAACACAAGGAAACCTATGTTTGATGGTTACTGCAAAAATTGTAATATATTTGGACAAAAATTTGAAGAGTGTAAAACAAAGATAAGAAATGACAAATGGAAGCCTAACCGAGAGAAAGATAATACTAACTGAGCAGGCACATCTATTCCTTGGGACTATAATACAAGAATTTCATGTTTATCTTATGGAAGGTATGGAAACATTGCTGCCAATTGTATGTTGATGCATAGAAGAAACAATAATAGAGCATGGAGGAACCCTGACATGACATGTTTTCATTGTCATAAAGTAGGACACCTATCAAGGAATTGTAGATACTAAGGTGATGCACCGATCAAAGATGAATATAAAGTGAAAGCCCCAACTACTATTGATGAAATAAGAGAACAAATGAACAAAACATGGAGGAGAAAGACTCGGTATGAAGGAACATCATCCAGAACCACATATAGCACCATCTCTACCAATTTGGTCACACCGAGCTCCACCTAATTAGTGAGAGGTATGTAGGAACTGCATGCTTATAATAAATCCTACTTCAGTTCCTAAGCATTACAGTTAAGATCCATATTAGCATATTGAGATGTATTTGGATAAGTTGAGAGAGTTTTGGATGAATATTGTTATATATAGTTATTTTGTTTAACTCGGTCAAGCAAAGTAACTATGTAGTTGGTATAAAGGTAAAAAGGGATTTGGCAAGTGCATTTAATGCACAATTAATAGAGCCATTGGAAACCCTAAGTGTGAAAAAGGTATAAATAGGTCATTTTTCTTATCATTTGAACCTAGCATTTTCAAAGAGCACCTAAGCACATTGGAGAGAATTTATCTCATCAAGACACCAAAGTGAATTCAAGGTATTTCTAAATATTTGCAAGAGTATTGAGTAACATTTGAGACATTTACTTCATTCTGAGTTGAGTTTGCAAAGTCGAGTTTTATCGAAGCGTACCCTAGTTTGTTTAAGCGAAGTATTTGACAGTATTCATGGCACCAAAGTTACCAAAACCTATAGTTGTGAAGGAAGTAGAACCAGTGAATCCGAAATATAAGGCACCCCTAGGTATAGCCACTAAAATAGATATGATGGGAGCCCTATCTTTGATATTGCTGAGAGTAATATTAATTGAAGATATCCACACATTTATTCATTGTAAGACTTTAGATTTTTGTGAAAAGGAGATAGATGCTTCATATAACAATTTATGTGAGAATGGGAAAGTGAAGGATGAGCATATTCACCTAGAAGAAAAAGGTTTGACACATGCTATTCACTTACCGAGGTTTTTTAAGATAGAATGGATAAGAATGGTACTCAGCCAAGTACATGACCAACTCATGTGGTTGGGTGAACCTATCAAGATCACTAAGGATATATTGCACATTATTACTCGATTCCCCATCAGAGATAAGCCCAAGTCTACTAACAAAATTGAGAAGGGTAAGCTCACCGAGCTAATCAAAGCACAATGGGATGGAAAAGGAGTGAGAATATCTACTATGAAAGACCCCGAGTTAAGTTATGCCTATAATATCCTATCATACTTAGTGTTTCAATCATCTTGAGTAGACAATGTACCATATGGAGTAGTGGATTTGGAATACAAGCTAGTAAAGAAAGGACTTCAATTGGATGTTTGTGAAATCTTACTGAAGCAATTAGAAGACAATATGAACACTATCAGGAAAGCAAAGACTAACACCCTAAAATTTGGTTCATTATTGGTATGTATCTTCTTATATTGTCAGAATTCATTTCCCTCTATTAGAGATGTAGTTTGGATCCTCACAAGACCTATTATTTATCAAGTAAATGAGTATATATAGAGTTTAGGAGACAATTTTGATGCAATCATGTTTGAATATTTCTTAAATTTCCAAGCAAGAATGCATAAGAGATATAGGATTCCACCTCAACTGATTGAAAAGTATTGAGATAATATATGTTTTGTGGTTGATATTGATACTTGTATTATCAATGCTATTGAACCTAGAACTGAGTGGATACAACTGACAAGATATGAATTGTATATTGATATCAGATCACAATAGATAGAAGAACTACTAGCAAAACCTATTGATCTGAAAGAAAAGAGGTATGACACTTATGGAGAAGTGAAAGTAAGGAATAAGAAAAACATTATGATACCTAAGGGAGTAAAGAAGATAGGAAAAATGATTGACACTTTATCCAAAACACTAAGAGTTGACGAGACTAGTGTTAAGGACATAGATGATGAGTAATCTATTATTGTTGTTGACAAACAACTTGCACTTGTAACTTCACTGAGAAAAAGAGGTACTAGAAAGAACACTAGATCCTTAGTGAAATAAAACTAAAAGGAAGTTGAAAAGACAGCTCAATCAAGTGGAAAAACATATGTGAGATCTTGAGGAGAAAAACAATTTTACGTTCACGAAGGAAGATAATACTTGCGGATGAGAGTGAAATAAAATTAGATAAGCCAACTAAGTCAACACCTATTGCAGATTTTTCAAGAGTTCCACAAAGTCTAGATGATTTTCTAGAAGATCTAAATGTATCATCTTAAATGGAAGAGCTTCCATTTTGGTAGGTTTAGAACCCTCATTTAGTACACTTACATATTAGATTTGCATTTTAGGATGCATCTGCACTTGATTCTGCATTTCTAGGTGAAATTAGGGTTAGGATCTTGTGGATCCTACTTAATGTCCTTCTTTGTGGCTTTATTTTTAGGTATAACATATGTACTATCTCTCCTAATCTTCATCATACCTCTTCTATGGCCTTTTTGCCTCTCCCCAACACTCTGGTGTGTTTTCTCATCTTCCTAGGTCCCCAGTTGACCTAGGAATCTTGCGGATTTCTTAAGGTGACTTGCCTGAAACCTCAAGTCAGGGTTGAAGTCAATTCTAACCTAGGTCAGAATCAATTTTGACCTTGACCTAGGTCAATGTCAAGGTTGACCTTGACCTAGGTCAGGGTTGAGGTCAATTTTGACCTCTATCAGGTCTTGGTCCCCGCTTTCATATTCGGAGCTTATCGGGGTTCTAAACTTAAAAATAGGTCTCCGAGTCTGGGTGTGGAAGTGTTTTCTCCGATATTCAAATTAATACATACCCTCCTTGGTTGGTGATTGTAATTGGACCATAGTTCAAGGACAAATTTGAATTTGGGTCCCTTGCATTGCCCTAGGAGGTCTATATTGAGATCTCTATATAAGCACTCTCTTTTGCCTTGATTCTTCAAGAAAGGAAATCATGAGATGACATGAGAAAATTATGATTATGATGAAAGAATGCAAGAGGATGATAGAAGGACAAGATATGATTATTCCTTAATACATACAACCATTGTTGTGGAAAAGCTATTGTGGGTCTTAATTGGAGCAAGAAAGAATTCTTCCTTCCTTCCTTCTTCTTGGATCTACCATTTTCAACATTCAAGCATTCAAAAGATACTATCATGGAGTAGAAACTATGGATTGTGATTTTGGTAGGAGTACTTTAGCCTTGGGGGCTTGGTATGCTTTCTTTATCATATTCAAATCTATGTATTTATCTCTCATTTTCAATTCATGCTAGGGTTTTAATCTACAGGATTAAATCTTGGCATTATACATTCAAAGCTCTTTCTAAGAGCAACACACATACATTCTATTACATTTGGCTATTTGTGGAGGTGGAAACCACCAAAATGGGGGTTTGACTAAGGCAAAACCCTATATAGCCACCCCAAAACCCCCTTTTTCAGATATTTGCAGGTGATATTTTGGGAGTTGCAGGTCAGAATCAGACATTTTGGGTTAGAATCAACATTCTGTTCTGGGTCAGAATCAACATTTTGTTCTCGGTCAAAATCAGAAATTCTGGGTCAGAATCGGAAATTTTGGGTCAAAGGTGACATTCATTTTTGGGTCAAAATCAGAAATGAGTCAGATCCAGAAAATATTTATGTGTTTTGTTTGTCTCTATGTTTCTGTTCCAGATCCGATTGCATATTTTCCAAAAACTCAACACAGGCATCAGAAAAGGGGTATTTCCAGATCTTCTATGATGTGAGGTATGTATTTTACTCCATTATTCTTTGAAAATATTTCCATCTTTATATTATTTATCATAACAATTAAATGTAAATGGTTTAATATGGTATAGGGTCTCTTTTATATGCAAATACCAATTATTAAAACCCTATTTAAAAGACCATCTAATTTACCCATTTACATTTTGGTGAACCCGTAATAGATAACTCTTTCTTTTTGGTGTTAAATTTACATTTTATGTTAGATATTGTATGAATATAGAAGTAGATTTATTTTATGCTCTTGCATTTATATTTCAAAAATATATAAAAATTACAAAATTTCTTAAAAAACACAAAAACATTTACATGCTTGTAATTTTACTTTGTGTTCAACATGTATGACTTTTGTTTTGAATACTTTGATGAGGATTTTGTTGCATAAGAGGATAGATCCCTTAATGAGGTACATGGAAGTGAGAATGAAAATGGTTTGAATGAGATCTCCATGGATGCTATTCCTATTTCATCCTCCTCCACAACCTCTCCAATTGACATTTACCATAGGGTGCATGCATGGTTACCATCATGTTCCACTATTTTCAACATTGATGCACCTAGAATGTTATTTCTTAAACCTTTGATGATGGTAAAAGGATGTCCTCGAATAACTATTAAGGGTCAACCTAGAGATCCTTTGGATTTCTTTGATAACACGGGTTCTGTTTCACATGCTTATCGCACATGGAATAATCCTCAACCTACTATTCCAACTTCTTTACCTCCTTCTCAACCCGTGCTTCCTCAAGCACCTAGGTTACCTTCTTCCTTTAAGGAGTATGACTTAGTTGAGAAATTACACACTACTCTAGCTACGATATCTTTATGCGAATTGCTTCAAAATTCTCCTACATATCACAAGGCTTTGTAAAAAGCTTTATCTACTCTTCCTGCTCCGCCTCCTAACCAAGAGAATATCAATTCATTTTTTGAGTGCATGCATACTATGCCTTCTGTACCTCCTATTGTGTTTACCGATGATGATTTACCTTCTATTGAGGTGTAGAATCAATATGATGCTCTTATGGTTTCTATTTCTATTAATCAGAGTATCATTCATAGAACATTAATTGATAATGGATCTAGGCTTAATGTTTGTAGCATGGATATGCTTAAGGAAATTAAGGTCAATCTTACAACTATTCAACCAGATAATATCCCTATTCGCAGATTTGATAATATCGCAAAGAAAACTTTGGACATTATTACGTTACCTATTAAGGTTGGTCTAGTTCCTCTTAATACACCTATTCATGTTATGCCTGGACCTCTCAATTATAACCTTTTGTTAGGAAGACCTTGGTTACATACTATGCATGTAGTTCCTTCTACTCTTCATTGTAAGGTTAGGTTCATTTATAACAATTTGACGTGTACACTACATGCAGATGATGAGCCTAATCCTTGACTAAATGCAGAATATGCTAAGGTTTCTGAACCTACACAACCAAGTAAGGAACCTGAGCAACCACATAAAGTTAAACAAGCTGAAAATCCATCTTCTTCTTTGACCAGAGATGATTGGGGAACATTGGACTTTAATCCTTATTTTATGGGAGAATATAAAGTTTGTGATTTAAAATTTATGAAACAACAAAGTGGGTTTGAAAAACAAGTTTTTACTCCTTCCCCACTTTCTGAGGAATTAAAAAGTAACTTTGTTGCTACTTCACATTAAGAAACAATTGAGACAATAAAAATGGATTGCTATGACATTGTGACATATGTTGCTCCTTTGACTCAATCTGATATGGCTGATAGATATGGTTCTGGTTATCATCTACTCAAGAAATCAAGATTCAATGGGAAAGGATGTGGTAAATATGAACAAGGCATACAAGTTCCTTTGGACAACGAAGTTTATGATTATACTTATGGGTTAGGATTCAATCCTTATAAAAAACCATCAGATTTTCCTCTTAATGTCAATCATAGTTGTGCTGGACATTTCAAGTTGGTTAATCCACTTCTCCTCGATATGGATCAAAAACCTAGTTTGGATATTTTTCCATAGGATGAAGCCCTAGCAAATTTTTTAGGGGCTTATCAAAATCTACCTATGTTTCATCATAAAATAAGAAATCCCTATTGTCTGAATAATGAAGCCTATTTAGGAGAACATGATGTACAAGATATTTCTCCTTTGAAAATGGATTCTCCAATACAAAGTAATTTATTAATAATTGAGACTATTGAAGTTCAAGTGGATGTGAATGACTCTAAAAAAAAATTAGAATTAGGAAATGTTTGAATCAAGATGAACATAATCAGTTGGTTTCCCTCTTGCTTGAATATAAGGATATATTTGCTTGGACATGTTAGGATATGCCGGGTATAGATCCTCAGATTGTTACTCACAATATTGTTCTCAAACCTAATGCTAAACCCGTGAAACAAAAAATCTGAAAAATGAACCCAGGCATTGCCTTATTAGTTAAAGCTGAAATTGAAAAATTATTAGCTGCTGGGTTCATCTGATCTATTGATTAATCTAAATGGATTTCCAATATTGTGGTTGTTTCTAAAGGATAAAATAAGATAAGGATGTGCACTGACTTTTGAGATTTAAATAAGGCATTGTGAAAAGATGATTTTCCGTTACCTAATATTGATATGATTGTGGATTTGACAGCGGGGCATGCTTTATTATCTTTTATGGATGGTTTTTTGGGTTATAATGAAATATTTATTCCTATCAAAGACCAACTTAAGACCACATTTATAACACCTTGGGGAACATTTTGTTGGGTCATGATGCCTTTTGGATTAATAAATGCAGGAGCAACTTATCAGCGCACTACAACTTTGACTTTTCATGATTACATTCATAAGATTCTGGAGGATTATGTGGATGATATCTTGGCAAAATATATACAAAGAGAGGATCATGTTTCTATTTTATGAAAAATATTTGAAATAATTAGGAGTTATAATATGAGATTGAATCCTAAGAAATGTGCCTTTGGAGTTGATTCTAGTAAAGTATTAGGATTTATAATCTCTAAGCGAGGCATAGAGGCTGATACTAAAAATATTGATGCTATTTTTAACATGCCTCCTCCTAAGAATATTTCTCAATTACGTAGTTTACAAGGAAAAATAAAATCCAGTCGTTGCTTTGTTTCTAACTTAGCTGATAGAACTGTTCCTTTCACTTCCCTGCTTAGGAAAGATACCATTTTTCTTGGAATAAGGAATGTAAACAATCCTTTGAGAAATTTAAGGAGTATCTTGCCAATCCTCCTATTTTGCAACCTGCTCAATTTAATAAATCCATTCATCTATATACTTTCACTACTCTGAATGTCGTGAGTGCATTGTTGGCTCAAGGTGATAGTGAAGGTAAGGAAAGATAGGTGTACTACATTAGCTAGACTTTACTTGATTATGAAACAAGATATACCAATTTGGAAAGATAATTCTTGAATTTAATTTATGCTTGTCAAAAACTTAGGCATTACCTATTGAATTTTGAGGTCAATGTGATTGTTAAATTTGATTCTCTAAAACACCTTTTCTCAAAGACTGATCTCTCTGGCTGTCTGGCAAAGTGGGTGATGTTACTTATGGAATTAAATCTTAATTTCATTTCTCAAAAGTCAATTAAAGGACAAGATTTAACTGATTATTTAGCTAAAGCTCCTTGTCCTCATTCTGATACAAGCATTACCTCAATAGAATTCCCTAATGAGAGCATTCTAGCTATTAAGCAAGAGGATGTTTGGGAATTATATTTTGATAGTTCTCAATGTAAGACAAGTTCTGGTGTTGGCATTATCTTGGTCCCTCCTACAAATAAACTGATCCCTATTTCATATAAATTGACCTTTCCTTGTACTAACAATAATGTGGAATATGAAGCTCTTATAGCTGGATTACGAGCAGCTTCATCCCTTCATATTAAAAACTTGGAAATCTACAGGGATTCACAATTGATTGTCAAACAAATCAAAGGAGGTTATAAGACTAAGAATGATAAAATGACGCAATATAGAGATTTGGCTCTTGATATTCTTTCACAATTCTCTTCTTATATGATTCATACTTTACCTAGGAAAGATAATCGACATACGAACACCATGGAAAGCACAACTTCTTTGGTTTTTCTTGAGAATAATGTTGAAGACTTTTAATTTACTATACATACTCTTAAACACCCTACAATTTCTAATAAGGTTACTGTTGATTGTTTTAATTTGCATTTGGATAAATGGTATTCGCATATCTTTCATTTTTTGAAAGATAGTACTTTTCCAGAATCAGCAACAAGGAACATGCATAATAATAGTAGGAAGCTTGTAGCACATTGTATCATTTTGAGAAGTACACTTTATAAATGCTCTTATAATGGTTTTCTATTAAGATGTCTTGGTAGAAACAAAATGCTGATAGCTTTCGCTGAAGCTCATTTTGGTTCTTGTGGGGGGCATTTTGGTGGGAATTCTTTAGTCAATAAACTTCTTAGAATGGGATATTATTGTAAAATAATTGAACAAGATTGTTTTATGTTTTTTAAGAAGTGTCCTCAGTCTCAGAAACATGGTAATTTAATTCATGCTCTTTCTCGTGAGCTACGTAATCAAGTTGCTCCATGGCCTTTTAGTATTTTGGGTTTTGATTTTATTGGAAAAATCTCACCAGCTTCTTCTCAAGGACATACACACATCCTAATAGCTACAGATTACTTTACAAAGTTGGTGGAAGCTATTCCTCTTTGTTCTACTACCACAAATGTTATTTGTGATTTCATCCTTAATCATATTATAGCACAATTTGGCATTCCTTCAATTATAGTTTCAGATAATGAAACTTCTTTCAAGAATAAAGAAGTCACAAAATTCTTGGAGAAATATCGTATTCAACATAGATTTTCTACTCCCTACTATCCTCAATCTAATGGCCAAGCTGAAGCATCGAATAAAGTTATTGAGCAAATCTTAAGGAAAATAGTTAATAAGCATGTGAAAGATTGGCATACCCAACTTACTTATGCTTTATGGGCTTATAGGCATAATGTTCTTACTGCCGCGAGTACTTCTCCTTATAATCTTGTTTATGGTACTAATGCTATTATGCCCTTAGAATTAGAAATACCTTCTTTGCGTGTTTCATTTCATGGGATAATCGACAAGGATACTTTTTGGGAACAATGATTACATGAATTAGAAATGTTGGATGAACAATGAATAAGTGCTTTGGAACATATAAAGGCTTATCATAAATCACTTTAGAAATAGTATAATCATAAGGTAATTGAACGGTCATTTTCGGTGGGTGATTTAGTCTTGTATGAAAATCAAAGGAATGTGAATGGTTTACCTATTGAAAAAGGGAATTTTAGCCCTAATTGGCTTGGATCTTTTGTAGTAATTGAGGACTTTGCTTTAGGTGCTTATAGGATTTCTGATATGAATGGTGTCCCTCTTAAGGAACCTATTAATATTATGCATCTCAAACGTTATTATCCCTAGTACATCATTCTTTCTTTGTTTATTTATGTATTCCTTATAGAATATTTATGTTTGTTTTATAGGTTATGTGATTTGAATACATTCATACATGATTTCATTCTTTCTTTCTATTAAGTTTTATGTATTAGTGAAAAATACAGTAATCAATCATAGAACTAATTGGGAAAAGATAATTTTTCATATATAAAATTCTATGAGTTTTATACAAATATGGCACATGTACCCTATCTTTCAATCTCTATCTCTACACTCTAAGGGTCAATGGCTCCCGGCTCTCTCTGATCTATGGTGTGAGGCTGAGGATCTTGGTATGGTAGTCCATGTGTGGCTCCTCGACATCCTCATTTCATAGTTAGGTTCATGGGCTCTTTGTATCTCAGCTATCAATTTCTCTTCTCTCTCTCTGCATAACCTTAGCTCTCGCTGGACGCATGCAAAAACATCTATATGTCTTCCAGGATCTCTTTGTCCAATGAGGGACTCTCTCTCTATATGGAAGTTGGTAGGATATACATGTATCCTTCAAGACCTCAGATATAAAGCTCCTCCACTCTGCTATGCTAGCTGTAGAATTCAAACATATTTATCTTTTAGTACTTCTTTATATAAAAAACATTCAGTTAAAATATCCAAACATAATGCATATTTCATATCAGGATCTCCCTCATGAGTGTCACCAAAGGATAGATGGTGGTGGCACAGAATGACTACCCTCTCCATGCTCTTTATGTTTGGTTCTAGGTGGTGGTGTCTCTGTATGAGCATGGGGAGGTCATCGTGATCTTAATGGTACATCATAGACAACATGCTCATCTACACCTGTATTATCACCTAGGGGCATCTCCTCTTCTTTTTTCCTTGCTTCCTCTTCTTCTCTAAACTTTTCTCTCTCCTCTACTCTCTCCTCCTCCATAGGATCTTCCTCAGAGATGGGCTCCTCCTCATCTCTCTGATCCTCCTCCTCCTCCATTGATATGTCACTACCTTGGTGTGTCCTATTTGAGAGACTTGGATCACCTCTAGGATAGTCATCAGGGAAGATGAGGTGGGTTCACTGTAGACTCTAATATCTTATATACTCTTTGCTAACACCTAAATAGGATACATAGGGAGCTACCTCTTTATCCTTGGTCTCATTTGTCTTGCTATCTATAATATCTGCTACTATATGTTGGCGTATAACATCAGGTATCTAATAGTGTCTGGCCATACCGAGGTATTGTTCGAGGGACCCCTATATCAGATTAAACTGTCTCATCACTCTATCATAGTAATATGGCATCACTACATGACTGGTAGGACCCTCTAGCAGCTTGTACTGCTATGAGTATCTCACCTAGTGTTGAGTATCTAGCCATTCTATCATTTGATAGTACGGTCTCCATATCACATCAACACCTGGTATATGGTTGAGGAATACCCTCCAAAAGAGGATATCCCATACTACAAGACATCTACTAGTGGGTAGGAAAAGGCTCTCATTGTGCTCACATCTACTATCACCAGAACACCTTATGGTCATGTACCTGTGTAATGCTCAAACATCCAAACCTGTAGCAAGGTGCATACTGTGAGACTCTCCCACTGGTATCTCACTAACAGACACAACTCATAGTAGAGATGGGATAACATGCTGCCACCCCATGACAAGATAGTCCTGTCACCCTCCATCCTGCATATGAGATGAGTGAATGGTTCTAAAAATATTATACCCTTTGTGTTGGGTATTACAACTAAAGAGAGCATACACAACATCAGTTTCTATACCAAAGGTGTCAAGCCTGCTAGTATGGCTGATATATTGATCTGATCTTCCTAGGTCCTCATCTATGGTACTTGCCCTAAACAATACTCCCCATCTAAGAGGACCTCAGTAGGACCCCATTGCACTCTCAGTTTAATAGAATCCTCTTAGACTAGAAGTTGTAGGATCCTATGCACATGCTCTAGTGTGATCATGATCTCTCCTAAGGGAAGATGGAAGGAACAAGTATCCTCATCCCACCTCTTTATCATGGCTGATATCATGGATCAATGTAACCTCATCTATGGTAAGACTTCTACCCAGTACAATCCCACATCTCTCAATATGTGTATCTCATCCTACTGTAGCTCAGACAAGTTCTCTCTAACAGTCAGCAATATCCCTCTGAAGGGATGCTCTCAGAGACGGACAAGATCATGTTAATACAAACAACATCATATCAATACTCTATCATCAGGAAACTATAATACCCACTTGACCAGGTCAAGTTCAACCTTGTTGGGTCAAGGTCAACCTTTTTGGGTCAGGGTCAACCTTTTTGGGTCAGGGTTGACCTTATCCCAAGAAAGGATGAGACCTTCCCATTTATGGTCAACCTTAAAGGGTCAAGGTTGACATAACTAGGTGGGGGTCGACCTTTTTGGGTCAAGGTTGACCTTACCTATGAAAACATGAATTTTCCAACCACAAATTAAAAAAAAAAAGAACTTACCTAAGGAAGTGGTTGTCCGTTGGCTAGGCACTCTCTCAGGATCTTAATGGGCCTTGCTTGATGTTCTTCTCTCTTTGGCATTTTGCTTCTTTTCTTAAACTTTGCAAATGGTAAGAATGAGAAGGTAAGTGTTTCTTTCTCTTATTTATTGCTGCAAATTAGGTTTTTATTAGGGTTTTGTTTGAATTTACGTAGGTTAAATTCAAATTTTCCTTCATATGCATTTAGATAGACATTCACTCTTTTCATCATAAATTGAGCTTGGTAGCTCCATTTTCAGTGCCATCAGTGGAATTGGAATAAAAATTCAGATACCTAAGCCCTTGAATTGGTTTAGGAAGGTTAGGAATCCTTCTAACTTGTTTAGGAAAGAACATTTCAATAAACTACATATCTAGTGTATAGGTCTAATGTTATCACTCTATTTAACCTTTCAGAATTAGTAAGCCAAAATAGGGGGCATAAGGGGCTCTATGCACTTCTCAAATTCATCCTAGTAAGTCTTAGGTTCTCTATGGATTTTCATTAACCTTGTGTGCTGTAGGTTGTAGGTACTAACATTTTCTTGTAGGATCTCGACGTTGAGGACTTGGCTATATCCTTTTTACTTTATGATATTTTCTTACTTTAGCTTGCATATTCACGTAGTCTCATATATAAGATAAAGTGGGGCTAAATGTATCTTCTTAAAATGAAATCACTTCCATTTTGGTAGGTTTAGCACCCTCATTTAGTACACTTGCATACTAGATTTGCATTTTAGGATGCATCTGCACTTGATTCTGCATTTCTAGGTGAAATTAAGATTAGGATCATGTGTATCCTACTTATATTCCTTCTTTGTGGCTTTATTTTTAGGTAGAACCTATGTAATGGCTCTCCTAATCTTCATCATACCTCCTCTATGGCCTCTGTGTGTCTCCCCAACACTTTAGTGTGTTTTCTCACCTTCCTAGGTCCCCGGCTGACCTGGGAGTCTTGCAGACTTCTTAAGGTGACCTTCCTAAAACCTTAGGTTAGGTTTGAAGTTGATTTTGACCTAGATAATAATTTAATTCTACCTTGACCTAGGTCAAGGTTGAGCATGACCTTGAGCTAGGTCAGGATCGAGGTCAATTTTGACCTCTATCAGGTGTTGGTCCCCACTTTCAAATCTGGAGCTTATTGGGGTTATAAACTTAAAAATAGGTCCCCAGGTCTAGGTGTGAAAGTGTTTTATCCAATATTTGAATTAATACATCCCCTCCTTGGTTGGTGATTGTAATTGGACCATAATTCAAGGCAAAATTTGAATTTTAGTCCCTTGCATTGCCCTAGGAGGTCTGTATTGAGATCTCTATATAAACACTCTCTTTTACCTTCATTCTTCATGAAAGGAAATCATGAGATTGTTGGGATTAATGGGAAGTAGTACTAAGAGGGGAGGGGTGAATAATTACCTCTAAAACTTTTAACACTTTTCACCTTTCATCATTAGTAATCATTCTTTATTGTATTACCGACCATATCTGATGTTCTTTCTTATGTATGTAGTATTAACTCATAAAATTAATTATATGCAATCATTCATAGAAAAATTCATGAAAATAATAGACACATAACGTAAGATATGATATTGCTAAAAAATCATGTTAGGAAATAAAAACTACGGTGGGGATGGCACCCACAAAAATTCACTATCTACAGAATGGAAGGGAGCCGGTAAAGGCTTACAATTGATCACTTCTGATGATCTACCCTATTAGGAGTATTAATGTAGAGACTTGTTAGGATCTACTATGTTAAGATTTTTTAACAACACTAATGAAGTGTTCACTCAGTTAAGAGATTTACAATAGGACTATTAAGTCCACCTTCCTTGAAAGGATTTCTTAAGTGTACTACACTTGTTAGAATGAGTACAATATGTTTGACCCAATTTTATGAAATCTATAATTGGTGATAATAGATCCATTAAAGCTCTCAGAATATTAATATCACCTATAGTGATTGATTAATACCTTTTCCTACTAGTTGGTAGCTTGTGTTATGTTCTTGAAACTGAATTGATCCTTTTCTATCTTTCTACATGAATTCTCTTGTCTTACCCTTAGATGCTCTTAGTGGCTACAATCATCATTGAACAACATGTTCACAATAGGTTGAGTATCTATTTATACAAGTATTTGACCTATTCTAGAATCACGCATTACAAAGTTAACTCTAGATCCAAGGTATATAACTTGACCTTGATCTTTAGTTTGCATGTTTTTAAAATAGTTATACTAATAAAAAAAAAATAATTACATTGTTTTCTCCACACATAATGGATTTAAAAAAATTCAAGAAGCTAAATATAAAACTTTAGTGATTTATCTAACGTGGAAAGTTAGATCCATGTTTTACGGGATGTAATTGACTGTCGGTTCTTGATCATCGGTTTGAACTGAAATTCTGTTGGTGTTCCTTCATTGAAATGATTGTCAGGTTCCCTTTATCTATCAGGTTCCACTCTTTGACTATTCCTCAGGTTGTACTGTTGGTTACTCGTCAACTTCCCTTGTCCTTTTTTTCATCGGGTAACACTAAATAGTGTTTTTTGGGATGCTTTATACTTGACAGTATCAGTAACCTTGTCATCAGGTAGTGTTGTGCCTTGTCTATCGATGTAGTATAAACCGATGGTGTTTATCATGTTTTTCCTTGCATATACTAATGGCAAAACTATAATGTCTTCAATCTCCCCCTTTGACATTAGTATCAAAAACTGATATGTTCATAATACTAAAGTGTTTAGTATGTACACCATGTATATATCCTTGTCATTATACGACTCCCCCTAATTGTATGCATCGTATATTATAAGTATATGTACATGTATACTTGCCTCTATACTTTACATTACCTGTTCTTTTCTCTTTCAAATGACTGACAATACAAATCATTTCTTCCTTTCATTTTCCCCTTTTATTGTTGACTGTACATATCATTTCCCCCTTTATTTGATACTCATGACAAAAATGTACAACTTATAAGTTGTCAAAAAATGTGACAAAAATGTGTAACTTACAATGTGTCAAGAATATGTGAATGGGTGTTCTTGATATCTTTGAGCATTTTCTCCCATTTTTCTTTTAGGAGTGCTAGTGCCATGTGCTCTAGCTCAATTCGTACATGCATATCGTAAATGTTGTCTAGGGAAGACATTTCTAGGGTGGAAATTAGTGCTCTTGCCTCTGTCATATGTTGCTGCAGTAATGAGAGTGTCGGTAAGAGTTGAGCTTGAAGCTCATTTACCTCATCTCTAAACTTTGTTTCTTCAATTTGAATGTCTTGTCTCAGCTTGCAAGCTTGCTTGATCTTCTCATTGTGAAATTTTATTGCCTCTTCACTATTTGTGAGACTCTATGCACTTGATTCAAGATCAACATCTATTTGTGCTATCTTTTCGGTATACTCCTTAGTGAGTTGATATAGCGTGCATAAATTTTGTATCAAGGTTATAGCTTCTAAGATTATTAGATCTACTGTACTAACTAGTTCAGAAAGCTTTACCTTTTGCAATTCTACTTCTTGGTTAATCTTCTCAGCTAACTTGAACTCATATTTCTATTCAAGTCTTTCTTCCATGGCCTTCACAGCATCTATGTTTTGAGATGTGATTGCATTTGTGAGAACCACTAATTGATCAAGCATTGGGGCTATTTGATCAACGTCTATATCAGGTACAATTTGCTAAATTATTCCTCGTGCAACTTCAAGTACCTTAGCTTCCTTGGTGGCTTTTCTCAACTTATCTTGCATTTCTTTTCTTTCACAAAGTCGTGCATACTTTATCAATTCAGTTGGATCCAATGTCATGGGATCACAAACTGGAATCTCAATGATTTCATCCAAAGTGACTGGATTCTTATTCTTTTTTTTCTTCTTCTTTGAGATTTGTATGGATGCAGATGTATGAACTACCATTGCTATTTCAGTTGTCTTTTATGAAGCACTTGGTGAAGGCTTTGTTGATGATGCTTCTTGTGTTTTCAATTTGGGGTTCACCTGTCAGTTTGGTGAAGAAGACTCTCCATCAACCTTGGTTTTCTCTGCATATTTCTCTTCTATTTTCTTCTCCTAAGCATCTATCTTTGCCTCTTCACCTTTTTCTTTCTGCTTGTCCTCTAATACTTGTTTATCCTCTTCCTTATTCAGAATAGTAGACTTATCTTTTTGATCATCAGTTGTAGCTTGTTCTACATTTGTATCCTTTGTTGTATCAGTTGTGTCCTTTGTCTCTACATCACTCTTGTCCTCGAGTATGCTTGAATCTACTGCATTTGACTCTGCATTTCCTTCTAGTAGATTTATGGCCTTTATTAGCACTGGCATATTATCCTAAGTGCTCACCTATGATGCATCTTGATTTGTGTCCTACTCATCGGTTTGATCCTGTTGAGAAGTGACATCTTCATCTTTTTGTAGTTGATCGATAGGGTCCAGTCCTATGATGTCTATAATAGAAGTGTCTGGCCATATTTCATCATCAACATTCATGTCTTTATTTTATTAAGTCTCCAATTGTTGTTTCTTGACTTGATCCTTAAGAGATATAAATATTAGATCATCTTCTTTCTGAGGATCTTTATCTGAATCATAGTGAGTGATGTCTTGAATATTAAGATCATCCATGACTTTGTCTAAATTAATGGGCTCATTATCACTTTCAGTATTTTCCAGAGTAATGTACTTAGGACTTGCCTTATCTTTCTCCTCCTCTACATGAGGTGTGTTAGTGAGAAGTAATTGATTCTCATGACTTGTTGACTATGCAGGTAGATTTAGGAGTTGTCTCCATTTGGCCTCGGTCATATTGTCCAGCTCAATAAACTTATATTCTAGCACTTTGTAAGCTCTAATCTTAGCTACAAATTTACTTGATTTCTTCTTCATTATTTCTTTGATTTCTTCTATCTTTGATTTGGGAGGCATAAGTGTCACAAGTACCCTCGCCCTTGCTTCATTTTCAATGTGAAGAGCATATGACCATTGTTTTGAAATTCTATTACCCAGCTCTTTGGGTATTTGGCCTATAAATTCTACTGGTACATATTTAAACTTGACCATTGCCTTTATTATTGCATCTTGTATCTTCTTTTGGTCCTCTAGCTCAAGTTTATCCCATTGTCTAATTTTATTATTAGTCATTGTACCAGTGGCAGCAATTGACTCAGTAATTTCATCAATTGTTCTAGTGAAAAAAAAATTCTTATTTACATCAGGATCATCCTCTTTAGAATCTTCAATGTCAGCTTTTTTCCTGACCATTCTTTTCCTCCTCTTTGTAGGTGTTTGTTTCACAGTTTTCTCCTTTGTTTGCTGCTTCCTCTTGTAGGTCCTCACTTGACCTTTCTTCAGAGGTGTGGTATCTTTTGATGTTTGGCTCCTTGTTCTTTGTTTATTTATAGGAGGTCAAGGTGTATCAGACTCAGTTGCCTTAGAATCTGATTGTTGTTCATCTTTTCCTACACCGATGGTATTGTTAGGGATTTTTCTTGTATGAACCACTATGCTTGAAATGACTACTTGAACACCATACCTTCTAATACTGATTCAAAGACAAGAAAAGCCTAATTTATAAGGACTGGATAAGGTCCTTCTTCATTTTTGAGCTCCACATATACTCAGGCAGGTTTTACTTCTTATGATTGCTGTTTAAATAGTATTTGTTGATGTGGACACTGATTTTCTATGTATTTTTTGTTAAACCAACTTATGAATTACCTTGCAAATAACCAAGCATAACCAGATGCAAGATATAACCATACAAACCATGGCTATAAGCATAACAAGAATCAGTGATACAAGGATTCTCATCCTTCTTCCTTTTATAGTAGGAGGGATAACCTAATTGATTCACTCTCCAAGGAATCACTATAATGGACATTGTCCTACTGACATAGGTCCTTAAGAAGTTTAGTTTGTTTGTTCTTAGTAACAAAGTATTTTTGGTTGAATTGGTTTTGATATTTTGGAATAACTTAGATAAGATAGATTATCAGACTATTTTCTGGACCAGTGCCTATCGTTTGGGCTATAGAGTCAAAATAAGCAAAGATATCATAGAAACAAAACACAGTAAACTGCCTTATAGCTCACATGCAATTCAGGTAAATTGCCTTACAAACTACCCTATCACCTCAAAACTATTGTATCAAATCTTTAAAAAAAGCAGTATGCTCCTTGAAATTACTTACAAAACTTAGTTCTTTCCTTAAAAGAAACTTGCAAATAATTAAATGGTTACCTTATAACCAGAATGTTTCAGAATACCTTGTAAACTTAACATAGAAGA
>MU223516.1:317553-343445 GCA_018584345.1 Thuja plicata | reverse complement strand
CTTACAAAACTTAGTTCTTTCCTTAAAAGAAACTTGCAAATAATTAAATGGTTACCTTATAACCAGAATGTTTCAGAATACCTTGTAAACTTAACATAGAAGAGCATACACAAAGGGTAAAGAGACAGCAATAGAGGAGAGTAAAATTGCACCATATATTATTTATATGATCAACCTTTTCATACATGAAATATTATACAGCTTCAAAAGATAGGCAGAAACCCATAAGATCTGAATTCTGTAATATATTATCTCCTTTTTCAAAATGTTCCAACCTCAAAGACATCAAAGACCCTTAACAATTACAACTCTTTTGCTATATATAGGTTTTTAGACCATCTTGGAATCCCTTAAGGATGCAACAAGCTTTGGATAGTCATAAAAACCTAACCCTAAAGTTACAAGAGAGACAAAAGAAAGAGAGAGAAGAAGAGGTGAAAGGACTGAGTCAAAAAGGTGTAAATAGATATTTCTTGTTCTTCTCCCGATCTGGCAACTGCAATCAGATTTTTAGATGGTAGCTGATAGTATTTATGCTGAGTCCAGATAGTTGTGCTCACCTACTCACCTACATTCTTCTTTTGTAATAATTGTCCATCTTATCTCTGAACAGTGCAGTGCCAAGTGTTCACCTTACTCATCGTCCAAAATTTCTTCTTCTACCACAGGCTTCTTTTTCTTTGGTGTAGTCATGACTTCCCAAGCCTTTAATTCATCGTCTAATGGCCACTTGAAGTCCTGAGTACTTTGCACTTGCACCTTTTGCCTATCCAATCGAGCATCAGTGATGTTCTTGACATCAAGTAGGAACTTGTTGATATTTGTCTCTACTTTAAAGGCTTCATCCAATATCTTATTGAATCCCTCTATATCAATCTCAGTTCCCAAAAGAAAAGCCTCTTCACTAGGCATATTGGTGTCAAACTCACTCTTCTAGGCATCTATAGCCTTTACTTGGTCATCTTCTCCTCTTAATGAAGGAATAAACCTATTGAAATCACTTGAAAAGAGGCTCAGTTTTACCTCTATCTGGTTCAATTTTCCTTTGAAGAATGAGAGAGCAATGTTAACTCTTTTGATCTCATCTTCGACCTCTGTGACTATTGGAGGAAAATCTGGTCTTATGGCTTGTAGAGATGACAACTTCTCAAACAAATTTTCCCTAGTAGACCACTTTGTGAAGTAAGGGTTCAGAATAGCAAGGTACCCCATTACCTCAGTATGCAATGCTGACAACTTATTATAAGTACTGACTACAACATCAGCTTTATCTTTTAGAATTTCTATTCTATGTTGTAGTATTCCTTTCAATGCCTTCAAAGCTATTTCATTTCCTTTTTCTTCATCCACCTTTTGTTCCACAGCCTCTTCTGACCTAGGCTTGTCTTCAATCTGCATTGGTGGTGGTTGTGCTAGTACATACACTACCTCAGGCTTTACCTCCAATTCATCTGTTAACATCTTGATCATCTGATCCCTCTAGTATAATTATATGTGGCAGATGTCTCTATCCTTAGATAGTGCACTTGTTTCCTCCAACAGAGTAGCATATCTTTCAAACAATTGCTTTGTCTTGTCCTCATTCAATTGAGCCCAGTGTGTCATAATTTGGGAGATTTCTAAGTCCCCTGTATTTTGTACAGACCACACCATCTGATTTCCCACCATATTTTCTTGAATTTTTACTAACTGGGGCTTCTGGTCTTTTGGGCTTAAGCTCCACATTGCAAAGGATTGAGACTTTGGGCTATACCCAAATCCTTTTATCATTTCTCCTACCTAGACCTCACTTGCCATTTTAAGGTCTGGCTACTTTTTGATCTGATCTATAATGAAAGCAGAGGCTAAATCCCATCCCTTAGCCAACAATATCCCACTTCCTAGCACCATCTTCTTGGCATCCTCAGGCGAGATGTCCTCATTTTCAGGATCATAATTTTGAAAGGCCACTAGGGCTTCATTTGTAATTGTTTCTTTTCCATCCACAGTTAATTGGTATTTGAGCTACTCTATTTTGTGTCAGCTTAGGAAGTCTTTAAACTCCTCTATTTTTATAAAGATGTCATCATCTAGAAAATTTTGCTGATGAAGCAATCTTTCATCAACACAGGTCCTGAGTGGTATCTCAACTTCATCTTCTGGATCAGGCCTTTGCTTCTTGCCTTGTTTGATTGCTTTTCTCAGGTTATGATCATATAACCTGGTACCAGGTACTAAGGCCTTAGCCTTATCCTTTTTCTTGCTCTGTCCTTCCACTGAAGGCTATCCTAATTCCAATTTCTTCCTTTTTGTAGTAGGCTCCTCTATATCATCAAGCTAAGTAGGAACTGTCAGATCTATAATGTGTTCTTTTTCTCCTTGCAACTATGGGATCTCAGCCATTTCTTGCCCTAAGGCTTGTTGTGGTGGAGGAGACATGGGAGGACATGCATAATCACTGTCATCACCACTCTCATATTCTAATTCTGAATGCTCAGGTGACTGAGCACCTTTGTTGTCAAGGACTATATCCAATTGATATATAAGCACATAGTAGTTATCTATCATGGCCTTAATCCTATCAAAATATGGGATATCGGGGTAAAAACCCCCAAAAGACAACCCATTTCTTTTTATTTGTGTCTATAGCTTCAGCAACTCCTGGATTCTCAGTCTCCTCATATGAATGTCATCTTCATCCAAGATATTTCTTGTTGAATCTTCTTCTATGCATTCACAGTGGACATTGGTATTAGGGATGGTAGGAGTATACAACTTCCTGACCCCTGCCATGAAACCCTCTTGGTCAATGTACCTATAAGGGGCTACCCCCATTCTGTACTTCTCCAATCACTGACCCACTTCATTAATAGCATTCTTACCAATTGTAAAGTTAGAGATTTTAAACTGCCTAGGGGTTATAGTCCCCTTTTTGTGTGGTGCAAAGTACTCATTGTCTGTTAACATCAACTGCCAAATGAATTCCATAGCAGCTACTCTTGCAAGCACATGATATGGTAATATATGAGGTGGGTGAATGAACCCATATACTTTGATGATGGTGAAATTCTCCTCCAAGAAGAAATAACCCCAGTTATGATTTCCAGGCCAATTGTCTAAATACTCACAGGGCCTGAGCAGTTGTATGACCTTCAAAGGGACTCTAGTCCTGCTTATTCCCAGACTCTGTATAATTGGATACACAATCCAATTTTGAAAGGCATAGTAATCACAATCCCTAGAAGTATAATTCCAAACCCTGACCCAAAACTGGATAGGATTTGGTGCTGCTTGATAGAATCTCTGAGGAGATAAGTTATTAACATTCATGATTACAAAATTGAAGTATAAGAAGAGATGCATTAGGATTGAATAATGCAAAAACTTTGGCTCCTCCTCCTTGGGATTCTTGAGTCTCTTCTGGGTTGCAACAAAACCCTCATGCATTTCATTAATTATATGTTGTATGTAATCATAACTGGTGCTTGAATGTACCTCTTGCAAGTCTAATACCATCATTAAGATGCCAACACTGATTCTCTCTACATCTCTATCTATCCCTAGCACTCTACATAAGGCATAAGCATTATACTTGATGTAGAAGTGTAGGTCCTTATAATAATATGGATATGGCTCAACCATAGGACCTAAGTAATTTTTCAATTCTTTTAACATATGCTTCTGTAATAAGCCTTTTGCAATATTAGGCTTGGAACTATACCTCTTCTCTTGCTTTTTCATGTCAATTTTAGTAGACATGGTACTGAATAAGCCAAAGGCTTGCATAAATGAGTTCTTGTTTAAAATTAGTAGGGTCGTGCCATCATCCCTTTTGATGGTCTTTTTCAAGGAATCATAGTGATTTGCTCGATCTAGAAATAGTTCTACATCTAAGAAAACATTAGAACAAGCAACCTAGCTAAACCACATGTCCATGGGTTTTACACTGGTATGGGCTTATAAATTTTTTTATAGAAGTAGGTGAAGAGTGAGTAACCTATTGTGCCCAGGGTTATAGCATCTTGAATGTTCTTGTATTCATCCTTGAGAACATTAGCATCAGCCATCTTATTCTGTGTTGAACCGGGAAGGAGACGGAGAAACTCATCAGAGAAACTTTCTTTTCCTTTCTGTTCCTCTCCACTCCCTCCACTTGTTGAAGCGAAACTCATAGCTCCACTCATGTATGCAACATGCTGAATCCCCTTTTCTCTTACCGATATTGAAAGAAATCTATCACGGAGAGCAGCTAACCATTCTGTGCATAATTTTCTGCAATTTAGAACTCTCTGATCAACCTCAGATATACTTTAACTGAGCAAGATATCTCTTTCTCTAAAAACCTAGCAACTTGGCTCTAAAAACTGAAAGCACGGTGAATGAGAATGAATGCACCATCAACTCCTTATAGCCGTCATTCAGAGTACGCAGCTCATAATTCAGAAACATCAGTTCTGCCATTAATTTGACATGCTATGAATTTGAACAGAAAACCTAGCCGTAGCTGCACGAAGTTGAAAGGAAATCAAATTTTGAAAGTGGATCCTCGGAGCAATCATATAAAATTTAAGAGAGCTGACATGTCACCTTCTGATTCGTTGTCTGTCTCACAACTCAGCTACTTGTTTTGCACAATAATCAAAATATGAGCCTATTATTGGTTGCCAAGAGATTTACTCTGTCATATCAACTACTTGCCGCTGTTTTCTAGATTTTGTAATCAGGCGACTGCGTGACTGCATTAAGTCTCTTTGTCACAGGCCTCTATTATTAACCATGGTTCAATCTCAAGACTTGGTGACAATGTGCTTTCTTAACTTTGGCTGATCTAAGTGATCATCTGGCAATCACGCGACATAACTAAAATCATAGTCGCGTAGAGTTAACATTAACTCATCATTCTTTCTGAGACCTAGCGACTAACTGTAGCTTTTAACCTTTCATGGTTATCTCTTTATCGCGGGATGCTTAATTTTTGTTTCAAGACTACGTGACAATGATTAGTCGCCCAGTCGGGAGATATAAGTCCTGAGTATTTAAATTTACCTTAACAGGTTATATGTGCCTCTTTTCACTTCTGACGAGTGCGCGACATACCCTTATCGCCAAGTCAAAAGGACTTTTTCCTTCAGGGAACTTTTCTTTCCAGACTTTGCGACCACCGTTGGATCTTCTGATTCTTTCATCTGACAGCTATCGCTTAATCGATATATACTTTTGCATGCCCTTAAATCATTTCTAGACATCGTGACAGAAGGTAAAGCACCTTAGTCTCGAAGTCGCTGAATCCACTTTCTCCTTCTGGTGACAATGCGATAATCCTTTCTCATCCATTCACCTTATGATAGATGTCACTTGATCATTGGTTCACTTATTGCATACTTGAAAACTAAGTCATCATCTTGTTCTGGCGACATCCTGACTAAGCATCATTGTGCACCACAGACGGTCAGTCACAAAGTCTGAGTTAAAATCTCTGAAACATCGTTTCTTTTTGAGACCACGCGATTGAAGGCTTGACTTAACTATTAGCTTTGGCTGATTTGGTGATAATGCGACAAAAGGTAATCATGAAGTCTGAAGACACTTTCATGACTTTTAAAAATTTCATGCGATCACCCGACTAAGCAGTGGGTCTCTTCTTCATAAAGCTATATAACATTGCTATCTTGCGACTACCCGACATGAAAGAAATCACTGAGTCTCAGAACACTGAAGGAATATTCTAAAGTTAAACGAGACTATGCGACATAAGAAAAAAGCAAAGTCGGGAAGGCTTATGGAATATTCGCTCGGGGTAACGTGATGAGGTGACTTAAAATAAAACACATGCCTTTAGTGAATGGGAAAAAGTAACTTTGAAACAGAAAGATATGGGCTAGGGTTTAATTTCATCGTTTAACGCTTGGAAGACAAGGGTTTTCAGGGTTTATGCATATTGAACTAGGTTAAGACTTAAAAACTTAAAAATTGACAGAGGTAAAGCCATACTAAACATGAGGTAAGTGAATTGGGGACATCAAAACACACAGAGTAGGACAAGGAACCAGGAAAACTACAAAAATAGGAAATACAACCAACAGTGGCTCTAACTGAGGACGGTTAAATGCAAGTTTATACTGAGAACCACAGAATCTCTGGTTGCAGACCACAACCTTTAACGGAGGAAAACCCTAAAATAGAAAGGGAAATATGTACAGGATTTACAAACAAGGGACAAGGAAAGGAGAATATAATACATACTTACTTGTGCACTTTGCACCTTTACTCAAAGAAAGGCTTCAAAAACTTCCCATCCACAGGCAACTCAAAGAGATCACCTTCCATATTCTTCAACAAGTATGAGTCTTTGCCAAATTTTTCTGTAATAATGAATGGTCCCAGTGACAAAGACTCAAACTTCTTATGCTTTCCTTTATCCTCTACCCTTGCATTCCATTGGAGAACTAGATCATCAATTTGGAACTTTCTCTTAGTAGCCCTCCTATCAAAAAGATATTTCATTTTTTTTCGTAGCTTCACATTTTCTCTTTGACTATTTCTCCTCATTTCATCTAATTCAGTCAGCTGCATTATTCTATTTTGCATATTGTCAGAGACATCTAAATGTTCCTCTTGTATGTATTGGAAAATAGGCAAAAAATTGTTAATAGGCAATCTCGCTTGTAAACCATACACCAACTCAAAAGGAGACTGACCAGTTGCCTTCTTGAGTGTTATCCTATCAGCCCAAAGAGCTAATCTCAATTTTGTATGCCATGTCCTTTTGTTTTGTTCCAGAGTTCTCTTCAATATTTTCAATATGCTTTTATTGCTAGACTCAGCTTGTCCATTGGCCTATGGATGATATGGGGATGAATATGATATTGTAATCCCATACTGTTCATAGAAACTTGTCATTTCCTCTGATCTGAAACTCATAGCATTATCCATTATTAATTTATTAGGCACTCCAAATCTGGTCAGGATATTTTCTAACAAAAATTCAGTGACCACCTTACTAGTTTCTTTCCTTGTAGGGATAGCCTCAATCCATTTGGTAAAATAATCTGTGGCAACTAAAATCCAATTGTGTCCTGCACTAGACTTTTCTTGAATTTCACCAATAAAATCAATGCCCCATACAGCAAAAGGAGCTTCAGTACTCACTGGGTTGAGTAATAGAGCACCTGTAAATTTCAATTTATTGGAGAACCTCTGACATGGTTTGCATTTCCTAACATGCATATAGGTATCCTTGGAAAGAGTAGGCCAATAATATCCTACCCTCAAAATCTTATGAGCAGTGGTCTTAGCAGAAAAGTGACCTCTGCATTGTCCTTCATGCATCTCAATTAGGAATTTCTCAGCTTGGTGTTTGTCAAGACATAGCAATATAACACCATTCTTATCTTTCCAGAACAAATATCCTTGAATCAAAACATATCTTTGAGCTTGCAATTTCAAACTCCTCCTCTGATTATCAGACAAATGATCAGGACACTTAGCATTTTTGAGGAAGAAAACAATATCAGTGTAATAGGGTTGTCTCTCTATACTGGTAATGGCTTGATCATGTGCCTCTATTTGATTTGATTGTACTAAATCCAGGTTCTCCTCTATCATAATTTTGGCCAAGCCTTGACCTCTTACCAATTTGGTGATATTAATATCCAGATTGAACTCTTGGATCCTTGTAATCCATTTGCATCTCTTACCAGTGACCTCTGACTGCGTAAGAATATCTTTCACTGCTGAATGTGGAACATAGGCCTACACCTTGGCACACACCAAGTAGGGCCTAAAAGACTTCACAGCATTTACCAATGCATAGGCTTTCTTTTCCATTATTTCATAGTTAAGTTCTGCAGCTTACAAAGATTTACTATAAAAGGCTATGGGATGTTCAAATCTTTGCTCATCTTTCTGAAGCAAAATTATAGCAATTCTATGAAATGATGCAAATGAAAACAAGGAAAAAGGATTAGTGTAATCTGGGGATTTCAACACTGGAGTTTCCTACACTGCCTTCTTTATCCTTTCAAAAGCTTGTTGAATCTCATCATCCCAAACAAACTTAGTATCTTTTTTCAACAGCTTCACAATGGGCTTGACAATTTCAGCAAAATTGGCTACAAATCTCCTGACAAAATTAATCTTTCCTAAGAAAGATTGTACACCTTTTAAGTTTTTTGGAGCAACTACTTTTTGAATTGCCTCCACCCTTTCAGGATATATTCTTACCCCTTCCATGGACACTATATGTCCAAGAAATTTTCCCTCCTTGACTGCAAAATGACACTTCTTAGGGTTTAATGAAACACCATATTCTAATGCTTTATTAAAAATTTTACCCAAATGATCACAATGATCATTAGCTTTCTTAGAATATGTAGTCAAGTCATCTTAGTAAACAACCATGAAAAAATCAATAAACTCTTTGAAAGCAACATCCATGGCTCTCTGAAAAGTGGCACCTGCATTTATCAAACCAAAAGGCATTCTGATATAAACATATGTTCCCCAAGGAGTAGTAAATGCAGTCTTATATTATTCTGACTCTTTGACTAGAACTTGATTGTAACCTGAAAAACAATCCATCATTGACAATAATTCACAACTAGTCACCTTGTGCAACATTGCCTCCATATTAGGCAATGAGTAATTATCTTTCAATGAAGCAATATTGAGATTTCTGAAATCAACACATAACTTGATGTCGCCATTCTTCTTCCCGACTGGCACTAAATTTGATACCCATGTTGAATGTCTAATAGGTTGAATTATACCAGCATCCTTGAGTTTCATCAATTCCTGCTGCATTTTGGGAGCCAACAAAGGGTTAATCGGCCTTTGTTTCTGTCTAAATGGCTTGACATCTAATTTCAGAGGAATCTCATGTTGAAAAAGGTCCTTTCTATATGCCTTCAAGTCCTCATATGACCAAGAAAAAACATGCTTGTATTTTATTAATAACTTGATCAGGTTTATCCTTACGTGAGAGTCCAAACCTTTTCCTATATAAACTATTTGAGGAATGTTTTCTGATCCTAAATTTATTTCTTCCAAATCCTCAACATTGGCATTGCTTATCTTGGCTGAATCATTTTGTTTACTAACAAACAATGCTTCAAGCTCAACCAAACCCCTGGGAATCTGATTAGAACTTAATTGAACCACTTCATTTCCAAAGATGTATTCCTTTTCATTTTCTAATTCTAATAAGGAAATGCAATCTATGCTCTAGTTTTCATACTGATCTAAACATTGCATGAACCTTAGAATATCTTGGTCATCTTGGAACACTTGCCAGTTATATATGTTATCTGGGATAACTGGTCTTGTCTTAACCTTGAGTATTGATACTCCATGTAAAGTCAAATCATCATTTTTAAAAGCAACATTTGCTAGGAAATCAGCCATAATATTCTTTGACCTTTCTAACCAAGTTATATTGAAAGCATCAAACATCTCAAGTTGACCCCAAATAGCATGCTTGTACATTTTCAATCTGTCATTTTTTACAGCATATTTGGATCTGACTTGTGCTACCACTAACTCAAAGTCACCATAAACCTTTAAACATTTTATACCGTGTTTGATAGCAATTTCAAGTCCTAAAAATAAGGCCTCATACTCTATAGTATTGTTAGTACACTGAAAAGCTAGCAGAAATGAGTATATTAAAGTTGTACCTGATGGGGATATCAATAATACTCCTACCCCTGATCCTTCTTTGGAGCAAGCACCATCAAAGTACATTTTCCATATCCCATCTTCTTGTAAGATTAATTCCTTATTTAAAGAATCAGCTCCTTGATCTTGACCACAAAGTTCTTCTTTTTGCATTCTGAAATTTTCCATGTCCATGTCAATGCAACAATTCACATGAGTATCCTCATATTTTTCTATCATGTGGGGAGTTCGGCTCTCTCTCAAAACACTGATATTTTCTCCAGCAATATTGAAAGTAGCATATGACAAATCATTTTTTATACTTCCTCCCATTGAGGCACTCCATTTTCTTGATAATAACATGCCATAATGAGGTGGTATATCAACCACTAGAACATTCATGGTCATCACTACATCAGGACAAAGTGCCCGTCTATAAGGCATGGCCTCAATGGTACCAATTACAGGGACTTCTCTGGAATCCATAGCTCTACACCTCCCATGAGGTGTGTCAACATGTAGCCCCATTGCCTTCATGATCTCAACTGGCATGACTGTATTAGAAGCTCCTGAATCAATCATACAATTCTTGAGCATTTTATCATTGATTATTAATGATAGAAAAAATGGGTCCACCACCTTTGGAGAAGAAGTAGCATTCAAGAATATTTGAGGAATTTTAGATGTCAACATCTCATCCTCATTTCCTTTGACAGGTGGTATCTCAAATACATTCACTGGGTTTTAAACTATTATTGTAGGTATATTGTTTAATAATGACATCACCTTTTCCTTATGTTCCTTGATCCTCATCATTTCCAGAAATGGTACCTTAACTGTCATCTGAGACAAACATTGACCAATGTCAACCGGAGTATAGCAAATGTCTGAATGTTTTGACTTATCAATGATAACTTCATCATCTTCACTACATTTCTTTTGAAATGGCTCTTTCAACCTTTTATTTTCTGTCTTTTGAACAGGAACTATCTTTTCTTGATCCTTTTCCTCTTGTATAGCATTTGGCTGTACAAATTTTGTGATAACCTTGACCTTATGTTTATTTACATTTTCTCTAGGTTCTTCTTTCTTCTGAACATACTGAGGGCCTGATTTATTGTCCTTTATGAAAACACCTGAGGGCTGGCTACTAGCTCCACCTACCACCCTGTTTCTTAAATGGTAGTTGCTTCTAGCTTTATTTACTAACTCAGCAGTAATTCTAGCCTTTTCTTCATCTGAAGCTTTTCTTATGAGTGGAACTTCTTGGCTATTTTGAGCATAGCATCTAATATTATCATCAGTCTCATCCACTTCACTGTCTGATAAGATCTGTTGATGGTGATTCTCAACCCTTCTCTATGAAACATAGGAATCATGATTTTCCTCTTCACTGTTTGAATCAGTATCATGGAATGAATAAGCGTTAGTCATACTATGATCACACTGTTCCCCTTCATCATTTTTTTGTTCCTCATTTTCTTTTAGATCTAGGGAAATAACACAAAAATTAGGATTATGAGGGGCATCACAAGCTTCACACCAAGTTTCCTCATTGCAGAAATGGACTAAATTTCTATGAAGGGGGGTCTGGAGTCTTACTATATGTTCTTTCTTTCTTAGGTGCACCAACATGCTTTCCATCTTTGAACTGAGTTCCATATGGGTGATTTTTCATTCTATTCTGAGGATTGTAATTATTATTGTAAAGAGGTTTATTGTTTTGAGGAGCTCTATATTCCTTGTATTCTGGTTCTTTCAGATTGCTTTTACTAAACCTGGGATCATCTCTCTTGTTCAGCTTACCAAACACTCTTCTATTCATTTCAATATTGACTTCTATCTTGTAAGCATTAGTAAGTGTCCTAGGGTTCTTATCTCTTAGAGCATATCCCATCTTAGAATCATAAGCATTTAAATAAGTTGCTAGACACACCTCTTCATCTATCTTTATTTTTTGAAATAGTTTATGCATAGCTCTTTGAAACCTTGTGTTAAATTCTGTAACCTCTTCATTGTAATTCTTCTTAATATTATTGAACTCATTCAATAAAAATCCCTTATTTTTTTTGTCTCCATACTGATCTTTAAATAACTCAATCAACTCATCCATAGAAACAACAGAGCCATTAGCCAGGCTTCTAAACCATTCTCTTGCATCTTCAACAAGGGACTGAACAAAAAGTTTCATTAGTACATCTTCATGGGTGATATTCAAGTCATCAACGAAGTCAATGAATTTTCTTAAGTGTGCTTCACAAGAAATCACATTATTACCAGCAAACTTTGGGAGCTTTTCTCCTATGTCACCCACATCTTTAGGAAAGGCATTAGGGTATCCAGGGATACCAAAAAAATCAAACTACTTGTACCTCTAATTATGTAATGGTTTCCTTTGAAAACTATCATCTTCTTTAGCCATAGTAGCTTTCCCTCTAGAAGATGTATTATTGTCTTGTCCAGAAAAACAAAACCTTGAAGATTGTAAAAAATCTATCTTCTTTTTCATTTCAATTGTAGCAGCTTCCATTTGAGCCTTTTCCAACATTTTTTCCATAGTTTCTTTTTCAATTCTCAATTTCTCCAAATCAATTTCTAATTTGGACATTTGTTCAACCATAGGTTTGTGAATTTTAGGCTCTTAATCTCTATGTTCACCCATATTTTGTTTACCCTTATTTATTTGCAAAATAGAATCTTTATGGGTGAATGGTATTTCTTTACTTTTCTGAGGCTTCTCTATTTATTTCTCAGTTTGGTGTTTCAGAAGTCTTTTTCTATTGTTATCAAGAGCCTTATGATCATCCCTTTTCTTTCTTATTTCTCTTTCCTTTTTTCATTTGTTGAACTAGGGCAAGCTGCTTTAAAATAAATTTCTCCTCATTGTCCAGCATATCAGAAGGGTCATCTTCTGAATCTGAACTATGTGTAGTCATCTCTTCTCTTTCATTTGAAGTAGAAGTGACTATGGGAGTATCCAATACTCTTTCAGTAGCCTCCTCATAATCTGAAGTATTTCCATCATGAGAGTGCTAAACAGTAATCCTATCATTCCTGATATTTGTTTCTTCAGCTTTTAAAGGAGTTTCATCCATATCAACTTGATTTTTCTTTTTTCTCCAAGAGGTTCCAACCCTTGAGGATGATGGGATTCCTTCATTCAATACCCTTTCTGGGTCAATTCTTACTCTTGACCTGGTATTCATTCTATAAGACATCTATTAATTTTGCACTAATCTCAAATATTTCCTTTTAGAGTCACCACCCAATAAATTGGGATGAATGAATAACTATCAAAGATTAGTATAACAAAAACAACTGGGATTTTGTAAAAATTTTAAATCTTAACACCAGAGATTCCTGAATACTTCTTCAAAACTTTACAATCTCTTGACTCCCCAGCAGAGTCGCCAATTTGTTAGGGATTTTTCTTTTATGAACCACTGTGCTTGAAATGACTACTTGAACACCATACCTTCTAATACTGATTCAGAGACAAGAAAAGCCTAATTGCTAAGGACTAGATAAGGTCCTTCTTCATTTTTGAGCTCCACATATACTCAGGCAGGTTTTACCTCTTATGATTGTTGTTTACAAAGTATTTGTTGATGTGGACACTGATTTGCTATGTCTGTTTTGTTAAACCAAGTTATGAATTACCTTGCAAATAACCAAGCATAACCAGATGCAAGATATAACCATACAAACCATGGCTGTAAGCATAACAAGAATCAGTTATACAAGGATTCTCATCCTTCTTCCTTTTATAGTAGGAGGGATAACCTAATTGATTCACTCTCCAAGGAATCACTATAATGGACACTCTCCTGCTGACATAGGTCCTTAACAAGTTCAGTTTGTTTTTTCTTAGTAAAAAAGTATGTTTGGTTGAATTGGTTTTGATATTTTGGAATAACTTAGATAAGATAGATTATCAGACTATTTTCTAGACCAGTGCCTATCCTTTGGGCTATAGAGTCAAAATAAGCAAAGATATCATAGAAACAAAACACAGTAAACTTCCTTACAGCTCACATGCAATTCAGGTAAATTGCCTTACAAACTACCCTGTCACCTCAAAACTATTGTATCAAATCCTTAAACAAAGTGGTATGCTCCTTGAAATTACTTACAAAACTTAGTTCTTTCCCTAAAAGAAACTTGCAAATAATTAAATGGTTACCTTATAACCAGAATGTTTCAGAATACCTTGTAAACTTAACATAGAAGAGCATACACAAAGGGTAAAGAGACAACAATAGAGGAGAGTAAAATTGCACCGTATATTATTTATATGATCTAGATTTTCATACATGAAATATTATACAGCTTCAAAAGATAGGCAGAAACCCAGAAGATTTGAATTCTGTAATATATTATCTCCTTTTTCAAAATGTTCCAACATCAAAGACATCAAAGACCCTTAACAATTACAACTCTTTTGCTATATATAGGTTTTTAGACAATCTTGGAATCCCTCAAGGATGCAACAAGATTTGGATAGTCATAAAAACCTAACCCTAAAAGTACAAGAGAGACAAAAGAAAGAGAGAGAAGAAACGGTGAAAGGACTGAGTCAAAAAGGCATAAATAGATATTTCTTGTTCTTCTCCTGATTTGGTGACTGCAATCAAATTTGTAGATGGTAGCTGATAGTATTTATGCTAAGTTCAGATAGTTGTGCTCACCTACTCACCTACAATCTTCTTTTGTAATAACTGTCCATCTTGTCTCTGAACAGTGCAGTGCCAAGTGTTCACCTTACTCATCATCCAAAATTTCTTCTTCTACCACAGGCTTCTTTTTCTTTGGTGTAGTCATGACTTCCCAAGCCTTTACTTCATCGTCTGATGGCCACTTGAAGTCCTGAGTACTTTGCACCTACACCTTTTTCCTGTCCCATCGAGCATCAGTGATGTTCCTGACATCAAGTAGGAACTTGTTGATATCTGTCTCTACTTTAAAGGCTTCATCCAATATCTTATTGAATCCCTCTATATCAATCTCAGTTCCCAAAATAAAAGCCTCTTCACTAGGCATCTTAGTGTCAAACTCACTCTTCCAGGCATCTATAGCCTTTACTTGGTCATCTTCTCCTCTTAATGAAGGAATAAACCTATTGAAATCACTTGAAAAGAGGCTCAGTTTTACCTCTATCTGGTTCAATTTTCCTTTGAAGAATGAGAGAGCAATGTTAACTCTTTTGATCTCATCTTTGACCTCTATCACTATTGGAGGAAAATCTGGTCTTATGGCTTGTAGAGATGACAACTTCTCAAACAAATTTTCCCTAGCAGACCACTTTGTGAAGTAAGGGTTCACAATAGCAAGGTACCCCATTACCTCAGTATGCAATGCCGAAAACTTATTATAAGTACTGACTACAAAATCAACTTTATCTTTTAGAATTTCTATTCTATATTGTAGTATGCCTTTCAATGTCTTCAAAGCTATTGCATTTCCTTTTTCTTCATCCACCTTTTGTTCCATAGCCTCTTCTGACCTAGGCGTGTCTTCAATTTGCATTGGTGGTGGTTGTGCTGGTACATACACTACCTTAGGCTTTACCTCCAATTCATCTGTTAATGTCTTGATCATCTGATCCCTCTGGTATAATTGTATGTGGGACATGTCTCTATCCTTAGATAGTGCACTTGTTTCCTCCAACAGAGTAGAATATCTTTTAGACAATTGCTTTGTCTTGTCCTCATTCAATTGAGCCCAGTGTGTCATAATTTGGGAGATTTCTAAGTCCCCTGTATTTTGTACAGACCACACCATCTGATTTCCCACCATATTTTCTTGAATGTTTACTAACTGGGGCTTCTAGTCTTTTGGGCTTAAGCTCCACATTGTAAATGCTTGAGACTTTGGGCTATACCCAAATCCTTTTATCATTTCTCCTACGTGGACCTCACTTGCCATTTTAAGGTCTGGCTGCTTTCTGATCTTATCTACAATGAAAGCAGAGGCTAACTCCCATCCCTCAGCCAATAATATCCCACTTCCTAGCACTATCTTCCTAGCATCCTCAGGCGAGATGTCCTCATTTTCAGGATCATAATTTTGTAAGGCCACTAGGGCTTCATTTGTAATTGTTTCTTTTCCATCCACAGTTAATTGGGATTTGAGCTGCTTTGTTTTGTGCCACCTTAGGAAGTCTTTAAACTCCTCTATTTTTATAAAGCTGTCATCATCTAGAAACTTTGCTGATGAAGCAATCTTTCATCAACACAGATCCTGAGTGGTATCTCAACTTCATCTTCTAGATTAGGCCTTTGCTTCTTGCCTTGTCTGATTGCTTTTCTTAGGTTATGATCATATAACCTGGTACCAGGTACTAAGGCCTTACCCTTATCCTTTTTCTTGCTCTGTCCTTCCACTGAAGGCTGTCCTAATTCCAATTTTTGTCTTTTTGCAGCAGGCTCCTCTATATCATCAGGCTGAGTAGCAACTGTCAGATCTATAATGTATTCTTCTGCTCCCTGCAACTATGGGATCTCAGCCATTTCTTTCCCTAAGGCTTATTGTGGTGGAGGAGACATGGGAGGACGTGCATAATCACTGTCATTACCACTCTCATATTCTGATTCTGAATTCTCAGGTGAATGAGCACCTTTCTTGTCAAGGACTGTATCCAATTTCTCTATAAGCACATAGTAGTTATCTATCATGGCCTTAATCCTATCAAAATATGGGAGATCAGGGTAAAAACCCCCAAAAGACAACCCATTTCTTTTTATTTGTGTCTGCAGCTTCAACAACTACTGGATTGTCAGTCTTCACATATGAATGTCATCTTCATCCAAGATTTTTCTTGTTGAATCTTCTTCTATGCATTCATAGTGGATATTGGTATTAGGGATGGTAGGAGTATACAACTTCCTGACCCCTGCCATGAAGCCCTCTGGGTCAATGTACCTATAAGGGGCTGCCCCCATTCTGTACTTCTCCAACCACTAACCCACTTCACTAATAGCATTCTTACCAATTGTAAAGTTAGAAATTTTAAATTGCCTAGGGGTTATAGTCCCCTTTTTGTGTGGTGCAAAGTGCTCATTGTCTATTAACATCAACTACCAAATGAATTCCATAGTAGCTACTCTTGCAGGCACATTATATGGTAATATATGAGGTGGGTGAATGCACCCATATACTCTGATGATGGTGAAATTCTTCTCCAAGAAGAAATCACCCCAATTATGATTTCTTGGCCAATTGTCTAAATACTCACAGGGCCTAAGCAGTTGTATGACCTTCAAAGGGACTCTAGTCCTGCTTATTCCCAGACTCTGTATAATTGGATACACAATCCAATTTTGAAAGGCACAGTAATCAAAATCCCTAGAAGTATAATTCTAAACCCTGACCCAAAACTGGATAGGATTTGGTGCTGCTTGATAGAATCTCTGAGGAGATAAGTTATGAACATTCATGATTAAAAAATTGAAGTATAAGAAGAGATGCATTTGGACTGAATAATGCAAAAACTTTGGCTCCTCCTCCTTGGGATTCTTGAGTCTCTTCTGGGTTGCAACAAAACCCTCATGCATTTCATTAATTATATGTTGTATGTAATCATAGTTGGTGCTTGAATGTACCTCTTGCAAGTCTAATACCATCATTAAGATGCCAGCACTGATTCTCTTTGCATCTCCATCCATCCCTAGCACTCTACATAAGGCATAAGAATTATACTTGATGTAGAAGTGTAGGTCCTTATAATAATATGGATATGGCTCAACCATAGGACCTAAGTAATTTTTCAATTATTTTAACATATGCTTCTATAATAAGCCTTTTGCAATACCAGGCTTGGAACTATACCTCTTCTCTTGCTTTTTCATGTCAATTTTAGTAGACATGGTACTGAATAAGCCGAAGGCTTGCATAAATGAGTTCCTGTTTAAAATTAGTAGGGCCGTGCCATCATCCCTTTTGATGGTCTTTGTTAGGGCATCATAGTGATTTTCTAGATCTAGAAATAGGTCTGCATCTAAGAAAACATCAGGAACAAGCAACCTAGCTAAACCACATGTCCAAGGGTTTGACACTGGTATGGGCTTATCAGAATTTTTATAGAAGTAGGTGAAGAGTGAGTAACATGTTGTGCTTGGGGTTACAACATCTCGAATGTTCTTGTATTCATCCTTGAGAACATTATCATCGGCCTTCTTATTCTGTGTTGAACCGGAAAGGAGATGGAGAAACTCATCAGAGAAACTTGCTTTTCCTTTCTGTTCCTCTCCACTACCTCCACTTGTTGAAGTGACACTCATAGCTCTGCTCATGTCTGCAACACTCTGAATCCCCTTTTCTCTTATTGATATTGAAATAAATCTATCATGAAGAGCAGCTGATCATTCTGTGCACAATTTTCTGCAATTTAGAACTCTCTAATCAACCTTGGATACACTGCAACTGAGCAAGATATCTCTTTCTCTGAAAACCTAGCAACTTGGCTCTGAAAAATAAAAGTACGGTGAATGAGAATGAATGCACCATCAACTCCTTATAGCCGTCATTCAGAGTACGCAGCTCGTAATTCAGAAACATTAGTTCTGCCATTAATTCGACATGCTATGAATTTGAATAGAAAACCTATCCATAGTTGCATGAAGTTGATAGGAAATCAAATTTTGAAAGTGAATCCTCAGAGAAATCATATAACATTTAAGAGAGCTGATATGTCACCTTCTGATTCATTTTCTATCTCACATCTCAGCTACTCTTTTTGCACAGTAATCAAAATACGAGCCTATAATTGGTTGCCAAGAGATTTACTCTGTCATATCAACTACTTGCCATTGTTTTCTAGATTTTGTAATCAGGCAACTGTGTGACTACATTAAGTCTCTTTGTTGTAGGCCTCTGTTATTAACCATGGTTCCATCTCAAGACTTGGCGACAATGTGCTTTCTTAACTTTGGCTGACCCAAGTGATCATCTGGCGATCACATGACATAACTAAAATCATAGTCGCGCAGAGTTAACATTAACTCATCATTCTTTCTGAGACCTAGTGACTAACTATTTCTTTTAACCTTTCATGATTATCTCTTTGCCGTGGGATGCTTAATTTCTATTTCAAGACTACGCGACAATGCTTAGTCGCCCAGTCGGGAGATATAAGTCCTGAGCATTTAAATTTACCTTGATAGGTTATATGTGCCTCTTTTCACTTTTGATGACTGTGTGACATACCCTTATCGCCAAGTCAGAAGGACTTTTTCCTTTGGGGCACTTTTCTTTCTAGACTTTGTGACCACCGTTGGATCTTCTGATTCTTTCATCTGACGGTTGTCGCTTAATCACTATATACTTTTTGCATGCCCTTAAATCATTTCCAGACATCATGACAAAAGGAAAAGCACCTTAGTCTCGAAGTCGCTGAATCCACTTTCTCCTTCTGGAGAAAATGCGATAATCCTTTCTCATCCATTCACCTTATGATAGATGTCACTTGATCATTGGTTCACTTATTGCATACTTGAAAACTGATTCATCATCTTGTTCTGGCGACATCCCGACTAAGCATCATTGTGCACCGCAGATGGTCAGTCGTGAAGTCTAAGTTAAAATCTCTTAACCATCTTTCCTTTTTGAGACCACGCGACTGAAGGCTTGACTTAACTGTTAGCTTTGGCTGATTTGGCGATAACACGACAGAAGGTAATCGCAAAGTCTGAAGACACTTTCATGACTTCTAAAAATTTCACGCGATCACCCGACTAAGCAGTGGGTCCCTTCTTCATAAAGCTATATAACATTTCTATCTTGCGACTACCCAACATGAAAGAAATCACTGAGTCTCAGAACACTGAAGGAATATTCTGAAGTTAAACGAGACTACGCAACATAAGGAAAAAGAAAAGTCAGGAAGGCTTATGCAATATTCGCTTGGGGTAACGCGATGAGGTGACTTAAAATAAAACACATGCCTTTAGTGAATGGGAAAAAGTAACTTCGAAATAGAAAGATATGGACTAGGGTTTAATTTCATCATTTAACACTTGGAAGACAAGGGTTTTCAGGGTTTATGCATATTGAACTAGGTTAAGACTTGAAAACCTGAAACTTGACAGAGGTAAAGCCATACTAAACATGAGGTAAGTGAATTGGGGACATCAAAACACACAAAGCAGGACAAGGAACCAGGAAAACTACAAAAATAGGAAATACAACCAACAGGTACCATGTTCCTTGATTTCCTGTGTTCCTTTCTTTTCCTCCTCATTACTCGATAGAATCGTTTCAAGATTCTTAACCATCTTATTATTCTTGTTGACAATATTCTTGATGACTAGGCCTAATTTTATCTATGACTTGGCCTCTTCATATGTGCCAAACCTTGGTTGTTTTCTATCAAGTCACTCATTTATCAATACATCTATTACATTGATTGCTTGATCTATGTTGATTTCATAATCAAGAGGTGCCAACCAGGCTGTCCTTGGTACAACCGGTTTTATGTGAGTGAAACATTTATCTACCATAAAACATACCTCATCCCTATGTTTCTCAATTAGTTTCTCATGGATCCTCACTCTTTCCATCATCTTTTCCTTAAATTCAAGGAAATATGCAGTCATCACTGAATCAAAATTGTCACCTAGTGACTTGATAAGTTCACTAATTTGCAGTGTGACTAGTTTTGTAGTATCCCATTTTACTTTTCCTATTGAAGGAAAGTATTCTTGAAAGTAAAATAATATACACATGATAAGTTAACCAAACTTAAATGTGTTTTTCTTTGCAAACCTGATTGTTGTCATGTTCTCATCAAGTTGTTTCAACAAGATCTCACATAGATCCATCCATATTCCCTTTGTCACTGTCTTTTAAGTTGTACTTGCTGATGTTGTCAATATGATGTTTATCCTACTTTCTTGAAATATCTTATAAGAAATCACACATGCACCGAACCTTAGTTCCTTTTTGGTGTTGGTGTTCACTTTCAAACCTCTGTTATCACATTCATCTTTTGTGAGTTTTTCAAATTCTCGCCTGGAGGGATGCTTATGTGCCTTAGGCTTGTCAATTATTGGGTAATCATTTATAGCATGTAACATATCCTTAGTGATTTTCTTAGGTTGATCTAACGATAATTTTTGATCATGCATTCTACTAAGAACTAACCTAATCCAGTCAGTTTTGAATACTCTTAGGAAATATAGGGTATTAGTTATCCCTTTAACCTCTAAGTATTTTTTCTCTTCCTTCAGGTTCCATTCTACATAACACAACTTTTGGTAAGCTTGGTCCATCACCAGATCACCTATTTCAGTGATCTTGTAGTGAATGTAGGACCTTACGTCCTCTATCAGTAAAACTCTAGGTCAAATTTTCAAAAATGCACCAGATTCATTGGGTTTTGATGCAATCTTCGGGCATATCTTGTACTTAGGTTCCACACAAGTGTTGTTCTTTATCATTTTAAACACATTCTTCTTATTATTCTTAATATTTATGGTTCTTTAAGTGGTTGTCATCATGTTTCAAATTTAGGGCTTTCTTGATAATAATAACAGAGTTCTTTGTTTCTCTTGGTACTTACTTTGATCCGTGAAACTTGTGAATGATCTATTTGGAGTGTTCTAGATCGATTTGAGGTCGGTCTACTGAATGCTTTCTTATCACTCTATTTTCTCTCTACTCTTTCTCTTCAAATCATGTGTGCAAAAGGAAGTGCTCCCATCAAGTATTTATAGACTTTTTCCCTAAGTTTGTCATAAATGCTCAACAACTATGTTGGTACTCCTAAATTTGGAGCAAATTTGGAGTGACCATGTGAAGTTTTTCGGTTGAGAAAAAGTCAATATCCATGAAATTTTGTGTAAAAAAACTCAGTTGGAGTGCATGTTGTTAGCACTGCATTGGTAAAATTTGAATTTCTTGGTCCTTTGCTTTTCCTAGGCTTTCTTGATTTAAAATCTTATGATTTACCGCAAAAAAGGAAGTGAAATCCCTTTTTGAAGTCATATTTTCCTTTACTCGCTCTGTCACGCCGGTCTTTTTAACATGTCTTTAAGTTGCACGAGTGCGCGATGAGCTGTCTGAGAAGGTGAATCTCTCAGTCGCGATGAGCTCATGTTTAGTTTTAGTCTATGCGCGAGTGCGCGATGAGGTAGTTTGCAATGCAAATCGCGCAGTCGCGATGTCTTATAAAGGTCAAGCTATAGGTCCATGAGTCAGCGACGATTTAAAATTATGTATGTCACACAGTCACTTTAAGGTTATTCTGTCTATCTCATGCTCCACGAGTGCATGACGAGGTTCTGTCCTGTAGGTCGCCCACTCGCTTAGGTTTTAACTCTGTTGTGTTTTGCAGTGCGAGTGCACGATGAAGGCATGAAATACTAAAGTGAAAACTCATCGCTCAGTCACACAAGTCATTTTCAAACATTCATAATAGTCCACAACTGAGCGACTAGGAGATCATTCAATGCCTTGCTCACTCGCTAATGCTTTGAGGTGATCAGAAATCAACTCGCGAGTGTGCAACGAGTTAAAAAAGGAAGGTCATCGCTCAGTCGCCAATCAACAAAGATGGAAGGAAAAGAGCTCGCAAGTGGGTGACTAAGGAAAAAATGAAGCAGTCGCGTACTCGCATTCAGTAATGAAGTGAAGTTCTCAAGCTTGCGATTTTGCGACTAGAGAAAGAAAAGGCACCGTCGCGCACTCACATTCAGTGACAGAATAGGATTTTTGAGCTCGCGAGTAGGCAACTGAGAAAAGAACAGATGCCATCGCTCACTCGCGCATAAGATGAAAACTGAAAATTAAGTGGCGCGAGTATGCGACTAGACAAAGTATGCAGTAAAGGAATGAATGTTGCTCAGTCGCCCAAATCAAAATGTGTAGTTTAAACAGATTGCGAGTATGCAATGATGAAAATATGAAAGAAAAGATGCATAGTCACTCAGTCGCCAAGACTCAGGTAAAATGAAATGTTAGCTCGCGAGCGTGTGATAGGTTAAGGTAAAGGAAACATCACTCACTCACATGAACCCAAAAGAAAAGCATAAAAGGATTATGAGTACACGACAGACATGAAATGAGGCTCAGAATTTGGTCATCGCTCACTCACCGAAGGTGAAATAGAGGAATACATGCACAAAGCAGTCCAGCGCAATGAAATTGGAAGCCCATGCAAGGATGTGAGACAGCCTAGCATATGGATGAGTTCACTGTTTTAGAAGTGGCACTCACATGGAATTGGAGGAGCTTTGATTTATGTTTTAAATTATGTAGGAAATGACTGTTCCCAACCAACAGGCCGAGACTCTACCATTCAGCACTAAAGAAACATAAGGTTTTGAAATAGATCCATTTACAGTCATTTCAGACAAGAGGGACAGTTATTACACAAGGAGCATGTAGGTGAGTAGGAAGGCATAGCTACCCAGACTCAACATGAATACTACCAGCTACCATTTACAAATCTGATTGCAGTCGCCAGATTGGGAGAAGAACAAGAAATATCTGTTTATATCTTTTTGACTAAGTCCTTTCACCGCTTCTTCTCTCTCTTTCTTTTGTCTCTCTTGTAACTTTAGGGTTAGGTTTTTATGGCCATTCAAAGCTTGTTGCATCCTTAATGGATTCCAAGATGGTCAAAAATCTATATATAGCATAAGAGTTGTAATTGTTAAGTGTCTTTGATGTTGGAACATTTTGGAAAAGGAGATAATATATTATAGAATTCAAATCTTCTGGGTTTCTGTCTATCTTTTGAAGCTGTATAATCTTTCATGTATGAAAAGCTAGATCATATAAATAATATACGGTGCAATTTTACTCTTCTCCATTGCTGTCTCTTTATTCTTTGTGTATGCTCTTCTATGTTAAGTTTACAAGGTATTCTGAAACATTCTAGTTATTAGGTAACTATTTGATTACTTGCAAGTTTCTTTTAAGGAAAGAACTAAGTTTTGTAAGTAGTTTCAAGGAGCATACTACTTTGTTTAAGGATTTTATGCAATAGTGTTGAGGTGATAGGATAACTTGTAAGACAATTTATCTTAATTGCATGTAAGTTGTAAGGCAGTTCACTATATTTTGTTTTTATGATATCTTAGCTTATTTTGACTCTATAGCCCAAAGGATAGGCACTGGTCCAGAAAATAGTTTGATAATCTATCTTTGTCTAAGATATTCCAAGATATCAAAACCAATTAAATCAAAATACTTTGTTACTAAGAACAAACAAACTGAACTTGTTAAGGACCTATGTCAGCAGGACTGTGTCCATTTTAGTGATTCCTTGGAGAGTGAATCATTAGGTTATCCCTCCTACATCAAAAGGAAGAAGGATGAAAATCCTTATATCACTGGTTTTGGCTATATTTAATACCATGAGTTTGTATGGTTAAATCTTGTATCTGATTATGCTTGATCATTTACAAGGTGATTTATCAGTTGGTTTCACAAAGGTACATAGAAAATCAGTGGCCACATTAATACATACTATGTAAACAACAATCATAAGAGGTAAGACCTACCTGAGTATATGTGGAACTCAAAAATGAAGAAGGACCTTATCCAGTCCTTAGCAATTAGGCTTTTCTTGTCTCTGAATCAGTATTAGAAGGCATGGTGTTCAATTAGTCATTTCAAGCACTTTGGTTCATACAAGAAAAATCCCTAACAAATTGGCGACTCTGCTGGGGAATAGAGATTCTAAAAGTTTTCAAGAAGTATTCAGAAATCTCTGGTCTGTTAAGTTCTAAAGTTTTACAAAATTCCGGTTGTTGTTGTCATACTAACCCTTGATAGTTATTTATTCATCCCAATTTATTGGGTGGTGACTCTAAAAGGAAAATCTCTAAGATTAGTGCAAAGTTGATAAATGTCTTACAGAATGAATACTAGGTCAAAAGTAAGAACTGACCCAGAAAGGGTATTGAATGAAGGAATCCCATCATCCTCAAGAGTTGGAGCCTCTTGAAGAAAGAAGAAAAATCAAGTTGATATGGATGAAACCCCTGTAAAAGGTCAAGAAACAAATATAAAAAATGATAGGAATACTGTTCAGCACTCTCATGATAGAAATACTTCAGACTATGAGGAGGCTGCTGAAAGAGTATTGGATACTCCCACAGTCACTTCTACTTCAAATGAAAGAGAAGAGATTACTACACCTAGTTCAGACTCAGAAGATGACCCCTCTGACATGATCGACAATGAAGAGAAGTTTATTTTAATGCAACTTGCCTTAGTCCAACAAATGAAAAAGGAAAGAGAAATAAGAAAGAAAAAGAATGATCATAAGGCTCTTGATAACAATAGAAAAAGATTTCCAAAGCACCAAACTGAGAAAGAGATAGAAAAGCCTCAGAAAAACAAAGAGATACCATTCACTGATAAAGATTCTATTTTGCAAATAAATAAGGGTAAACAAAAGATGGGTGAACATGGAGTGCAAAATCCTAAATTTCAGAAGCCTATGGTTGAACAAATTTCCAAACTAGAAATTTATTTAGAAAAGATAAGAATTGAAAAAGAAACCATGGAAAAAATGTTGGAAAAAGCCCAAATGGAAGCTGCTACAATTGAAATGAAGAAAAAGATTGATTTTTTACAGTCTTCAAAGTTTTCTTTTTGTGGACCAGAGAGTAATACATCTTCTAGAGGAAACGCTACTATGGTTAAAGAAGATGATAGTTTTCAAAGGAAACCACTGCATAATGAGAGGTACAAATAGTTTGATTTTGTGGGTATCCCTGGATACCCTAATGCCTTTCCTAAAGATGTGGGTGACATAGGAGAAAAGATCCCAAAGTTTGCTGGTAATAATGTGATTTCTTGTGAGACACATTTAAGAAAATTCATTGACTTTGTTGATGACTTGAATATCACCCATGAAGATGTACTGATGAAACTTTTTGTTCAGTCCCTTATTGAAGATGCAAGAGAATGGTTTAGAAGCCTTGCTAATGGCTCTGTTGTTTCCATGGATGAGTTGATTGATTTGTTCAAAGATCAGTATGGAGATAAAACAAATAAGGGATTTTTATTGAATGAGTTCAATAATATCAAGAAAAATTACAATGAAGAGGTTACAAAATTTAACACAAGATTTCAAAGAGCTATGCATAAACTATTTTAGAAAATAAAGCTAGATGAAGAGGTATGTCTAGCAACTTATTTAAATGCTTATGATTCTAAAATGGGATATGCTCTAAGAGATAAAAACCCTAGGATGCTTACTGATGCTTACAAGATAGCAGTCAATATTGAAATGAACAGAAGAGTGT
>MU223516.1:257820-305442 GCA_018584345.1 Thuja plicata | reverse complement strand
CCATCTTAGACTTACATTCATATGCTTTATGTCCTTTCTTGTTACATTTATAACATAATCCTATGAATGAAGATGTAGATTTAGGAATACCTTTCATTTTGCCTCTGCATACATTTGATGTGTGGCCGTGTTTTCCACAGTATTTACATGTAAGCTTTCTTGGTCTTGGATTCTCATAGACATTCTTTGGATTGGCTTAATTTGATGATTCTCCATTTTAAATAAAGCCTAGACCATTGTTGTTGTTGACTCTTCATTGTCCTTCAGGAAAATCATCCATTCTTTTGTTTCTTTATTTATCCTTTCTGATAATTTCATTATGTTGTTGCTAAACTTTGACCTCAAGATTTAGTTTTTCATTCTCTTCTCTTAGTTCACCGATAATCTGTATTCTTTCAATGAGTTCCATATTCATTATGTTTGCTTCTTGACTTATAAGAATAATCTGATTTGTAATCTCATGGTGATGCTCAACATGTCTTTGAATTTCTAACTCCTTTTCTTGTAGCTTCTTTGTAATCTTCCTCCTGTCATCAATAGCTAGTGTTATTTCTGTGTGTGAAAAAGTGCACCTATTACCTATGACACAACACTTCAATAGATCATTGCATTAGTGAAAATAGGGTAAGTAAAGCATGTAAATCCACTAAAATAGATCTATTACTTTCTAACTAGGAGGAGTGTGAAAAATAACATAATAGCCCTCAGATTATGCCTTTTTCAGTGACATATGCAACCTAGCATGAAAGATTCAATTAAAACTAAGAAAGATATCCAATAAACATGCATTCTAGCTCCAAAAATCAAGATTATAACAATGAATAAACATGAAAGGTAAGATGCAATATGAATCTATGTTAATCCTAATAGCATAACAATGCTTTTCAATTCTAAAATTAAGGGAATTATAAGAATGCATTCAAAAATTAAGGGCCCTTTGAGCTCAAAAACTCATTCTATTTATAGAAGAAATGAGGAGAGAGAGGGGGACAAGGTTCATTAATGGAGGTGTAAAAACCATTAATTAGGTGTAAGAGACATTAATGCAAAAGGAATTAATAAGGCATGGGCTTGAGGAATCTCCATTAATAATTCATTAATGAAAGCATTTAAGAAGCATGGTGAGGGGTGTAAGTCCAAGCTTGAGAAAGTGTACTTAAAGGGAGTCAAGCTTGAGAAAGTTGACTTTCTCAAGTTGGTTGAGTTCCTAATCACAAAATTAGGAATGTGACAACATTAGGAAGTGGATTAGGATAGGATTAAGATTAGGATTAGACTTAGCATGGGGGGAATAGGTTGGGATGGTTTTGAACCCAGGGTTAAGGTGGTTGAGATAGGTTAGGTTAGGGGTTAAAGAGAATATTAATGAAATGAAATATATTTAATATATTCATTCAAAAATAGGAAAATTAATTATTTAAGCTTTTGATTGGTTTTGATAATTAATTAGGACTATATCCAATTAATTAGATTAATTTAGGCTAGAAGATAGGGTTTTGTAAGTGATTTAGATATAATAGGGATTTATTTAATTCCTTTTAAATTAATTACCTTAGCCATGTTTGATTTGAAATGATTTAAAATTAATTGGTTTTGATTTGATTGGCTTAGGTGATTAATAAAATTTAGTGATTGAATTACTTAGGAAATTAAATCTGATTCAAATAAATTATGCTAGGCGATTGAAGAGTTGTCTGGACATAATTGGGGGTATGATCACACTTAGGGAAAATAGGTTTTATAGTCAGAGTAGACCAAATCCAGGTGGTTACATTTGCCCCTCTTTGAATAAATGTGCAAGCAACTTATTGATTCAAAGAATTTTTTTGATGTTGACTTTAGAAAGATTGAGAATTTCTCTCATGATTGAACAAAATGCTTGATGAGATCAATCTCACACTTGATTGAACTAAACTGATAGAATTGACTTTGAACTTGATCAAACAAAGGTCAATAAAATATTTTAAAGATACCAATTATAAACTTGGTTGTCATCCAAAGATTGATAATACTGATTCTGAACTTGGTTGTTATCCAAAAGTCAGTATGAAGCTACTAGGAGCTTATCAAGAATATTTTAAAATGATAAAATAAAAGATATCCATCTTATGAGAACCAAATCTTTCTATCCAATAGTTCCGACTTAGTCAAGGAAACTGTCATGCCCCTAGTTGTTTGATAACGAAGTCATTTTTGATGTTGTTTCAAGCAAAAATTTGAATGATGATAGTGTGATCATGCCCCCTCAGGAATGAAATTGAAGGAAAGAATAAAATCCCTTTGTTGAATGATGTATCACTTGCAGTGATTGGTTAGGGAAATAAATAATGGATTAGAAGAAGTGAAGGAATGAAGGTGTGTTAAGAGAAAACACACATTTTAATAAGTTAATCACATTTTTAAAAGGTGAGTTCGATTTCATTCCTGATAGATCAAAGATTCTGGGAATCATGGATTATGTAATTAACTTGGATTTTGAATGAATTAAAAATAGAAATGATTTTGAGCTCAAGTCATTATTTTTTTCTTTCAAATGAATCATGCAATCTCTAAATGCATCTATATGCAGACTCTTAGGACTGTCACTGATTTGCAGATATTGTAACATTTTTATCATCATTGGGCTCTGCTTGGAATGGATACCACATGATAGTACAAAAATACTAATACCCATTAATATTATGAAAGTATGAATACTATGTTTATTGGATGTGATGTCAAAAATAGACTTAGGCACCAAGACATAGAAGCTAGGATAACAAAATAGTCACCTTCCTTTTACTATATCAAAATCTGTGTAAGGTAAGATATTGGACCCGCAATGACCTTGAAAATTCATATCCTTGGGTACATTATGCTCCATATACCTTAGTGAGAATCTGAGTTAGAAAATAGAAAAGGAAACTATTTCAACCTCACCGTAGTTTACACATATTAAAGATTGAGATATATGCGGGTATCCACTCATGGTGGCTACTCTTACCATAAACATCCAAGTTAGGTGAAATTTATAGGATCATTTGGAACAATCACCATATGCAAAAAACAAAGAAAATGTTATGCCCCCTCTTCTTGTGACTCTTTGTCTTTGCACAGACATCATGGAGTAACTCGGAAGACATAACAACTATCAATTGTGAATCAATCAAAGAAAAATTATATCTGCTTAGATGCCCCTAGTTAAAGCATCATCGAAACATAAAAGAGTTATAATCAAACCAAGATCAAACTATTTTTAGGTAGTATGTGAGAAATACTATTGATTCATTTTTCAAGCGTAGTAGAGATTCATCAATCAAAACTTGGAATTCAAGCAATATGTGTTCCATGTCTGTGTATATCCTTGTTCCTATTTGCAATCTAATGTAGGTCTTAGGAACACCATTTTAGGTTAATGCAATGTTGGTACCATCCTTGTTTCATGAAAGTGATAGCTTGATGCAAGCATCAAGATGCATTGTGTCACAAGACAAACCATCCTGTGACAATCTAGCAAATGTAGCCTATCATGTTATCCAAGATGCCCCCAGTGCGGAATGGTTTGTTCCTTAAGACAGAAATGCAGACAAATCCCAAGAAAGGATAAGATTTTTGTAAGGAAACAAAGTCGACTCTTAGCATAGGTGTAATCATGAAGGCATAGTATTAGAAATGTATTGATAGATAGAGCATAGAATACAAATGAAACCCAATTGCCAGGTTTTCACCACTTGGCAAAACTTTCTTTTATTCTTTTTTCTACCAGGATGCCTATTTTACCAGGTTGTCATCAAGGCACTTTTCTCTTTTTCAAATTTTTGAATATTTTTTCTTTTTTAAATTTTTTTGTAGTATCAAGGTGTCTGTTTGCTAGGTTTTCACCAAGGATACCTTTTCTTCAGGAATTTTTCACTATTTTTAGATTTCTTTAGGATCAACTTTTTGATGTTTTTGGTATTTTCTAAATTTTCTTTACACAAGCTCTACTAGCCGAACATCAATCGTAGAACCGCTTCAAATATAGAGTATTGATAGGATCTATAAGAACATCTCCCTCAGGTGTAGCTAGCTGATAAGCTCCAGTCCCAAAAGTAGTAGTGATAACATAAGGTCCCAGCCAGTTAGGTTCAAACTTTCCCTTCTGTTCTCTATTAGGCTGGTTCTTAGGATTCTCCTTTAGGACAAGATCCCCCACCTGAAACTGGCATGGTTTGATCTTTTTATTATATCCTTTGGACATTCATGATTGGTATACTTTTAGATGATCGAACGCCTATTGCCTGCGCTCATCAAGTAAGTCTAAAGAATTCACCCAATCAATGTAGTAATGCTCATCAGTAACAAGACCTTGTAAAGATATTCACAAAGATGGGATTTCAACCTCAATAGGTAGTACTACTTTAGTGCCATAGACTAGGGAAAATGGTGTGGCTCATGTTGGTGTTCTAATGCTTGTTCTGTAGGCCCATAGTGTCAGATTTAGTTGTAAATACTAGTCTCTGCCAGACTTACTCACAGTTCTGTGTAGGATCTTGAGAATATTCTTGTTAGATTCCTCAGCCTATCTATTACCTTGAGGATAATAGATTGAGGAGAAATTTTGAGTGATGTGGAACTGTTCGCAAAGGTCATCAATGTCTTGGTTTTTAAATTGGCCCCCATTGTCTGTTACAATTGAAGAGGGTATCCCATATCTACAGATGATGTAGTTCAATATGAACATAGCCACTTGTTTGCCAATGGATTTGATTAGTGGAGTGGCCTCACTCCACTTTGTGAAATACTCAGTGGTCGTAATGATGAACTTGTGTCCATTTGCATAATTAGGATATATTTGTCCAACCAAGTCAAAGGCCCATTGCTGAAATGGCCAATGTGTTATAAAAGGTATGAGTTCTCCGGTGGGAGCATGGATGAGATTTCTATGTGTCTGAAATTTATGACATGTTTTAAAAAATTGAATAGCATATTTTTCCATTGTAGGCCAGTAATAGCCTACTCTAAGAAATTTCTTTGCTAGTGAAAAGTCGTTTGAATGTGATCCACATACACCTTTATGGACTTTTTTTAATGCATGATCTGACTCTTTGAGTTCTAAACATCTAAGAAGTGTACTGTCAAGAGCTTGTCTATACAAGTTATTAGTTATGAGAACATAATGTGATGTTGTCCTAATTAAGGCTCTCTTTTTAATTTCTCAATAGATCATTGGGAATGGTTTGATTAGTTAGGCAAGCAATGATATTAGCATACCGAGATTGGTCTAGAGTTTTTAAAGCATAGATTACTTGGTATTCAGGGGTATCAAAGGTCGGATAGGTTAATTCTTCCACCAAAAAGTCATAGAGGAATTGATGTTCCTCCAGTTGTAACATGGATGCTAGTGTAGCTGTAGCATCTGTAGCTTTGTTCTCCATTTTGGGTATCTACTGGAATGTGATGAAGACAAAGTACTTTTTTAGGTCATCTACTAGTTGCTTGTAGGGCATCAACTTCTCATCTTTCATCTGATAATCTTGATTGACTTGATTGATAATGAGTTTGGAGTCACCATACACATGTAACTCTAATATCTTCCATTCTATGGCAAGCTTAAGACCATTTACCAATGCCTCGTATTCAAAAATGTTATTTGTGCATGGAAACATTAATTTGTAGGAATTTGGTATCTTATAGCTTTGAGGAGTTATGAATAGACCCCCTACTCCAAAGCCTTGTTACATGAATGAACCATCAAAGTACATCTTCCATGGATACTCAGTGAGGTGCATAATTATTTCATTAGGGAACTCAATCCTTAAAAGTTTGTCATCTTGGAGTGGTGAAGCAGCCAATTGATCTATGAGGACTTGTCCTTTAATAGCCTTCATGTCTACATAGTCAATGTCAAATTCACTCAGAATGAGGACCCACTTTGCTTTACGTCCTGTTAATGTTATTTTTCTTAGGAGATACTTCAAAGGATCTATCTTTGTAATGAGCCTTGTTGTATGTGATAGCATGTAATGTCTCAATTTTTGTGATGCAAAGACAACTGCTAAGCATGCTTTCTCAATAATTCTATAACTAAGTTCATAGGAGACTAGTGTTCTACTGATGTAGTAGATCGCTCTTTCTTTATTAGTTTCATCCTCTTTTACAAGTAATACTCCTAGTGATGTAGTTGTAACTGAAATATACAGGAGTAATGGCTTGCCATGGATGGGTGCCATAAGAATAGGAGGAGTAGCCATGTACTCTTTTAATTCTCTGAAGTTGGCTTCACAATGTTCATCCCATTTCAAGGTGACCCCTTTGTGTAGAAATTTGGTAAAGGTTTGAGCTCTGTCCACAAGTTGTGACATGAACCTCCTAATTGATTGAAGTCTCCCTTGTAATGTCCTCATTTGACTAATTTTGCATGGAGGAGTCATCTCTAGTATATATTTGACTTTGATAGGGTATACCTCAGTTCCTTTTGCTAAGACAATAAATCCTAGGAGCTTACATGATTGGACCCCAAAGGCACACTTCTTTGGATTGAGCCTGAGTTGAAATTGCTCCATTCGATCCAATATCTTTCTTAAGTCATCAATATGAGTATTTCATTCTTTGGACTTAGCTAAGGTGTCATCCATGTAATCCTCCATGTTTTTATGCATCATATCATGGAATATAGTGGTCATTGCTCTTTGATATGTAGCACCTACATTCTTTAACCCAAATGGCATGATTTTCAAGCAAAAGGTGCCTCGTGCACATGTAAAGGCAGTCTTCTCTTGATCTTCAGGAGAAATTTTAATCTGATTGTATCCTAAGAAACCATCCATTAATGAATACATTTTGTAGCCTGATATGAGGTCTATGATCATATCAATATTAGGCAGTGGAAAATCATCCTTAGGACATGCCTTGTTTAAGTCTATGAAGTCTATACATATCCTGATAGATTTATCAGATTTAGACATTGGGACCACATTATAAATCCATCCTGTGTAAGCGACGACTCTGATGAATCTAGCTTTCAACAATTTCTCTAGCTCCACTTTTACTAGTAATGCAAAATGAGGATGCATTTTTCTTAGTTTTTGTTTTACAGGTTTAATCTCGAGAGCTATAGATAAATGGTGCATTATTAATTTAGGATCCAGTCTAGGTGTATCTATGTAAGACCATGCAAATTAGATCTTTTTCTCTTTCAGGAACTCAGTGAACTATGTCTTCTCTTCTTCTGACAAATATTATGCTAGGTGTACTATTTGAGGATCTTCAGTTGTGCCCAAGTGAACTAGTTGCATTGGTTCTATCAGAACTAAAGACCTTTCTTGAAAGTGCTTAGTGAGGATATCAAGAATCTCATCCTTTGGTGCCTCTAAGAGGTTTTCACCACCAGCTATGTATTTTTTTTTTATTATTCTAGAACCTGACACTGCCACAACGTGGTTTTCACCGTCATTTCTCTTTTTCTTTTTATTTTTCATTTTTTGACTAAGAAACTTGATATCCTCCTATGACATGTTCACTCTCCTTGCATTGGTGGAAGAAGGGTAAGGTTTAGAAGTGTAGTCATTAGGGAATTCAAGGATAGGAGTAGGATCCGTATTAGTCCAATCAATTAAGTTTGGGTTTATCGAAGACAAGGAGTCAAACTCTGGGAAGGACAACATTGCATTAGCATCAAGACTATTAACTGACATGACATGTTATCTTAAGTTAATCTCTTTGATGTTTAGATCAATAAGAGTTAGATTGTCATTATTGAAGTCATTGTTAGTTATATGTGGACCAAACTCTAGTGAATCATCAATTGAGTATTCTTCTTCTTCATCTCTTTGTAGGAGGATGCTCCTAGCTTGTCACCTCTGAATTTCTTCTAGACCTAAGAGAACACCAGTTTCTTCATCAATTATTTGGGGAAGGAATTCCTCCTCTACTTCAGGAATATCAACACTATTAGGAGTGGTGTTTGAAGGTTATTGGTGTGCCAATGTAGCTACGAACATGTGAATTACATCTATTTCAATGTCCTTTGTGGCAACAAATAGCTCATCCCACTCATAATTATGAGAGTCAGTTACTTCATCATTAGACCTGTTTAGGAATTTAGCAATAGTTACCTAGTGTACCCTATTAGCCACTTGTAGATCAAAGTGAGGTAAATCAAGGACATGTGGAACTGTGACTAACTACCCCCAATTAGGATGTAAATCTTGTGGTCGAGGTGTGTCTTCGGTAACTATTGTGACCAATGGTACTGCTACATTGTCCTCTGTTGTTTCTTCTACCTCTTGAATAGGAGTCTGTGCTAACAAAGGCATGCAAAGATCTTGTGGTACTTCAAATCTTGGTACATAGTGCTCGCCTTGATATTTGGGATTCTCTGTGCCAACATGTAATAATCTTTTATAGGACCATGGTTCTAGCTCTATTTCTTTTGTTTCATCACTCCCTTTGTCAGAAACTAGACTATCCCTTGATGAAGGGTCTTCAGATTTATTATTGAAGCCTAGCCCTATTTTATCTTTGGTATCCCTGAATTCCATGTGTACAGGTTCAATGAGTCCTTTTCCTTTGTCGCTCAAAGTTCCTTTTCCTTTATATCCCATTTTTTGAGGAGATCATATCCTTTGCCATACTTCTCCAGGGATATTTCCACATGTTTTACCTCAGCTTCCTTTGGTTCTCCCTTGTAGGCCAAGACTGCATGTTATTCTATGTTATCTAAAGAAGATGTGGATGCCTTAACCACGCCAGTTGCTTTGTGGATTTCTAGCATTTGAGATGCAGCAGGTGTGAATGACGAGGAAGCTCTTCCATAGGATCTTGGTGATACTGGAAGTTTTGTCAATGATGGGGTCATGTCTAGCTTGTATTCTCCCATACCTATTTATTCAAGTTTTAAGGTTTTTCCAAAGCTTTTCATAACCATGTCCTTGGTAGTCTCAGGAGCAATCTCATCTGTAGCCTCTTTTTTATGCAGGACCATACTACCTACCTTAATATTGTTGCAAGTGTAATTGGCATCTGTAGGAAATGTCACTTCCACCCCATTATGTGGGAGCTTGATACATTAGTGGAAAGTAAACCACACAATTGGCATTTCATGAATCCAGGGTCTCCCTAACAGTATGTTGTGATCCATGGGTAGATCAAGAACTTGACATATGACATTCCATTCAACTGGCACGAATCTGATGGGTAGAACAATAAGACCTTTAGAGGATCTTTCCTCCTCATCATAAGCTTTGATAGTGATTTTTATTCTAGAGTCAATGGTCTTTTCTAAAAGACCCAATTTTGTGATCAGATTAAGGGTACAAATATTCAATCCTGCTTTCCATCTATCAATACGCGTCTAACACAGGATTTATGAATGAGAAATTAAATATGAAGGGGTTGATTATGTGGATGGGTCAATGATTTATCATCTTCCTTTGAAAAAGAGAGGTAATTTGGCGCTAAGATGTGATTAAGCATCACTTGGAATTTGTCCATATCAAGGTCCTTTGGCACATTTGCGGCGTGTAGGGCTTGTTCAAGGATTTCCTATGCAATGTGGAGATTTTAAGCAACTCAAAAATAGAAATTTTAATAGAGGTTCATTACAATTGATCTATGAGGTTGTACTTTGTTGCAGGAGTAGTAATTGTTTGTTTTGCCACTGTTGGTTTAGGGATAGTGATAATGGGTACTTTGGAAGTTGTTTCTAGTTTTGAAGATGAATTGTGTCCTTTGATCATGACTTATGCTTGACTTTGGGTCATGAAATTAGATTGGGAAGATGTGTCCTTAACACCTTTGATAGTGACTACATTAATTGATTCAGTTTTAATGTCTAGCATGTTGATCACATTATCACTTTTAGAGCCGATGTAGTTCACCTCATTTCCTTTTCCTTTAGATGCTTCCCCTTTCTCATAATTAGGGAACGACTTGTTAAATGTTGTGTGAACTTCATTAGTGGTGTGTCCTTCCACTTTGATCTTGCTTCCTTCAATAAGGTCTTGGATAACATGTTTTAGTTTAAGACGGTTGTTAGACTTATTTCCTTTGTTCTTTTGAAAGATACAATATGAATTGTCATCCCACCACCTCGGTTTGACTTCTGGCTCCCATGGCTTGGAATGTGGGATTGTGAGAACTTTGTTGTCTAATAGTGTTTTCAAAATAGTTTCAAGAGGCTCTCCCAAAGGATTGAATGTTATTTGAGGCTTTGAATTCCATGGCCAACCCTTGCTATTCTCATTGTTTGCTTTAGGTACAGAGGTTGTTACCTTGGCATCTTTGCTTGCTTGCATGCTATTTGTTAGGTTGAACACCTCAAGTTTAGGAATAATATTAGATGCATCAACTACTCCATCCTTAACAAAATTTTGGTTTTTATTCCACCACTTAGGCTTGGAGTTGGAGTTGGTAGATTTGTTTTCACTTTAAAGAGTGATTTCTCCCTTTTTAACCATGACTTCTTTGATACAAATGGCATTTTTTATCATCCTTTCGAAGCTAGGGGAGTCTTGCATTTGCAATGCATAGTTCAACTTAGGTACCGAGTTATTAAAAAAGATTTCCATTTTTCAGATTTGGGAATAGCCCTTGAATATCATGCAAATATTTTCCTCCACCTCTGTAGAAAATGTGTAAAGGATTCGCTAGTCTTTTGTATAGTGTTGCACAGGTCCATCATAGTCACATCATGCTAGATATTATAGGAGTAATATTGGATAAATCATTGAATTACCTCCCTAAAATTTTTTACCTTTGGTGTAAGGTTTGAGAACCACTCCATGGTGTTTCCCCCTAGGCTTCCAGGAAAGAGCCTCATGTTGTATGTAGCTTCATGTATGTATTCTATGCTCAAAGCATAGAATTCTCTTACATGGTCATGTGGGTCAGTTTCTCTCGTATATTTGTCATATTTTGGTCTTGCCATGTTAGGAGGAAACACAATCATAGTAATACTCTTGTCAAAGGGAAATGGATAGATGGAGTCCAAAGAGTATTTTGTCTTGGGTTTATCCTTCTCCTGTTTGAGTGTCACAAGCTCTATTTGCATCAAGGTGAGTTGTTTGGCGAGAATATATATAGGAGTTGACACCTCCTTTTCTTTTAGTTGTTCCACATCATAATCTTTTGGTAACTTTACGCCAGTGGATGCTAGATGGAGAAAGTATTTCTCTTTATCTTTGCCAATCATTTTTTTCCATTATCTTTTGGAACTTATTGCTCTATTTGAGTTTATTGTATTCTTCTTCAGTAATGTCTTCCTCACTGCCTGAATCAAACAAATGATAGTCAAAGTGTGGTTCTTCTTCCTCATCACTATCTTCGTGCTTTTGGTTTTTTTCATTTTCATAGTCCTCAAAAGCCTTACTCCATTCATGAGTGGGTCTTTCCATTTTTGGAGAGTCTAAATTGAATAAGGAACCATGAGATGTTTCTCCTCACTAAAAGTGTAGTGACCTTGGAGGTACTTCTAATTCTTTAGAAGTGTACTTGTTTCATCTAGTGTTAACCATGTATCTGTATCTCAACTTCATCAAAGTTTTTCAATAGTGTCAGGTAGAGTCTCAAATCGTTCAAGTGAGTGTGTCTAGGTGGAAGTATCATTCATGTTTTGGTGGAAGTAAATGATTCTAGCGTCAAAGGGGTAGAATGCCTTCATAGTGAGATGGGAATCAAGTTGTTGTAAAAAGTGGATAAACCACACGTATTGAGACTAATTGTGAGAAATCGACAAGACATGCAAGGTAGACGTCTGAAAAAGTGTTTTGACACAGCAATAGGGAGACCATAAAAAGCAACAGGGACAGACTAAAGGGCCAAAAGGGTATCCAAATCTATTGAGGTTCTCTAAGAAACTAATCTTCAAGTGCCCACTGTCCTAGATGTGAGCTCCTAGATGTGAGCTAGGAAATATAGTATGCGAGCTTCTGATGACCCAAAATGTGAGTTTTAACCCTAGATGTGATGAAGTGCTGACCAGATATGATGCAGGATACCAAATATGAGCCAAGATACTAGATAAGAGCCAATAAATCTAGGATGCGAGTTTCTAATGTCTCTGTCAGATTTTGTCAGTTTTGAAAAATGCATTTTGGAAGGTTGTGAAGTTTGTTTGATCCATGATTGTGTTCAGGGACTTTCTCATGAGTGAAAAACACATGTAGATCAAGGATTGAGTTTTATCGCTTGTTTTAAATGATTTATTTGTTAGTAATATTTAAGACACATCAAGCAGATTTGCATTGTTAGGGGAACAAACACATTCTTATGCCCTATTTTCTAGGTGGAGGATGAAAATTCTTGATCATTGACTTAGGTACACACTCAAATGCTAATCAGAATACAGCCACCACCAAGAACATAATGGCTCCAGTCGTGATGTTGTATTAGCCAACTCCAAATGCAAGTGAGGGAATGATATGATGAGTGTCTTGGGGCAATTACTTTTTGCCTTGCACAAGGATTATCACCCTTTCGGAGATGAATCAGGTAGTTTTGTCCATGAAGTTCATTGTTTATGATGGGGAAATCTGTTTGAAACCGTCTCCCATAGAATTGCACAAGGCAAAATTGAGGCATATAGCCCTATGAGTACTCAAATATGTGTAGTCTCACAAGCAAGATTCAAGCAGCTCTACTCTACACATACCCAAGCATGTTCAAGGAATGATGTTGAAATTTCAAGAACAAAACTGACTCTTTGTTTTGAGGCTTTGGCCTACGAGGAAGAAATTATTTATAGTGACTTGGAAGGGTTGGCGTAAAACCTGTCTTCACTTGGGTCATTCTCAGGATATTTTTTCCTCAACTGATAGGCCCTCTATTGTTTAATAAGCATACAAAGGATTGGCGAGTGTAGGATTTCTAGATTTCTGATTCTTCAAAAGAAGAAGAGCATACTCTCCTAGTCCATGTCATTTTCTCCCAAAAAATGTAAATCAATGTTCATTCCCTCAAGCTATGTTGAGCCCGATTTAGATATTCTTAGTTTTAATGAAAGCACAAGTATTTAGAAGCAAAATTTGATTGTTCAGTTGACCATAGTTCTTAGTGCTTTTCTTGTTCAATTACTGTCCTAAAATGAATAAAGAAAATGTGTTTTTTCATTGAGCCACAAAATTTTAGTGATTTGAGTTGTTCATTTAGTATCCCAAATTGAAATTTAAATTGTGTGTGTGTTTCTCTTGTTCAGTTACTCCACTTTATGTCCAAGTTTTAAATCGATGTTTAATTTTCTAATTTTCCCCTAAAGGAAAAGAGCATACTTATCTAATCGACTTAACAAATGAGAAGAAAATGTGCTTTTAGTTTGAAAGACAGAAACAAAATGGAGGTCAAGATAAGGGGATGAAAACCTGAAAAACCTCAAGTCAGTATTCTCTTTCCTTCTCTTTCATCTCTAATGGCAATTTGAAAACACCAGTTAGGCGGTCCAAAACATCAAAACCACAACTGATCAAAGTGTTAGAGATTAGGCAATGCAGTATGCAAAATCTTTGACCAAATACGATCCTAGAAATACAGGATATGATGTAATATACTAGATACAAGCCTGTGTAACTAGATGCGATAGACTGCTAACCAGATGGGAGCCTGTATTGAAAAATGACTTAGGAAATCTCGGATGCGAGCCTAGATTTCTGCGATGTGAGGGTGTATCCCAGATGCGAGCTTTTAAGGCCAGAAATGAGTCTGTACCTGAAATTTGGGAAGACAAATTAGCAAAAAATGAACTTGAAATGAGACTAAATCCAAAATTAGGTCCCATGGTGGGTGCCAGAAATGTGTGTGTGAAATAGGGCACCTATTACCTGTGACACAACACTTCAATAGATCATTGCGTTAGTGAAAATAGGGTTAGTAAAGCATGTAAATCCACTAAAATAGATCTATTGCTTTCTAACTAGGATGAGTGTGAAAAATAACATAATAGCCCTCAGATTATGCCTTTTTTAGTGACATATAAAATCTAGCATGAAAGATTCAATTAAAACTAAGAAAGATATCCAATAAACATGCATTCTAGCTCCAAAAATCAAGATTATAGCAATGCAAAAATGTGGAAGCTAAGAAGCAATATGAATCTATCTTAATCCTAAGAGCATAACAATGTTTTTCAATTCTAAAATTAAGGGCATTATAAGAATGCATTCAAAAATTAAGGGCCCTTTGAGCTCAAAAAATCATTCTATTTATAGAAGAAATGAGGAGAGAGAGGGGGACAAGGTTCATTAATGGAGGTGTAAAAACCATTAATGAGGTGTAAGAGGCATTAATGCCAAAGGCATTAATAAGGCATGGCTTGAGGAATCTTCATTAATAATGCATTAATGAGAGAATTTAAGAAGAATGGTGAGGGGTGTAAGTCCAAGCTTGAGAAAGTGGACTTAAAGAGAATCAAGATTGAGAAAGTTGACTTTCTCAAGTGGGTTGAGTTCCTAATCACAAAATTAGGAATATGACAACATTAGGAAGTGGGTTAGGATAGGATTAAGATTGGGATTAGATGTAGCATAGGGGGAATAGGTTGGGATGGGTTTGAACCCAGGGTTAAGGTGGTTGAGATAGGTTAGGTTAGGGGTTAAAGGGAATATTAATGAAATGAAATATATTTAATATATTCATTCAAAAATAGGGAAATTAATTATTTAAGTGTTTGATTGCTTTTGATAATTAATTAGGACTATAGCCAATTAATTAGATTAATTTAGGGTAGAAGATAGGGTTTTGCAAGTGATTTAGATATAATAGGGATTTATTTAATTTATTTTGAATTAATTACCTTAGCTAGGTTTGATTTGAAATTATTTAAAATTAATTGGTTTTGATTTGATTGGCTTGGTTGATTAATAAAATGTAGTGATTAAATTAATTAGGAAATTAAATCTGATTCAAATGAGTTATGTCAGGCAATTGAAGAGTTGTCTGGACATAATTGGGGGTATGATCACACTTAGGGAAAATAGGGTCTATAGTCAGAGTAGACAAATCTAGGTGGTTACACATTTTTTTTCAGCCTGTCAAGCAGAACTCATCACATCAATCATTCTTACCATCTGGGTCTCTTGACCGATTTGCAACATCATTATTTTCTCTGTCAGATGTTGATTGATCACCTTTAGATTTTTGATGTTCTCTTCTGATGTATCTGATGCATTACTTGTGTTTGATCTTGAAGACTCAAAGAATTTTGGAATCTCTTCTTCTTGATAATATTTTTCATTGATCTAAGTTACCATACCTTTTCTCTCATCAAACAGCTCTCTCATCTTGATTCTCGCTTCTTTATATTGTTCAATTTCAAGCTTTTTATTCTCAATATTTTATCAAGTTTGTACTTCTCCATTGTATGATCTTTGCTCTTAAGCCTTTAAGCTTTCCAAGAAGAGACTTAGATTTGATAGCAATTGTTGGGATTATTGGGAAGTAGTACTAAGAGGGGAGGGGTGAATCAGTACCTCTAAAACTTTTAACACTTTTCACCTTTCATCATCAGTAATCATTCTTCACTGTATTACTGACCATATCTGATGTAATTTCTTATGTATGTAGTATTAAATCATAAACTTAATTGTATGCAATCATTCATAGAAACATTCATAAAAATAATAAACATATAACACAAGATATAATATCTCAGAAAACTCCTCTTAGGAAGTAAAAACTGCGGTGGGGATGGTACCCATAAAACTTCACTATCTACAGAATGGAAGGGAGCTAGTAAAGTCTTACAATTGATCACTTCTGATGATCTACCTTGTTAGAAGTATTAATGTAGAGACCTGTTAGGATCTAATTTGTTAAGAGATTTTAGCAACACTAATGAAGTGTACACTCGGTTAAGAGATCTATAATAGGACTGTTAAGTCCACCTTCCTTGAAAGGATTTCTTAAGTGTACTACACTTTTTAGAATGAGCACAATATGTTTGACCTAATTTTATGCAATCTATAATTGTTGATCATAGATCCATTAAAGCTCTCAGAATATAAATATCACCTATAGTGATTGATTAATACCTTTCCTACTAGTTGGTAGCTTGTGTTCTTTTGTTGAAACTAAATTGATCCTTTTCTGTCCTTCTGCATGAATTCTCTTGTCTTATCCTTAGATACTCTCAGTGGCTACAATCATCATCAAACAACATGTTCACAATAGATTGAGCATATATTTATACAAGTATTTGACCTATTCTAGAATCACACATTACAAAGTTAACTCTAGATCCAAGGTATACAACCTAACCTTGATCTTTAGTTTACATGTTTTTAAAATAGCTACACTGATAAAAACAATAATAATTACATTGCTTTCTCCACACATAATGGATTTAAAACAAATCAAGAAGATAAATATAAAACTTTAGTGATTTATCTAATGTGGAAAGTCTAATCCACTTATTGTAGGATGTAACTGATTGTCGGTTCTTGATCATCGATGTGAAATGAAACACTGTCGGTGTTCCTTCATTGAACTGATTTTCGAGTTCCCTTTATCTATCAGGTTCCACTCTTTGACTATTCATCAGGTTGCACTATTGGTTACTCGTCAAGTTCCCTTGTCCTTTTTGTCATCAGGTAACACTGAATAGTGTTTGTCAAGATGCTTTGTACTTGATAGTTTTGGTAACCTTGGCGTCGAGTAGTGTTGTGCCTTGTCTGTCGGTGTAGTATAAACTGGTGGTGTTTATCATGTTTTTCCTTGCATATACTAAAGGCAAAAATATAATGTCTTCAGAGATGACATGATGAAATTATGATTATGACATGATGATGATGGAAGAATGGAAGAGGATGATATAGAAGGACAAGATATGATAATGCCTTAATATATACAAGAATTTTTGTGGACAAGATATTGTGGATCTCATTGGAACAAGAAAGAGTTCTTCCTTCCTTTTCTTGGATCTACCATTTTCAACATTCAAGCATTCAAAAGATAATATCATGGGGTAGCAACTAAGGATTGTGAGTTTGGTAGGAATACTTTAGCCTTGGGGGCTTGGTATGCTTTCTTTATGATATTCATATCTATGCATTTCTCTCTAATTTTCAATTCATGATAGGGTTTCAATATAGAGGATTAGATCTTGGCATTATACATTCAAAGATATTTCTAAGAACAACAAAAACATACATTCTATTACATTCGGCTGTTCATGGAGGTGGAAACCACCAAAATAGGGGTTTGATTAAGGCAAAACCCTATAGAGCCACCCCAAAACCCCCTTTTTCAGATATTTACAGGTGCTATTTTGGGAGTTGCAGGTCAGAATTAGACATTCTGGGTCAGAATCAACATTCTATTCTGGGTCAGAATCGATATTTTGTTCTAGGTCAGAATCAAAAATTTTGGGTCAAAGGTGACATTCATTTTTGGGTTAAAATCAGAACTAAGGCAGATCTGGAAAAGATTTATGGGTTTTCTTCAGCTCTACATTTCTGTTCTAGATCCGATTGTATATTTTCCTGAAACTCAACATAGGCATCAGAATAGGGGTATTTCTAGATCTTCTATGATGTGAGGTATGTATTTTACTCCATTATTCTCTGCAAACATTTCCAGCTTTACATTCTTTATTATAACAATTAAACGTAAATGGTTGAATATGGTATAGGGTCTCTTTTATATGTAAATACCCATTATTAAAACCCTATTTAAAAGTCCATCCAATTTACCCCTTTACACTAAAGAACACAAGAAGCTTGGAGCTTTTAGGCAAGTAAAGTATGAGAAAAGGAATCATGAAGACATGAAAAATATTGAAGAAGCTATCGTGGTAATACTAATGCAATATAGATTAACCCCAATAGAGCTAGAAAATAAGATACCAAAAGAGTTGTATAATAAGATTGATGCCAGATGGAAGTATGCACTTAATGCTGGAAAAAAAAAAAAGAGAGAGGTCACTTGTACATACTATTTCTGACCTTGCACTGTATGAGATTCATGAAGCACTACAGAAATATGCAAGAAGATTTGTAGTCAAGGGAAGAGCCATAAGAATCATGAATGGAGATATACTATCTGTGGATAGGGAAACTGATGCAAAGTGGAGAGATATAGTTGGCATATATAATTCTGAGAAACCTTATGTAACAAATAATCAAAGTGAAACCATTATTGATGAGGTAAAGGAAAGCACAAGCCAAGTACATCATATTGAAATAACTATTGACAATGTAGAGGTAATCATTGAAGATGCATCAGAGGATATAGATCCTGCAAAGGAGTTGTCAAAGGATGAATATGTAATGGACTTTCAAGTACCAAAAACCAAGTGTATTGATGTAGATGTTGCACCATTACAAAGTACTGATCCCATATTAATACAAGTACAAAATTATCCTACTGTTCAGATTGGTACTACTAAAGTCGCACAAGATATGGCAACCGAGCCACCAATTGACATAGGTAAAGAGAATGTTGATGAGACAGAGGCTACTGAGACTGAACATAGGAAGGATATTGAGTTGAAACCCCTAATTGATACTGAAGGACAAAAGAATAATACACCACCGACCGACACATCAAATACTCAGAATGTTCAAAAGACACAAGATACACAAAAAGAAATAGTGCAGGAATCAAAACTAAAAGAGAAGGATGTAGAGAAACAAGAAGAAAAAAAAGAGGAAGTTACAGTAGTGGAGAGCATAGTCGATCACCATACCGAGTCAACAGATGCAACAATGGCATCACCTCCCAAATGCTCTACTGGAGAGGGAAAGTTACATGAGAAGAGGAAGAACAAAAAGAGAAAGCACATCATTGATTTGAGTAAGCCAATCATAATACCACCAGGAGACCCAAATATGATGAATCCCAAAGAATTATACATTTATGCAGAGATTGTAGCTCAAAAGGCTGAGTAGGAAAAGCTATTGGAGAAGAAGAAAAAGGTAGACATATTAGAATATGTAAAGGAAGTTTTCCAGGAAATTATTCCTGAAGTTACTATTGATGAATCTGAGCCCCTTCTAGAACAAGTTGGAAATCTAGTCCAACATATAAAAGGAATGAACAAGGACATGACTGAATACATGTTGAAGATTCACAAGGAATCTATGGAGAAGAAATTGATGGAGGGCCTACTACAAAATATTGATATATAAAAGGTAACTCTTTTTGAGTTATGTTCCAAAATTAAAGAACAATTGCAATCCATCATTTCATTGTTTCAAAAATTTTGTATTCTTTCTAAATTTACCAAGGAAATCAAGAATAAGGAGGCAAATACTGAAAAAGAGATGACTAAGAAGCTTAAAGAGCTAACTACCAAGCCTGGAGAATTCCAAACCTATTACTCAAAGATACAAGAATTCATGGGAGTTCAACTCTCATTGAGACAAGAGGAAGATAAGCTAAGATTGGAGTTGCTAGAAATGCAAGCACTATTGATTCCCCATATTCAATCAATGCAGATACATTTGAAGAAAGGAAAAGAACTCACAAGTTTTCCAGGGGTCAGCACCCTAGATACTATAGTTGACCTATCGACAAAAATCAATAAGCACATTGTTATATTAAAGAATCTCTGAGACACTTGAGACATTGTACTGGCCAGGTTACAAAAAAGGTATAAGCACATATTTGATAAATGAGTTTTATTATTGACACTTTTTGTCAAAAAAAAGGGGATAGATAGAGAGTAAGATAATGATAGATAGAGTGTTAGATAAAGAATTCTGAAAATGAAAAAAAGGGAAATAGAGTCATTACTAAATAAATATAGAATAGTATATATGTGAAAACAAAAGGAAAGGAGAAGAAGATTTGTATATATTTAGTATAGAGAGTAACATTCAAGGAGTTACTAATTTTGATGACTTTGATGTTTTTTGTCAAAAATGCTCAACTAATGTCAAAGGGGGAGATTTTTATCTCTATAGGATATTTTTTTGTCATTAGTTAAGTCAAATTCATATTAGTCAGAAGAATCAATCAGTTAAAAGGAGTAAGCTAGTGAAGTCGGTAAAGAACAAAAAGGAGCTAAAGACACTACACTGAGAGTCTATAGTTACCAAACACGAGTGCATATGAAGTACACCAATTTGACCGTTACCGAGTACTAAATTTCATTTAACCGGTCAAAGAGAAGTTACTCTACCGAGTTACTTAATTGATTCTAAATGCGATAAGGATGCATTCAATGAATTGTCACAACATTAATTGTGATTCTAAAATGCATGAAGAATAATTTGTTATAAGATCAATGATCAAGATAATTCAAAGAGGAGATCTGAGGAGAAGATTAAGCGGTTAATGAGAGTTTGTTATTTCCAAGAAAAACACCAAGTACCAAGGTAAAAACAACATAGTCACTAAGTGGAAAAGAAGATCTAACGGTTAAAATAATTCACAGCATACCTAACACATACAATTAAGAGGTATAAAATCTTATATTTAATGGATGATTTATAGAGAAGAACAAAGAGATGATACTGAGATGAGTCTGATATTGTTAGTTAATTTAAAGGAGTTATTTGAAGAATAAAGAAAAGAGCAGAGAGCACCGAGAAGACATTTATCTATAACAGAGAAGATCTGAGAAAGTGTTACAGTTTGAGATTGATGTAACACAATTTCAGAGCACATAGAGTCTGATCAACATTTGTTTCTGATGCAATATAGAAGACATTATTGTTTTGTTAATACTATTGTATTGAGAGCTTTAAATCCTAATACTGGATAGATCCTAACCAAGCATATATTTGTAAATCCTTTATCATGGTACATTTCTAAGTGTAGAGATTGTAAAATCCTCTAACCAGGTAGACCTAACAAGTCTTTTTATACTCTTAACTGGGTAAGCTATCAAAATGGCTAAACATTGTAATCTCTAATCAAGCACCCTTTATATTGTAGTTAGTGAAGGTTGTGGGTGTCATCCCCACCATAGTTTTTTCCTCTAACCAAGGATTTTTACATAAACAAAATCATGGAGTTATGAGTTCTATTTATTGAATGTTTGATGATATGTTTTATAAGATTTACATTATTTTCATTTAAAGTTATTGAATTCGGTAAACAGAAGCAACAGTATATGGTTATAGGTAGTTTCAGTTATAATGTTTTTTGTGGCACAGATTCACCCCTCCCCTCTCAGTCCCAACTTTCCATAGTCATTCCAACAAGGAGTACTAGTAGGTACCCATTCCACATTGTATATGGAGGTAATCCAAGGAAGCAGGACCAGTACTGAAGCAAATGACTTTGTAGCGAACATCAAGAGTGTACATAAGGAAGTGTGAAAGCACATCAACAAGATGAACCAGTAGCATAAGGATATGACAGATCAGGATTAGAGGCATAAGGAGTTCCAATTTGGAGATGAGGTCATGGTGTACTTGAGGAAAGAAAGGTTTCTAGTGGGAGCCTACAACAAACTGAAGATGAAAAAATTTGGTCCCTGTAAGATTCTGAAGAAACATGATTCGGGGAATGCATATTAGGTGGAGTTTCCAGATGGTATAAATAATTCTCCTATTTTCAACATTGTAGATTTAATATTTTATCACGAAGGTGGAACTATGGAGGAACCTATATTGGAGCAATGTAGCATCCCAATTCCTACTTCTGAGAAGGAGGAGATTGAAGCAATCTTGGATAGCCGTGTGAGCAGGAGTACACAAAACAGGCAGTATGAAGGATATTTAGTTAAGTGGAAGGGAGGGCCTGTGAAAGACTCAACATGGTTTCCAAAATTCAAGGTTGAACACTTGGGTTCTCCTCAACTAGCTGAGAAGTGATAGGGTCACTTTTCAAACTACCATCGGTGTCTGATGCGGGAGCATCCAGCGGTGTTAGGACAATCTTGCATCACCCAAAAATATTATTTTTTCTAGTTCATGTTTGATTTTTTGCATTTCTGGATACCCATTTAGGAATGTTTCCAACTCTCAGAATCACACTACTACATTCCTGGGTCAACTTGCTATTTTTTAGGAAGTTGCTACATTTTAGAGAAAATAGGCTATTTTATAGGTGGGTTTGAAAAATAAGGAAGATGAGGACATGAATTTATGGGAATATTTTAAATGTAACATTAAACACTCTAGCAAAAGAATTAGGTAAAAATATTTCATCATTTGAAAGTTATTGCAGTTTTAAGGTTTCAAGAACCTGCCTAAAAATATTTGGAGCTAGGTTTGAGGCACTAAATGACCCCATACGACCTCAAAAATTAGGGGATAATTATAGGCGGTGTGTATAGATATAGAGAACCCAGAGAGATTTCTGAGAGTACAAAAAATTCATCAATCAGAGTCCCAAATCAAAAGTTATGCCTCCTAGAAGTTGGACCACTTTTCGTGAACTACCCTATTTTGAACTTGATGCAAATTTGAATTTCAAATCCTCTATTTGGGTGCCCACCTGCCAAATTTCAAAATGTAAATTTTAATTTATTTCCAAAAATAAAAAAAAAGGTTATTTAAAACCCATCTTTAAGGTGGGAAGCCAGTTTTTGAGAGGAGGTATTGGGACAAGGGGTTTTCTCCAGAATCTAAAAGTATTGTAGCATGTGAGGCATGTAGCTTTTCTTTCTAATTGTAATGTTCATATAAAGAGAATCTTTATTCAGATAATAGAAAGTATTTTTCTTGTTGTTTTCTTCTGTTCTCTCGATCTCTACCCTCATCAATATCTATTGAGTCACAAATTAATAGGCATATGTTGAGTTATGCAAATGTGGAAGAGTGTGACTCTGCCTTCTGGGGTTTCTTCACAAAATTTTAGAAGAAATGAGTAAAAAGTATCAAATTCATAAAGAGATTATAGAAACTTATAAGAAAGATATTACATTTATCATTGATAGAGATAATTGTTACATGGAAGTTGTTGTGCATGGAACTTGTTAGGTTCCCAAGATTCCCTATGAAATTTCCAAATTTATATGGATTGGATATGTAGACCTATTATTATAAAAACTAGTTGATCCAATGAGAGTAGGTTTGGAACCTATGAGGAAATTACTACTAAAATATTTTAGAAGATAAAGCATGATAAAATAGAACAAACAAAAGTAGTGTTCGAAGAAAAATTAGTTGAGTCCTCTTAATGGTGTAGAAAGTCCAAGAGAGTTTCTAGCGAATTTCCTTTTGTCTCCAATATTAGCAAGAAAATAGGTGGATAAAAACTATTTGGGTCATCAAAAAAGAAGGAACAATTTGTGAACATTGATAATGACATTGAAGTGCAATAGGAAGAAAGGGGCATAAAGAGATCAACTAAGAAAGAGAAGAAAAGAAAAGGATGATACATATAAACAAGAAAAATTCCTTTAAAACCTAAAGAAGAGGAAAACCCTTATGGAATTATGAAAAATTTCAATACCATACTCAGTCATGGTAGTTTTCAAAAATTTGTTGAGGCATATCTGATGTTTTTTTTCATATGACCAAGAAGATATTGGCCAAGCTATTATAGTGTATCTATCAAAGTGTGAATTCACATTGGATGACATTATCGGTGAACATGCAAAATATTTTGCATAAAGGTGTTAACTAATAGAATAGTAGAATTTATTAAGCATCAAGAAATACTAAGGGAAAAGGTCATTAATTATTATGGAAGCATATTTTCTGAAGAATAAGAAAAATTTGATGCAAAAAATGATGAGACTATCTTTGAGACTAAGAATAAATAAGAGGGTCAATATTCTTACACACAAAGCTAAATAAGGGAGAGAGAAAGTGTTAAAAGAAGCTAAAGAATCATCTACCTAAATCATTAAAGAAATAAAGGAAGACCTTGATAATATGTCTTTGATAGACACTTCTCCTCCAAAGAAGGATGACAAGTGTAGTGTGATAAATTTTACTAGTGTTTGAAAATATGGCACCTTGGAAGAAAACAAAATACCTGATATACCTAAACTATAGCAACATGCTTCCCCAATGACTTAGATTTTTCCAAATACTTATTGAACTCTTAGTTATAGTTTGAGCCTATTATGTCCACATCATTTCTTAGAAAAGAGATGCCAATGAAAACAAGTCTACTTGGTGATACATTAAAAAATGTTCCTAGATATCCCATCAGTTGTTCATCTTGATGCATCTCTTTACCATGTATAATACTTGAAACTTGCGATGGATTCCTTCAAACATAAGTTAGTTCTCCTAGTGAAGAAAATAAAAGAAGAGGTTGAGAACAAGGTGATTCTCAAGAGGAATATTGAGACAAGTAATCTAAGAAAAAATGTTCACATAAGGCTATAAGAGAATTTGAAGAAGATTAGTGTATGTGTGAATAATGCTACAAGTATATTTAAGTATTGCCTAAAGTGGCCAGATGTGACCAAGTATAGAAAATATCAAATAGAATTAATTGAATCTTAAATATCCAAAATTAACAACACATATGACTTGTACAATTATAGTGATGGCTCTTCCTAGTTACCAGTCAATCAATTTCACTCATAGATAGATCTTTCAAGAGAAGGGAAATAAAATTGAAAGATAGTTTTTCCTATTTTAAGAGGGAATTAATTTGAATATGGTGACACTCTAATTTCTTGAAATGTGTAGAGAAATTTGAGAAGAAGGTACAAAAAGAAAACACTGATAACCTCATAGAAGATCTTTTCTTACAAGTTAAGGGTCAAAATAGAACTGCATCTTCTATTATTTCTTTATGGGAGTCTACTTTTGTCATGCTAGAGTCACGATTTAAGGTATCTTACCTTAAATTTGACTTAATGCTTGAGGATGGTGACTCCTAGTTTTTGTTTCAAGTTTTTTGTGCATTCCCTAAGGGGGGTTGATAATATATGGGGGAGTACTTGCATATTTTATTAAGATATAAGTTTTTGAGAGAAGATATTTTTTTATATTTAGTTCATGCTTTGAGGTTATCCTTTATCCTTTATGTCAAAGGGGGGGAATTTTTGATTATGTAGGGAACTCATAAGTGTTTCCATCAATTACAAAGGGGGATAATATTATACACATGAATGTTTTATTGTCATCTATGTCAAACTTGTTGTCCATCATTATCATTGTTGATTGTGTATGCTCCAAAAGTTGCATACAATCTTGCAATCCTACAAGCATAATATTGCAATCATAATCTTAGAATTGTGCAATATTTTCTTCTTGATAAATGTAGCAATTATTTTCTTGTTTCCCTCCTTGTGAAAGGTGTTTTTGTCTTTTTGTTTGATCTTGGAGGTGCTTGTGTTGAAAATTTCAACATGGCTCCGTAACTTCATGGTGTAGAGGCACCTATCCATTGAAATGACCTATAAGGTCATATTTAATTTTTAACTATTTTTGATGTTTATTTTATGATTTTTAAGGATATAAAGTCCAAGGGTGTCAAAAACAACTCATTTGTAAGGCTTGGAAAGCCATTTTCTACCAAGAGACCTAGAAGGTCCTCATATGGTCAAAGTTGGTAAAAGGGTAAAAAATATCCAAGTAAAGGTTTGGAAGTTTGTAATTGGTCAAATAATTTCCATTTCATCATGTTAAATCTTTCCATGAGTTCTATGGTCAAGGTTGGTAGTAAATTGTCAAAAAAATGTTAAAAATTGTAAAAGTTGCCACATTGCAACTTCACAAAATTTGTAAAAATGAAGCAAAGAATGTGTCCATCAGTTAAAAAGGTGGTTGTAACTATCTAAGGAGGTTATCAATGGTTTATAAGACCATGTTTTATTGATATCTAGGAAGTAGACAGGTTGGGGTAAGGTTTTGGCAAGAGAATACCAATTAGCCCCAACTATCATACAAGTTTGTACAAATATGCTAAGGTTGCAGAGCCTTAATGGCTCATAAAATAAATAAATTTATTTATTTATTTGATTTAGGAAGTTATTTTAATGAAATAGCTATCTTTTGAATCAATTTTCATTAATTTGATGAAGTGTTGTTGGAGATATGATGGATTTTGTAAAAATAGTTAAAATCCTCAATAAGGGTAATAAGTGATTTTTAAAATTGCACAATGTCTAATAGAATCGATGAAATGGAATAATATTTGGTGAAATGGTTGATTATAATGTGTTTTTGAATCAAACTAGAAGAGAATTTGATGGTGGTTTTCTAATGAAAAGGTGATGCCCTAGCACTGACAAAATAATGTCTTAGATTTGTAAAAATCTGGTTTCCTTGTATTGCAGAGCTTTGTACTCTTTTCTATGCAAGTTTTATGGTCGAAATGTCATATGGGTGGAAATAATATTGATTATAATTTAATTTTATTCAATTTTAATTGATTTTCATGGAGAAATGAGTAAGTTGTGACCACTTTTGTAAAAATAGCATGTTGAGAAAATGGTTTCTAGAATCCGCAGTTAGAAAATGTATTGGTAAAACTATGTATGGTAGAGTACATACTTGACACTTGGTATATGGATAGATTAGAATATTGTGAAAAACTTTACTTGTTTCTATAAAAATTCATCTTATGATTTGAGGGGTCAAATAAACCAATTTCTAAAGACTATCCTATCAGTTGCTATGTGAGTCCCTGTCACTGTTGCTATAAGAAGATGAAAAAAATCTATTATATGATTTTTTTATGTTCTTGGTGACCATGTATGATCATTTCATGTCACATTTATCATTCCAAAATTATTCAAGTTGTTGTCTTATAGAGTTGAAGTTCTAAATCAAGTTTGGTTTATAGCCCTTTGTTGGGAAATGTGCCCATTTGGCATTAGAATATTTCCAAGTTTTGCGTGAACCCTTATCTCTATATCAAATTGATATTAGAGATAGAAGATCTTAAGTTTGTTGATAGACCACCGAAGGAGGAAATTGATACTAGGACCTAGCCAAAAGATTTGATATTTTATGTCACTAATTTATTTTGGTTGGAGGTGTTTATTCCATCTAAGCTGCAAGGAGGTTTCTGAGGTTGTGTTGGTAGACAAGAGGAGTTCTGTCATGACCATTATCCAATAGAGATTAAGATCATTCTCCAATAGAGATTAAGCTGGGTGATATAAGATACATGGCATGTGGAGAGTGAGGCATCTTCCAGGATATTTTTTTGGGTGAGATGGCTGGTTTTTTTTTTGGTGTGGTGAAGCAGGAAGAGAGGTGGACATCTAACTGAAAAGGAACTTGAAGTTGTAGCCGTTGAAGCACTCCACTGATAGGAGTATATGAGAAGGTTAAGAATATAGGGTAGTTGCAAGGACAATCCTCTATCCTTCTAAATGAGAACCTAATGGAAAGATAAAGATAATGGTAGGAGGAAAAGTTGAAGATGAAGTCACCAATGCAAGGATAAATAAGTTTTAGCCCAAGATAGAGCATTTAATGTAGGTTGTTGTTCTATGTTTCCAAGGGACTTGAAAATTTTTCAAGGGTGATTGTATGGTGCAGAGGCACCTAGCCATTAAAATTACGTATAAGGTCATTTAATTTGTAATAATTTGTGATGTTTCTTTTATGATTTGTAAGGACATAAAGTCCATGGGTGTAAAAATAACTCATTTGTAAGGCTTGGAAAGTCATTTTGTACCAAGAGACTTAGAAGGTCCTAATAAGGTCAAAGTTGGTCAAAAGGTTAAAAATAGCTAGGAAAAGGTTTCAAAGGTTTTAATTGGTCAAATAATTTCCATTTAATAATGTTAAAAGTGTCCATGATTGCTATGGTGAAGGTTGATAGTAAATTGTCAAAAAATCTAAAAAAGTGCCAAAGTTGCAACATTGCAACTTTGCAAATGGTGCAAAAATGAAGCAAAGAAACTTTCCATCGGTTAAAAAGGTGGTTTTAACTGTCCAAGGATGTTATAAATGGTTTATAAGACCATGTTTTGTTGAGATCTAGGGAGTAGACTAGTTGGGGGAAGGTTTTGGCAAGAGAACCAATAAGCCCCAACTGTCATACAAGTTTTTGCAGATCTGTAGAGGTTGTAGAGACTTAATGGCTCATCAAATGTTGTAATTTCATTATGTATTTGATTTAGGAAGTTATTTTAATGAAGTACATTTATTTTGAATCCATTTTAATCAACTTTCATGAAGTTTTCTTGGAGATATGATGGATTTTGTAAAAATAGTTAAAACCCTCAATGAGGGTAATCAGTGAGTTTTAAAATTGTATAACTTCTAATTGAACTGATGGAGCAACCCAAAATTTGGTGAAATGGTTGATTCTAAGTTTTTTTTGAATTCTTCAAAGTGGTAGAGCTTTTTATGGTTGTTTGATAATGAAAATGTGACTCCCTAGCACTAACAAAATAGTGTCTCAAATTGGTAAAACTCTGGTTTCCTTGTGTTGTAAAGCTTTATACTCTTTTGTATGGAGGTATTATAGTGAAAATGTCACATGGTTGGAAATATTGATTCTACTTTAATTTTATTCAAGTTTGATTTATTTTCATGCAGAATGAGTAAGTTGTGACCACTTTTGTAAAGACAATTGTTCAGAAAATGGTTTCCAGAACCTGCAGTTAGAAAATATGTTGGTACAACTATGTATGGTCAAGTAAGGACCTAAAACTTGTTGTGCAGATATATTATAATGTTGTGAAAAAATTCCCTTCTTCCCATAAAAAATCATCTTATGATTTGAGGGGTCAAATAAACCAATCTATTATATGATTTATTTATGTTCTTGGTGACCATGTATGGTCTTTTCATGTCACATTTATTATTCTAAAATTTTATCAAGGTGTTGTCTTATAGATTTTGAAGTTCTAAATCAAGTTTCATTTGTAGCCCTTGTTGGGAAATGTGCCCATTTGGCATTAGAATGTTTCCAAGTTTTGTGTGAACCTTTATGTCTACATCACTTCAACATGGTATTAAAGCACTGAAGTAGTTCAATAGTGTACAATCATTGGGGCATTACTGTATTACCAATAGTGTACAATTGTTGGGTTATTTATGCATATTGGTTCAACTTTTAAAAAAAATTGGTGGTAACATTGAATAGTTAACAAAGAGATAGAGAATATGTATCAAAAATAACTCAAAATGGCCACATTAATAGATATTGTCATGTTCATCATAGCCACCCATAAGACAAAATAATAGGTATAAGCATTTAATTCACATGTAGAGAAGACAAAAAAAATCAAATTTAGATGTACATAAGGAGCTTAAGGTGCACAAAGTTAGCTATAATGTCTAATGTACCCTGTTAGCTCTTCTTCTTGTAGAATCAGTATATATCAATAAATGCTTGACTCTTTAATTCCCAATTTGGATTCTTATAGGGAAAAGGATAATTAACAAGGATGTACATCCGTCTTCACTTTGGGCTCCACAAACCCAGGTGGGTGCACCTTCAGCAGAGTATTACCTTTTAGTAATTTTAACAGTGGATTAAGGATTCATGATCCTTCTTCTTATTAAGCCACTAGGCTTAGGAAGGCTAACCTATTGATTCCCTCTTCAAGGAATTGTTAAAGTGAATTGTAATGAATACAATTAGCTAGACATGTATTTGAGATAACAGAAATGTAAAGATTGATTAATATTGGATTGATGATAACAACCACTTGTCAGCATTTTGGCCAGTGCCTAATCATGGGTCATAGAGTCAGAATAAAACATACATCCATTAGGGATAATTAATGGAAATACAAATAAACCTTAGATGGAATGCCTTACAAACTATCCTCTCATCCTCACACCCCTGTATCAAATTCCTGCATAAACCCTAACCCTCTGCAATTATCTGCAAGATTTAAACTCTCCTTGAAAGAAACTCACAAGCAATGACATGGCTACCTTATAACCAGTATACTCAAAATGCCTTACAAATTGAACATACAAGAACTAAGAGAAATTGAACATACAAGAACTAAGAGAAAATGCAAAAAGACATCACTGGTATCAAAATGGAGATTCCATGGTATTTTATTAATATAAGCCTGATATCAGTACATTCAAAAGACTCAAACCAAAGCTTAGACACAATTCAGAAGTTTCCTTTGCAGTTTTTTATTTTACCATCCCCTTTAAAATCTTACACCTTGCTATTTATAGATAGCCCTCATCATCTTGGAATCCTTTTGAAAAATAAGGATGCAACAAGCTTCGGATGACTAGGCTATAGGAAAAAATTACATGTTACAGATGAGACAAAAATCAGGCGGAGGGAATAAAAATTCCTTGTTACAAGTTATGTGATCCTTTGTCCTACGACCACCTGAATGCTTGGAACTACTCTGAGGTTGTTGGGTCCTTATAATCTAGAATTGTGCTCTTTATTGAAGCAAAATCCTTAATCTTTTCTTTACTCAAACAACTTGGCTTCACTGGTGCTTGCTGTCATTCTTATATTACTGCCTCATGCTACTGGAGTGACTACACCATACTTGCTTACCCAGGTGGTGAACACTTCATCACGTGGCCAACTAAATCTGAGAACCTCATCTCTCTGGCTATTGAAATCCTCCCAATCAACATTGCCTTCTCAATCTTTGATTCCCACGATTCAAAAAATATCTTGGCTTTGTTGAGAATATCAATGGTTAACACAAACCAGCCTGTATTTTCCAATGTAATAATACTTTTAGTCCTGCTGGTTAGTGCTTCATTCAGTTGCCTTAGCCATAGGGCTTCATTCTTTATGTTCCCATCTTGTTTGAACATATTGGGAAACATGTCATATCTATCCCTAGAGAATTCTCCTCTCAAATTTTCTATCCTTTTGATGACCATGTTCCTTTTGGTGTCCAAGTTAATCATCAATTTAAGACATTTGTGGGTTCTTGTCAAAATGATGTCAATATTGTTTTGTTCCTTTGAGAGGGAGTAAAAATACTTTACATGGGTTTCCTTCCCCTTCCAATTATCAATTATCAAATCCCATTCCTCCTTACCCTCATCATGATTACTTATGATGCTAGCAATCTTCTTTCCCAATAAATAAAGATTAGCAAGGTTAACCTCACTAGCACATCTCTTAAGGTTGGAAAATATCTGGTCAAAATGTCTTTATTTTACTAATTCCTCAGCTTCTTTATATGCAGGGGAGTCTTCAAGATCCTCCTTTCCTTCTTTCTCCAACCTTGATCTTTCACTAATCAACCTGTTCTTTTCAGCTTCTAATTCTGCTCTCTTAACATCAATTGCATCTTGGGTAGTAGGACTTAAAGGAACAGGGGATGGGGGATAAGTCACAAATGGAATAGATGAGGAAGGTTGGTCAGGTCCCTGATTAATCATCATTTGGGGCATTAACTGAACTGTATACTTCCCTTCTAGAATGGCTATCCTATTATCCTTTTGTAGGGACTTAACCCTTTCATCATTATAGGCCTTCAATACAATTTCATATTTCTTATTTAGGCTATCATAAGCCTCCTTTTCTTTCTTAGCCACCCTCATGCTCAAATTAGTTGTTTGAAGGGATAAGTGTGCTACCTTTATTCTTGAGGTGTCAACAACTCTCTTGATAATGAGGCTTCCTGCATCCTCAATCTTATCATCCTCCTTCATCCTTCTTTTGTCTTTCTTTTTCAATGACCAGATTGCCAAAGCTGCATGGTCTTCACTAAACTGGGCACCAATTGATGTCCCAACAGTGCTCAGTGGTTTTGATTCCTTCTGGACAACATAAAAAACTACTGCATCAGTTAAGTCCCGCTGGGGTAGGATGAGGACTCCCTATTTCCTAACCAACTCTCTACCCTCTTCAGGGGTGATCTTATCAAATTTAGATACCAGCTCCTGCTTAACTTCCTTCTCTATATCATCTTTAGAAGAGTTGGGCTGAGCTTCCTATAAATTTTGGCATTTATTATTGAATTCATCAATGTGAATTCTCCACAGAAACTAGATGAATGCTCTAGCCTTGAAAAAATTTTCATCTGGAAAAAACTCTTCACTGGCTTGCTTAGTCACAGGGTCTAATTTCTTACTTGTGAATTCTTCCATTGTGAGGTCAACATTCATATGCCTAGGTGCCTCTAGCATCCCTTCTTGTAACTCATGGTAGTGACAAAAACTTCTCTAGTACTCCTCATTTGAACCAATTTCTCTGCAATGGCTTGATCATCAAAATGCATGGGGGACTGGGTGGGAGAATACAATTCACTCTCTTTCTCTTTTACTTCCATTTTTTGTCTCTTGGGAAAGGGATATTTTTGAGCAATAACACTTGCTGGCCTCTTTCCTTTATGCTAAGAAGGTTTATCAATTTTGGGCATGATAGTAGTGTATCCCCTCCTCTTGTATACTACATAATCCCCTCATGGGATTACTCTTCCTTGCTGAAGTTTACTCAAAATAGCATGAGCCTTCTCTGACTTAGCTTCCATTATCCTCTATTTCTTCTCATTTAATGTATGCATTATTCCCTCAAATAAAGTCATCAAAGACTCAATTTTATTGGACCATGGGAAAAACTCCTTGAGGGGATCATAAGACTTATCAAAATTGTGCACAAAGTCTAAGGACTTCTTGTACACTAGCCATTTCTCTTTCCTAACCTCCTGGTCACCTAGATCAAAAATATTTCTAATGATGTCCTCAGGGTAATTAAACTGATGCTCTAATATCAATCATTTGGTCCTTTTTCTAAACATACCCATTATAAAATCCTCATTATCTGCACACCTAGATATAGATGTTGCTAAGTGATAAGGCTCAAAATACTTATCAAAATGTGTCCACCCCCCTTTTGTTATGATGAAACGATGGGCTCTGGTGAGGGTAGGGAAAATTCTTCCCTTCATTTTGCCTGCTAGGGATTCCTCATGTAGTCCACCCAATTGTCTAATAATCTTTGCTATCCCAATATTTAGAGGGACTCTGTAGGGCAGCACATTAGGGGTTCCCCTGAATCCATAAACCCTAATCACTGTAGAAATAGGGTATAAAATTAAATCTCCCCAATTATGGGCAATCTTTAGCTCTAGGGAAAACTCCATGGGTCTTAGTAATTTCATCATGTCTGCATGGATTCTAGCATTCTGATTACACAATAATGACTTGAGCCTGGTGGCAAAAACCCTATCAAAGTAAACATAACTAGCCTCTTTTCTATCCCATGATAGATCAGCACTCCACATCTAAACAAGAAAATCCTCATCTCCTTGGGACTTAGTCAATTCCATCTCTTCTTCAAAGAAATCAACATTGTTGGACAAGAACATGTGCATCATAAGGGAATACCATCCCATTTGTTTAAGTATATTGTCATCCTAGATTCTTGCCAAACCTTCATGCATTTGTTGGGCAATGTAAGATGCAACGTCAAATACTACTGACAGGTGGGGATGCAGAATCTGAACCACCATGAGCATTGTGTGGATAGGCATTGTTACATCTTCATATTCTTTCAAAACCTGGCATAGGGCACTGTACATTTTCCTGGCTTTGCCATTAAAGAAGTCCAATTTAAATGGTTCTGGGGTTCTGGGCCCTACTACAACCAAGTCAACTATTTTTTTGAAGTATCCCTTTAAAGCCTCATCTCTGTAATACTCTCTCTGAGTTTGGTATACTTCCTTAAAGTATTCAAATTCAATATCATCCATATGTACTGAGGTGTCACTCAACTTGAAAATTCTTCTATTCTTGTCAGCTGAAACAGTCAACAACACATTTCCTTGGGTATCCCTAACAACCCTAGACACCTTGTCATAAGTGTTTGCAATTAGAGTGAACAAATTAGTATCCATAAACACCCCAGGTGCTATCAACTTTCCCACATCTAAGTCCCAAATGTTACCATCTAGGGTAGGGGCATTCCTTTGGATATAAGTTGTTCTAAATAGAGTAAGACCATTAAAACTAGTTTTAACATCCCATGCCCATCTACCAAAATCATACAAGCCTTCTCCAATTTTGAAATAGGGATGCGATGGAACTATTCTCTTTATTTGATTAGCATCTCCTGTGGATCCTTTTAGTTGTTGCAACAAATCCTCCCTAACATTTCTATTTTGGTAATCTACTTCTCCAGAAATTTCAATCCTAGGGGCCATTCTGAATCTAGGGCTTTTTCAATATGAATTCATATTTTGAGACAAGAATTCTAAAAACCCTTTTGAATTGAAAATCTTACTAAGAACCAGAATGTTGGTGAATTAGAAAAGCTTACCCATTCTACAAAGTTATCTCATGGAGCTTATTATCTCTACAATTTTTTTTTATGCTCGAATGACTTTGGTGAATTATTGTGACTTCAAGTCGACTTAACCAATTTTACGACTTCAATCAAATCAGTCATTCGAATTGAATTCAAGTGGAGTAGCCATATGTTCTACAATCAATTTGCAAGCTTCAATTTCATGACTTAACAGCTCTCTATAACTCATTTTGACAACTTTGAATTTAAGTCATAGATATTGATTATCATTTTCTTCATTTGACAGCTATCTTATTTTCCTGGAAACAACTGTTTATCTAGGACACATGTCAACACCACTTAATTGCTTACTCTTTAGATTTTGAGCACTTTACCTTTAAATGTTTAAGCAGACCATCAAATTCTTTTATACTTGCAACCTTATCAACATGACTTAAGCGCCATACAAGACCCACCTTTTTTGCCATGCGTCGCTCAAACTTAATCGCTTACCCATTAGATTTCGTTCACTTTTCCCCTAGGTGATTAATCCAACCATTGATCTTTCTCATAGATGCTGCTCCTTTAACTCCACCTTTACAACCTCAGCTGGCCCCACTAGGACATGCATCGCTATCACTTAATGGCTTACTCTTTATATTTTTTTCACTTTATAGTTAAGCCATTAAGCTAACCGTTGGATGGAAAACAATTTAACTGATCTTTAATTATCACCAACTCTGAGTATCCGGGTCCACCAGTTGCTAGATGTCAACACTGCTTAATGGCTTCTCTGATAGATGTTGAGCATTTTGGGTATAAGCAATTACACTCACCATTAGATCTTTTTGAACTTTAGTCACCTTTATGTTGTCTGTGATCGGACCCACACTACTTCATAGGATACGCGTCGGCACCACTTAATCACTTATCCATTACATGTTGTGCATTTTTCCTTTAAACGTTTAAGCGGACTGTCGATTATTTCATAACTTTTCCACTGTTTGACTAAGAACCTTTATGACTTTCGGCCCCACCAAGGACACGCGACACCATGGCCTAATAGCTTAACCAATATATGTCGATTGGTTTTGGACTAAGCTATTAAGTGGGCTATCCGATCAAAAAACATTTTGCTCACCACATAAGATAATGAAATAAAAGGATTTTCTCAGTGACATAACTTAGGAAATATTAAAGTGGTTAGGATAACACAACTTTATAACACAACCCTTTTAACATGAACACATGACTTATGAAAACTTAAGTGACTAAAAAAGCAACGCGAAAATAGAACCCACCAAGACACTTAGGGTATTTAGATTCAAATTTGAATAGGGTTATAACATAGACTTGAGGGTTCAGACATTTTTTAGCATTTTCAACTAGGTCAAGGGTAAGAGCAGATTTTGCAGAGGCATGAGAATAATTTTAACCATGATTTTAAAACCTTGGAAACCATAAATGACAGGGGACCTCAAGAAATTTACAAGGCATATTTCAAACATGAAATAACACTAGCAGTGGCTCTCTCTGAGGATATTTAAATGCTAGGTTATAAAAAGAACCATAGATCTATGGGGAAGCAGACCACAACTAGAATAACCTAAAACTAGAAACAAACACACAATAGAAAGGAAACACACCTATACATATAATACATACTACTGTACATGGAAAAGAGAGGTTAATTAAAGAAATGTTTTAGGAATTGTCCATGCACTGGCAATTCCTCTTCTTCATCATCCAGACTCTTGAGGAAATAAGAGTCTTTTCCAAAGATCTAGGATATAACAAAAGGCCCTATCCATAATGATTCAAACTTCTTGTGTTTACCTTTATCTTCAGCTCTGGTATTCCATTGCAGTACAAAATCACCAGGCTGAAACTTTCTCTCATCTGCCCTTCTATCAACAAGATACTTCCTTTTTTGTTGCAATTTGATGTTTTCTCTTTCTGGCTTTCTCTCCTTATTTCATCCAATTCTACCAACTGAACCATCCTTTCTTCCATAGGTTTAGAAACTTCCATCTCTTCATTTTGGATAAACTTGTAAATTAGGAGCAAGTTGTTGATAGGCATTCTTGACTGAACACCATAAACCAACTCAAAGGGAGATTTTCTAGTGGCCTTCTTAACAATGATCCTATCATCCCAAAGGGCAAGTTTCAATTTAAAATTCCAAGCTCTCTTATTTCCTTCCAAGGTCTTTTTTAAGATTTGTAAAATACTCTTATTACTGGATTCTGCTTGACCATTGGCTTGAGGGTGGTATGGGGATGAATAAGACATAACAATTCCCATATCAGAGAAAAATTCAGTGAATTCTTCAGACCTAAAGCACATGGAATTATCCATTACCAATTTAAGGGGAACACCAAATCTTGTAATTAAATTATCCATCAAAAAGTCAATAACCAGAGTGCTTGTTGCTCTCTTAGTTGGGATTGCCTCTACCCATTTTGTAAAATATTTAGTTATTAGCAGAATCCAACTATGCCCTCCACTTGATTTCTCAGCAAACTCTCCTATAAAGTCCATTCCCCACATAGCAAAGGGAGCCTCCGCTACTACAGGGTTTAACAATAATGCTCCTGAATACTTCATCTTTCTTGAGAATATTTGGCATGGCTCACATTTCCTAAAAAAAGTGTAAGCATCTTGAAACAAACAAGGCCAATAATATCTAGCCCTTAGAATTTTATGAGCTGTTGACCTAGCAGAATAGTGCCCTCCACACATTCCAGCATGCATTTATTTCAATACCTTCTCTAAATGACCTTTGTCAAGGCATAATAATAAGATCCCATCTCTGTTTTTCCAGAACAAATCACCATGTAACAAAACATATTTCTGAGGTTGGAATCTCAAGCTCCTCCTTTGGTTGTCATTCAAGTTATCTGGGCATTTAGTATTTTTCAAAAGTATACAATATTGGCATACCAAGGTTGTATTTCAATACTTGTCAAGTTGTTCTCATTTGCACCAACACTGTTAACTTGGACTAAATCCAAATTTTCTTCTTTCATTAGCTTAGCTAATTCTAATCCCCTCACCATCTTAGTGATATGGATTTCTATGTCAAACTCTTGAACTTTGTTTATCCATTTACATCTTTTTCCTATTAATTCATTTTGAACAAAGATGCCTTTGACAACAACATGAGGAACATAGGAATTTACCTTTGCACATACCAGATAAGGCCTGAAAGCCTTGACTACCTTCACCAAAGCATAAGCTTGTTTCTCCATCAACTGATAATTTAATTCAGCTAACTGTAATGATTTGCTAAAAAATGCAATGGGATGTTCAAATCCTTCACCATCCTTTTGCAAAAAGACTGCTGCAATAGTATGAAATGAAGCAAAGGTAAACAAAGAAAAGGGATTTGTGTAATTAGGGGATACAAGGACTGGTGCTTCTTGAATAGATTGTTTTAGTTTTTCAAAGGCTAACTGAGCCTCTTGGTCCCATTCAAAGTTTACACTTTTTTTCAGCAATTTGACAATAGGTTTAACCAATTCTGAAAAGTTGGCAATAAATCTCCTAACAAAATTAATATGCCCTAGAAATGATTGTAAAAATTTTAAGTTCTTGGGAGAAAGTACCTTTTGGATGGCTTCAACTCTTTAAGGATCTATCCTTACCCCTTCTTTTGATACTGTATGTCCCAGAAGTTTTTCCTCAGTAACAACAAAATGACACTTTTTTGGGTTTAAAGATACCCCATATTCTAGTGCCCTTATCATCACCTTTTCCAAGTAATTATAATGATCCTCTACTCTTTTTGAGGAACTTTTCAAATCATCTTGGTATACTACCATCAGAACATCTATAAGGTCTTTGAAAGCTACATCCATAGCTCTTTGAAAAGTTGCACTAGCATTTTTCAAACCAAATGGCATTCGAGCATACACATAAGTGCCCCAAGGGGTAGTAAATGTTGTTTTGAATTGCTTATATTCTTTAAATAGCACCTGATTGTACCCTAAGAATCCATCCATCATAGATAACAAATCACACCCAGTGACCTTATGCAACATAGCCTCCATGTAAGGTAGTCCATAGTTATCCTTCAATGAGGCTACATTCAAATTTCTGAAATCAACACACAACCTTATATCCCCATTTTTCTTTCTTACTAGGACTAAGTTAGAGACCCAATATGAATGTCTAATAGGCTTGATTATGCCTGCATCTCTTAGCTTCATTAATTCTACCTGCATTTTGGTAGCCATCAATGGATTGATTGGCCTCTGTTTTTGTCTGAATGGTTTAATGCCTTCTTTCAAAGGGATATCATGTTGAAATAAATCTTCTCTATAGGCTTTAAAATCCTCATAGGACCATGCAAATACATGTTTGTATTTCTTCAGCAATTTTATCAAATTTTTTCTTACATTGTTGTCCAATTTTTTACCAATGTAGACTAATTGGGGAGATGTTTCAGACCCCAAATTAATTTCCTCTAAATCTCCCACCTTGGCATTGGACTTCTGAGTCATATAATTTTCATTTATGCTAAACATGCCTTCCAATTCAACCAACCCCTTGGGAATGTGATTAATATCCAATTGGATGACTTCTTGATCAAAAATATACTCCTTATTGTCCACAATTGATACTAAATATTCACAATCAATCTTCTGACTGTCATATTGGTCTACATGCTGGATAAACCTAAGAATATCATCATCATCCTCAAAAAATCACCAATTATGAATATTGTCAAGAACTATAGACCTACTTTTTATCTTAACCATAGACATGCCAGTAAGAGTAGCATCATTATTTCTTAGGGCAACATTTGCCAGGAAATTTGCCATTATATTATTGGATCTCTCTACCCATAAGATATTGAAAGCGTCAAAGAATTCTATCCTATCCCAGACAGTATACTTATATAATTTTAATATATCATCCCTAGCAGCATAATGCTCCCTAATCTGAGATATAATCAACTAGGAATCCCCATGGACTTTTAAACACTTAATACCATGTTTGATAGCAATATCCATTCCTAAGATCAAAGCTTCATACTCGGCAGTATTTTTTGTGTATTGGAAAGTCAGCAGGAATGAGTATTTGAATGTGATACTTGATGGGGAAATAAACAAAACTCCTGCTCCAGATCCTTCCTTTGAGCACCCTCCATAAAAGTACATTTGCCATAACCCATTTTATTGCAACAACAATTCATGCATAATTGGGTCAGTGTTCTTTATTTGTGGATTAACCTTTTTAACAATAAAATTTTCCATATCAACATTTATGCAATAGTTTAATTGCTCAAGTGGAACTGCCTCCACCATAACACATGACCAGAGTTCCCTATACAACTTTACCTCATGTCCCTTTACAGGGATGGTTTCATAGGATAAATCCAATTGCATCTTTCCTACTACTGCTATTGCCCATTGCCTTGATAGAAGCATACCATAATATGGTTTAGTATCCACTACCACTATGTCCATTCTGTAAGTTTCTTTAGGCAAAGCAGCAATTTTCACCTTAATGTCCTGCAATGTTCCTATCACAGCAACTTCCCTGTTATCCATAGCATAACAGCTTCCAGTAGATGTAGTGACCTGGAGGCCTAATTCCTTCATCACATGATAAGACATCACATTTTTTGCTGCTCTAGAATCAATCATGCAATTTTTTACCAAGAAACTATTTACCATTAAAGTGACATAGAATGGATCAACAGTTAGTGGTTCTTGAGTTATTATATTTCCAATGCAAATATTAGAAAATTCCTTGCTCTTTCCTTTTCCTTTCATTAGTGGGACATCCTTTCTGGTATCACTTGATGTCAAAGGTATTTCCTCATGGTCGGGAACAGATACATCATCTATCCCTTTTAACAGTGCCAAAGCAGCTTCTTTATGCTCTTTTATTTTCAGCATTTCCATGAGTGGGACTGAGACTTTCATTTGGGTCAGAGAATGTTTCATGTCAAAGAGAGGCAATTCAGGGGACATATCATTTATCATTTTTATCTTCTTGGATTTCTCATTAGGTAATGATTACTCTCTTGCTTCTTCATTTCTAGCATGATCAAAAGAATACCCTTCTTATTTTTCAAGCTTTTCACCTTTATCTTCCCTGACATAGGAATCCTCCATAATTCTAGGTGACTCCCCTTTTTCATAAATAGTGACAAGTTTACCTTGAGCTGGTTACACTGTTCTATTTCTTAAGTTGTAAACATTTCTTGGCTGATTAATTGTTGCAACAGTTAAGGACCTCTTTTCTTCATCAGTGGGAGTTTTTAAATGTGAACATGAATTGTCATTTCCCACTGTATTTATAGTTGCTTGTGAGACATTTTCATCATGGTCACTTTGATAGGGTGGATTTTGTAATTGATATTCAAAACAAGACTTATCCTTTGTGTACAAATTATCAAAAAATGATCCAGTATCAGAGAACCATGGGTAAGGTTTCCTTAATGTAAACATATTGATAGCAGAGCCTTCTTGTTGTCTCTCTTCTGTTTGATCAAACAGAGCTTGGGATACTACACATTGATAAGAAGAATGTGGCATATTGCAAGCATCACAGCAGGGAGTGTTCTCAACATAGTTGGAACTGTTCCTTTTTAGGGGATCTAGAGCTTCCTTGGCTTTTGGGTTATCTTGTCCATCAGGGACTGGTTTGCCATTATTCCAATTAGTCTTGTAAGGGTAATCTCTTAGGTTAGGTTGTTTGTCAACTCTTTGGTTAGTATACTTATTATCTCGGTATCCTCCTCTATCATTTTTATCCATTTTGGTAGCAAGGTCTTTTACTGCACTCACCAATTTATCTACTATATCATCTTCTTTGACACTTTTACTGGCTGGTCCCTTTTCCTTCCAAAGTTTACTGTCTTCCCTCTTCCCCAATTTTCTTGATGCTCTTCTATTACTCTCAATGTCAATTGCTATTTTGTAAGCATCCTTTAAGGTTTTAGGGTTTTTATCTCTGAGTAAATAGGTCATTTTTCCATCAGCAACATTGATATAAGTGGTAAGGCACACTTCTTCATCTAACCTTAAGACTTGGAAAATTTTATTCATGGCCTTCTGAAATCTACTGTTAAAATCAGCCATACTTTCATTAGGGAACTTCTTAATGTTATTAAACTCATTTAACATGTATCCAGAATTAACATGCTCTTTATACTGTTCCCTAAAATAATTTACAAATTCATCCTAGGAAGCAATACTCTCATTTGGTAAATTTCTAAACCAATCCCTAGCATCTTCAATTAAACATTGAACAAAAAGATTTGTAATGACATCCTCATTCTCAATCTCAAAGTCAGTTATCTTATCACAAAAAGATTTTATATGCTCCTCACAAGTAACAACATTATTTCCTATGAACTTAGGGATTCTATCTCTTACCTCATTGGGGATCACATTAGGGTGACTAGGAATGGCTTCAGAGAAGAGAGCTTTGTATCTGTTCATGTGGACATGCCTTCTTTGGAAATTTCCCAACTCATTATTACCGTTCGGTCCAGCAGCTCCTCCTTGATGTTGAATAGGTGGGGAAACACTTTTCTTAGGATTGGTAGCTTGAATACTTGGGCCAGGACCCACAAGTTGAGAAGTTACACTAGGGCCAGAATTTTGAATATTTGGATTCTTTTCACAGTTTTGAACTTTAGGAGCAACACCTTGATTGTTTACATTTAGACCAGTAGAAGGATTTAAATGTTGTACTCCTTGATTCATGAGCATAGAACTACTTGTAGTAGTATTATTAGTACATGAAGCAAAGCTATCTTCATTCTCATATCAGATGCAACAACCTCCAATTCCAACTTCTCTAATTGTTTTTCCAAGTCATCTTTAGCCTTCCTGGCTTGTTCAATGTCCAAATCAATTTGAGGTATTCCTACAGGGATGGAGACTTTCTACTTAGGCTCATTTATGCTGATACTAACAACTTTTTTCTTACCTTTGTCAGGGGCATCTTTAGTAATCATTTTGAGTTTTTCATCATGCTCAATCTCATATGGGAACAATCGTCTGATGATAGGCCCTTCCTTCTTAGTATTTGAAATTTTATTTGGGGCTTTTTTCCTTAAATCATCCAGGTTACCAAACAATTCTGGATTCAAACCCTTGACTTCCTAACTCGCGATTTTAGCCTTAAGATCATTCCTTCTAGTCTCAACTAAGAGTTGTTCTCTTTCCATTAGCAATTCATATATCTTTTCTCCACATTTATTTTCTACTTGAGCTATTTCCTTTTCTTGTTCTTTCTTTTTTCTTATTAAAGCCATAATCTCATCTTGCAATTTATCAGATTTGTATGAAGTTGTTTTAGCAGTAGAGGTCTCTTCTGGTGGAGCAAGATTTTCTTCTGCTGGAAAGAAACCTATATCAGCGTTTTCTCCATCCCCAAAGGGATAAAAATTGGCATTAGCTCTGTAAGCATCAATGGGCCCTATGGGTCCTGCATCTTCAAACGAAGATGACTTTCTTTTAGGAATGTGAGTTTCCATCCTTCCCTTAGAAGTATGTTGGGAGTCATGCTTGGATGTACCTCTTTTGGACCACTATTTCCGTTGAGGTGTTTGAAGCTCCTCTCCAACATCCTTTTCAGGATTCATTTTGAAATATGATCTGGTATTTCTTTGTTGGCTCATCTTACAAAATAGAGAAATATTTCAATATGTTTAATGTGCAACACTGGAGTACACAGAGGTTAGAGTCGCCACCTCTTTTCAGAGGACAAAATATATAAAGATTCAAGTGCCTTTTCCTAACTCAAGTTTCCTTTGATAGCAATAAATCCAAATGAGACTTGAAAACAAAATTTCTTGATAATTCCTCACCTGGTAACAACAAGAAAATGGTTCTTCACTACCCGTATTACTACAAATATTTTCCACCCAGTGGATTTTCTTTTGAGAACAAACAAGGGACTATATTAGAGGCTTTGTAATTTCCATTTATTCTATCTGAGACAAAATTTGTATCATTTTCAAGATCAAAACCTTCAAACAATGTGCCATGACAGATAAGTAGAATAAACTCACTTTAATGATTATGAGAGAACAAACTAAATCTCAATACTGTAAGGACAAAAATTTTCATGAACATGACTCTCAGAACATCACAAAATACCCCAGTAGAGTCACCAATTTGTTAGGGATTTTTCTTGCATGAAACACAATGCTTGATAAACTACTTAAACACCATACTCTTTAATATTGTTTCAAGCCAAGAAAAGCCTAATTGCTAAGGATTGAATAAAATCCTTCTTCATTTTTGAGCTCCACATATACTCAGGCAGGTTTTACCTCTTTATGATTATTGATTACATAGTATATATGAATGTGGACACTGATTTACTATTAGGAGTTTATTTAACCAACTTATGAGTCAATTTGTAAATGACCAAGCATAATCAAATACAAATATTAACTATACAAATCATGATTGTCAATATAGCAAGACCAGTGATATAAGGAATTTCATCCTTCTTCCTTTTAAGGAGGGATAACCTAGTTGATTCACTCTCCAAGGAATCACTAAAATGGAAAATATCCTGCTGATATGAGTCCCTAATGAGTTCAACTCATTTGTTCTAAAAAATAAATGAAATTGATTGAAATGATTTTTATATTGGATGAGGAACAAAATACAAACTATATCCTAGACCAGTGCCTATCCCTTGGGCAAAGATTCAATGAAAACATGAATTAGAAAAGAAAAACAAATGGAGATACTGTAGAATGCCTTACAAACTACATGTAGTTGAGATAGAGTGCCTTACAAACTATCCTCTCATATACATACTTCTGCATCAAATCCTTATCATAATGTTTTTCTCTCTGAAATTATCTATGAAACTTAGTCCTCTCCTTGAAAGGAACTCATAAATAATTAGACACACTACCTTATAGTAGGTGTATTTCAAATGCATTACAAGTGAAACATACTAGAGCACAAACAGAATACAAAGAGACAAGATAATATGAAAGAGGGAAAACTACACTGTATTCCATTAATAAATTCTACTTCAACACATCCAAAACTTAAGCTTTCAAGAATTTACAAAGGACATAGAAGTCTATCTTGCAATCAAAGATCATCAAACCAATAGGGAACTTCTCTGAACATCTGCAGGGAAAAAATCTAACGAAACAGAGGAAAGGAATGCCCAAAACAGAGAGAAGAGGGAAATAAATATGAGAGAAGAAACCCTAGGAATCATGCCTGAAAAAACACCTGTCATCCTCATCAAATCTGATTTATTTTTATTTTCCTTTTCTCCAAAAAAATCTGAATTCCATCAGTGATCTCAGTCTTCAAAATCTGATTTATTTTATCTATATCTGAATCCATTTGTCTGTTCAAAATCTGAACTCATCCTCTGCAAATCTCCTTTATTCTGCCACTGAAAAGCCTTTTCCAATCTGATCATTCTTTTGCAAAATCTGATTTCATTCTTTGTCAAAAAACCTCTCAGAATGCTTCTCGGATAAGTCTTTGCAATAAAATATGCTTATATTTTGTCTTATTCATGCAAATCTGATCTTATCTGGCAACTGTCTCTTAAATATGAATTCATTCTGCCTTTTCAAAATCTGCCTAATATGATTTTAATCTCTGAGAAAATATGCTTTTAACTATTCAAAAAACTCCTCCGGGAAAGCTTCTTCAACATGATTTGCAATAAAATACCTTTTGAAGACTATGGAAAAAGATTATGCCCTAATGTTTCCTCAACATTTTAATATTTTTCAATTTGAAAACTTTATCTTTGTGTCATATTTGTCCAGATTTGATTTAAAAACTTTTCAAAAATAATGATTTTAAAATCATTTATCTTTTACTATTTCTATGCATATTGTCCATTCTCCTTTGAAATTTTCCATTTCTGCATTTTATGCGCAGAATTGATCAGAAATTGACATGTGTCACCTATTTACTGGCTGCTCTTAACTGGTCTTTTAACTCACCTTTTAACCGCAGTCACCTTTTCCTCCTTGTCTCCAAGTCTCCCAATATCTTCACTAACTGTGGTTTAATCTAGAGACCCGGTGACCATCTCCTCAGTTTGCTTATCTCATGAAAATTTTGACTTAACCGCTAGCTTCTCGCGACTCGACGACCATAGTTAGTCTCCAAGTCTCAGCATCTTTTCGCATTAACCACCAACATCCGGAAACCTTGTGACTAACCACTAGCGGTTATCTTGACGATTAGTCTCTTAGTCTCCATATTTTCATGGTTATCTCCAATCCTTCTCCCGACTTCACAACTGGATGCCACGTGTCATCTGTGCCATGTCATCACTACCATCTAGTCGCCACCTGTTTGCAAAATTTATGTATCTTCAGTTGTGGACACAAAAATTGAGGAACTCCAGTCACCTACACGCATGGATAGCCTCCAGCTCTTCTTCTTATTTCATATGTTTATGTTGTGGCTTATAAACATCTCAAATTTGCACTACAGGGTCAATCTGGGATAAATCCCCAAGGTTTTTAAAGCCATTTTAAAATCTGGGCGCCAAAATTTGGGGGTCCCACCGCACATTTAGCCCTCCAACCAAGGGGCCCACCATAAGCCTCTGGGCTTCTTTCTTATTTCACAATACAAGAATTTTAGTATATAAATACCAAGAAAAATGCCAACCCAGTCAATGTGGGATATATGCTCTTTGTGATTGTTATGGGCAATTTAGACAGTGTTGCACATAGGTGACTGTATCTTGCAAACTAGGAATAATTTTGAAAATCCATCTAGTGAGAATCTGGATAATTATATTTCGGACAACATATCCGAAAATTAGCTTGATCCAATGGTTGAATTAAAATTTATGGCCCCTGCAATATGACTGTTTATCTGTCTCCTGCAAATTCATGTTTGCAAAATTTTTATTTAATCGTTCCCTTTTTGTATTGTTCTGATTTTAATGTTTTAAATGTTGCAAATGTCCTCCATGTGCTGGGTAACATCTCCCCTCCATTGCATTTTCTGAAAGCTTCTAAAGTTTTAAAACTCCCAAGAAGATCTGCACAGGCATCCCTTTTGTTCTTTACATTTGCCTTGTTTTTTACTCCACATTTCAATACAAAGCCCTCTGATGCCATTGAATTTGCAGTGCAATAATGCAGCCTCCTCTTTGAAATCATTCCTTTTCCTATTCAAATTTTACATAGGAACTCCCTTTGAATTCTTTGCATATGGAACAAGTCCAGGAAAGGAGGCCACTTAGATCATTCATATACACTGTAGAAGCATATTCAACAAGTATTTTGGGGAGTGTTCAACTGTAAGCATGATGATCAAACCTATGATCATGAATCATCCTCAATTTTATTCCTGCACATAGTACATACATGCTTATATAGGACAACAATATTAAATATTTTAGGTTTTGTGATCTGCAAGCAATTTTGTCCCACCAATAGTAAATGGCCTCGGGAACAAGCATTAAAAACTTATCATAAAGCCCTTTATCATTAAGCAGTCTGAAATCCATGCTCTCTTCCAATATGTGAATTTGTGTGCCAAAGGGATTTGTCGAATTCAACTCCATGTGCAAGGAGTAATCGATCAAAAATGGTGATTCTGAAAAACTATGCAAGTGCAAATGTCAAGACAGTAGAAATTACAAATGGATTAGGCTTTGCAAAAATAGAGAATCACAGCTTCAGACCCAAACACCGATCCAGGTAGTACACTTATATGCAGGGAGATCATATCCACAATTGGCATCCTAAGGAAACCATTGTAAATGAAACTATAACCCTCTGAAAATAGCAACTCTGCAAAAATGATTATGTTTACACTGCAAATCAACATAAATTGCTCTTGATTTTGATTTCAACAACCTGTCAGAAGAAAATCTTAGAGTTTGATCCTCTGAACATAGATTCAATTTCAAATATGGAATATGAAGCTCCTATTAAATTTATTTGAAAGTGAATTGATCAACTGGTATAAGTCTGCAAAGTCAGCCCCTTACAACTTTTATGATTTTGCACTCAGTAAATATGCAGAATTTGGATTTGGAATCAAGCTGGGAAAGTGGACAACTGGATTGGTATGAACCTGAAACTCTTCAGGTAGGTACACTCTCATGTTTGTAACAGAGGGGAAAACTCCATTATGCAGTACATTCAACTGGATACAACTTGGAAGACCTCAAAGTACACTATTTAGAAATATGGGTATGATAGAGAAACATGATAGTTCTGCAGGACCAACTTTGGGGAAACTGAAAACCCATCAAACAGACTTGAAATGGCTTGGGTTTTGGAACCTAAGCTCTCTAATATACATGTTAAACATTTCCAAAGTAGTGACCCATGAAACCTAGAAGGATGCAAGATATTCATATGCAAAGTATGCAAGTTACAACAATTTGACACTATAATCAACATATGCAAAAAGGACAAGTGCTCAAAACAAGACATCACTAAATGACTCAAAACTTGAATCTGACGATCTGGGATATCTTCTTATGCCTAAACAAGAGTGATGAACACCTGATATGCATGAAAAACTTCAGAATTACATTTGGGCAAAAAGGCTCAAAAGTACTCATAAGGGGCCAGAATGCAAAATTTTTAACAAGGTACTAAAAAACCTTGTTATATTTTTGAGTACCAGCATACCCTTCCCCTAATATATATATATATATATATATATA